>OZ017740.1:163813976-164011476 GCA_963969285.1 Odontomyia ornata
AAATATTTGCGCCTCTATGAAGGGTCTCCAAATACGAACGGCGGCAGATCCTTTCTGTTAATAAAAACCCATGTAGTGCTACACAAATTTCAGTAAAAAGTCCAGTAGTAGGCATACCAAATTCTTTTCCGAAACCTTACGCTACATACGAGAAATTTACTTTTTCGCCTGGTGCTGCCAACGGGGATTTTTTCATTTTAAGTGAATCACTGGTAATTGCTCTAGATGATTTATGTACATCGAAATTTTCAAGGCTGAGAATCTTCAAAAGCTCATTGAAGGCTTTCTTAAGAGGCAAATATTTTATGTATTATTTTTTCAGTCTACTCATCAGTTAAACTTCTCCCATAAATATTTCGCTATCGTTGATGTTAGCACCACTATCGCTTGTATCGGGCGTATTAATTGGCTCATCAATTTTTCATTGTTATAGGAATCCATCCGTCTCTTCTTTGATTCAACCTGACAGCGTCCTCTTGCTTTTACCAGAACGATCCATTTCTGTTTTCAATTTTGTTTGTCCAAGTTACTGAAAATTGTAAAGAGCTTCAAAAAACGTAACTAAAGCTACTAAAGCATCCATATCCTTATTTGTGAAAGAAGGGATGAATGCTATAACATTTACGTGCGCGAACTTAATAATCGATTTGGTATTTATGTTTGTTTTAATTTTAATCGATTTTAAAAATATTGAAAGCCTTAACGCTCTGATAATTTTTTTCTTCATTGTCGTCCACCCCTTTTTGAGATTTCCAGAAGGAAATCAAAATCAGCCTCTGATTGGTTATAGATGTGAGGTCTTGGTATGTGCCAATGGACTGTACCCAATGGGTACTCTAGTCCGGGCATCTTAGTCTGCTCTGAAGCGGCTGCTGATCTAGTATGGAGAGGAATTTTTGGTTGCACATTGTCCAAATATATTTTGTAGCCACTGATTCAAATCCCCGATTAAAATGCGTTCCAAAGATTTCTCGAAGAAAAATTTTTCGATATAACTGTGAATTTCGCGTTACGAGGAGATCGTTCAATCAACAACGGATTTGTGCGTTCTCGATCTCGATACTGACGTTGTACCAGACGTAAGCTACTGTAGTTCTAATTGAAACATTCCACGCTAGCAAAAACACCGAGCTCAAGATAAGGCACTACGTAATCGAACCGATCAGTCACAAATTATGTAAACTCTAGATCCTTGGCGGCATACGTATTTTCCGTCGTCGCACTTACGGGGAAGGAAAGTTTTTTTGCTTCGCCAATTCATATTTAATTCTTCTACTTCTTGTCCATTACCCTACAGGCCCTCTCGGGTCTTCGCTTCCTGCAACAGGAGCCTCCAACTGTCTCGGTCCATTCACCGCGTCTATCAATTTCAAAATTCGAGCAGCAATGAACTGTCTTCGTCGATTGAGTCAGATCAGCATTTTCTCGGCTTCTCCACTGGTCCCTGCCCTTCAGTTCTCCCAACGAATACCTTTTTGGGTATCCATTATTCAACTTCCGCAGTCTTACAATCGTTGAGACCTCCAGCTCGTCAGTAATTTCATGCAGCTCACGGTTGTATCGAGTTCACCATTGGTCCCCGTCTAACTTCATTTCGATTATTCGCCTCAGGACCCGTCGCTCAAAGATATTTAATATGTTTGCAGATGCTTGGGTTAGGGTTCATGTTTTGTACCCATAGCATAATATAGGGCTAATCACAGATTTGTATACTTGGCGCTTTCTTTCCCTGTGTATGGCACTGATCTTCAAGATCGTTAAAGCTGAACAAAAAAATTTATTTGCGAGCTGTTTTCTTCGGCGTGTTTCGTCTCTTTCATAAGCGATTTACGTTATTTTGGTATCCAAATATACAAATTCGCTCACATCATTGATACTGTATTCGCCAAATGTGGCATTTTGTGTATTTGAGTTTTTTTTTTCTCATTGATTTGTAGCCCTACTAGTTTTGCCTCGCTGTTGATTTTCATAAAAATTTCTTCCGCATAGGCTGCCATTTGGCTCGACTTGTTTAATGATGTACCTCGTGTATCGATAGGTTGCCTTTTGATGACGTATTTCAAAGCAAAATTCAATAGCAATAGAGCCAGCCTATATCCATGCTTTAGTAGGATATTTGTATCAAATGCGTCGGTGAGATGGTTATTGATAAGGACTTGCGAGGTTGTCAACGTCATTGTCATTTTGGTAAGGCGTATCAATTTTCCTGGGATACCAAAGCAAGCATTATTTGGTACAGTATATTACGATCAATACTTTCATATGCTAGCTCAAAGTCAGCGAAAATTTGGTGTACGTCTATGTTAAACTCCCAGTATTTCTCAAATACCTGCTTTGTAGTGAAAAATTGGTCTATAGCCGATCTATCTGCTCTAAAATCACCTTGATACTCCCCATTATACTGTAGGAATATTATCCGCTTTAATTGTATTTTCTATGATCTTTGAAAGTATTATGTACGCCATACAAAGTAGTGATATGCCTCTATGGTTTTCGCACTGTAGCTTATCACCTTTTTTGTGAATTGGGAATATGATTGATTGATTTGCTCCACTCTTACGACATATGTTCTTGTTGCCAAATGTACTAGATGACTTTGCGAATTGCTTTCTGAACACAACTGCTGCCGTATTTAATGAGCTCCACTGGAATTCTTCTACTATTTTTACTAAAACTTAAAGGTCGATCATTAGACCACTTCAATATTACCAACTAATCCAGGATGATATTTTTATTCGTTTGTATTCAATGACGATGAGTTATTCATTCACATTCCAAGCATATTACAGTCTATGTAAACCTGCTCCTACCCTATGTTTTTATATATATAGTACACTAATAGCAACATTCAATAGTGAATTTCTCTTGCAATAGTGGCACCATGGAGAAGTAAGGCTAAGTACTTATCGGACACCCTTGTAGTACAACATTTTTCGTTGTTGCTTATAGGGAGTTAGATTTGTAAGCATTCGAAAGTGATGCAAATATAATTCATGAATGCAAATCAAAAACAAAAATATTCAAAGAGAGATTTATTTTCATCCCGAAATAAACAAATTTAAATTCCTATGTGCCTCTGAGAATTCACCATATGTGTTACTGTACACTTGTTAATTATCTTCATGACTGCTTATTTTTTCCCCCAATATGGAAAACAATTATTTATATGACAACCAAAAAATTATCGCGAGAATATATATACCTGTATATATATGTACATATATACATATATATATATATATATATATATATATATATATATATATATATATATATATATATACACATATATATATAGATATAGATATATATATATATATATATATATATAGATACACATATATATATAGATATATATATATATATATATATATATATATATATATATATATATATACTCGTATATATATACATATATATATATATATATATATATATATATATATATATATATATATATATATATATATATATATATATATATATATATATATATATATATATATATATACTCCTTCTTTGTAGCACTGCAGCCCCTCTCGGGCCTTAGCTTAGAGATAGTCAGAGTTTCTCATTTTCATGACTGTATTGATTTTTTTTCGGAAGTTGGTTTCGTCAGTACCATACTCTCGCGTGCTTGCTCAGCTATGATATGATCTGATTAAATCAGTACATATCACCACTGAGTGAACACTCGTAGTCGGTCCGAAAAATCCTCTGAACTAAATCACGTTGCTCCCAACGAGATTTGAACCTGGAACCTTCGGCTTATGGGTTCATGCTCTAACCACTAGGCCACACAGACTGTTATATATATATATATACTACTGTGACCAAAAATAAGGTGATATTTGAATTTAAACTGCGCACGTCGAAGGATTTGGAGAATTATTATTTTTTAGGTTGGTAGTGCTGTCAGTGACATCTGTGTCAAATTTACATGTCAAAATATTCATTGGTGTTTGACATATGCGTCGTTTCCGAGATGGCTTTCAGTTCCGTCTTCACTGCGGCTTGTATCTCCTCTATCGTATCAAAACGGTGTCCCCGGAGCGGTCTTTTGAGCTTGCTGATTAGCCAGAAGTCGCACTGCGCCAGATCAGGTGAATACGGTGGTTGCGGAACGATATGGGTTGAGTTTTTGTCGAAATGATCACGAATTACGAATGCAGTATGAGATGGTGCATTATCGTGGTGTAAAAACCAAGAATTGTCTTTCCACAATTTCGGCCTTTTTAGGCGGATAGCGTTACGCAAACGACGTATAACGTTCAAATAATATTCCTTGTTGACTCTTTGATACGACAATCGAAGAAAAGAAGAGGCTGATGGTTGCCCAGGACGCTCTTCGTCTTTGACACGTTCACGGCTGGCTTGGAACTCACTATACCTCTTGCAAACATTTTTTAGACAAAGCCTCATCACCAAAGAGTTTCTGCACCATCGTATCCGCAGCAAGAAATTGATTCCGCAAACAAAATTTAATGTAAATTCAACAAATTTCGACATCGCAAAAAACGAAAAACTCACTTTTAACAGCTCACAAAACGACGTGAATCTCAAGCATAAATGAATATTTTGACATGTAAATTTGACACAGATGTTACTGACAGTACTACCAACCTTAAAAAGTCTCCAAATCCTTCGACGCGCGCAGTTTAAATTCAAATCTCACCCTAAATTTTGGACACAGTAGTATGTATACATATATGCATGCCTAATTTTGATTAACTAGACAACTAAAACTATTCAACATAAAAAGATTGAAGTAAAGGAGAACAACAATCACCTTCTAAAATTGATTAAGTATAGAAAAAGGAAGACAACCTTCTTGACCCAAAAGCTATCGCCCAATCAGCTTAGTGCATAACAGCAGCAAGGTGTTTGAAGTGATATTAAACAACGTATCAGCGCCCACATTGAAAAATATGAGTTGATGCAGAATTGCCAGTTTGGTTTTCCTGCAAGCATTCCACAATACATGCGATAATGAAAATAGCCTTAGACATCTGTTGGAAAATAAACGATAGGGAAAGTTTCAGAGCGTGCCTTCAATACGGTCTGGTTACATTGGCTAATCTTTAAACTCCTTCAGGATAGGTTCCTCAGACACCTTGTCGCCAAGACGTCCAATATGTTGTACGGGAAATTATTTGTTGTGACTGCGTGACTTCAAGGTCTTTAATGGTCTACAGCAGAGAATAGTTACTGTGCCTCTACTCTTCTCAATATTCATTTGCAAGCCATTCGATGGCTTTGGCTTTAACTTCTCCCTAAGGCAATTTTTGGTAACATTTGCTGATAATCTGGACATTGCTATGGCAGACCAAAAAGCTACAATAGTTCAGAGCAATCTTAAAAAAATATTTAATGATGTGGAACTCTGCACTGTTTACTGGCGAATGAAAATCAATGCCCAGAATTGCGAAACAATTTTGTTTCGGACAACGCTGCAGGGGTTCAGTCAAGACCAGAAACGTAATTGGACGCATTTCCACATTATGACTAGCGAGGGGAATTCAAAACGGGCTCCACATAAAACCTGTGTTCGATACCTCGGCGTTCATCTCGATCAGTATCTATACTATACTGAACATGTCCAAATCATGCCCAGTAAAGCACAAAAAGTAGTCATGGGACTTTAACGACTCTTTCGTTCCAGATACATTGATCAAAAAGTCAAAGTTATCTGTTACAAGACCATGGTTATATTAGTTTTGACATATGGATGTCAAATCTGATACAACCAGAGAGCTAGTACTTTAGAAAGATTAAGAGTTTTCGAAAGGAGATATCTTCGTGCATGTACTGGTTTATACGGGAAGCCTAAGATGGTTTGGCAATACTATATATCGAATTGAAAAATTTATCAAACTGCTTAAATGACGAGAGGCGATATCTTTATCTTGAAAGTTCTTTGAAATCATATCGCAAGATCTGTAACTGTGAGTGAAAACCCCTGAATTTCACAGCCGTTCCACCCTACAGGCAGGTATATTGAGACTTGTCTCGCTACTGACTTCGTGCCTGAGAGAAGCATTCGTATATTTGGACATGAATTGATATGTTTTTAATTCTGACGGCGTCCCAATCATATATCACAAACTCGTACATGGACAAGCCACTGATAAGAAGATAAAATATCCTCCGAATTTGAGTTAATGACAACAGCAATTCCAATGGAGATACTCATTTGCTAGATTTGTTTAGACTGGTCAAGCAGGGACGGAGTAATCTAGGTACTGGTGGCTAAATGACAATGTCTGAATTATTCGTTGTTATGTTTTTTTTTGTTTTGTGTTTTTCGTTGTATAATTTTGAGTTTCAGGCATAGATATAGAGATTACGGATCCACAACCGGTTGCGAGAGCCAAAGCAATCAGCAACCTTCGCTAAAGTTGTGTGAATTTGAGGTTTGAAGTGATATGTTTTTGTGTTTGCACTTAATTTACTCCTAGACACATTCACGTTTGTAAAGTTTTGGTTTTGAAGATCGCGTGTACGCAATCGGCACCTTAATTTTTTTTTTATAAAAACTTACGAATTTTCCATCGGCTTTGATCATGAGTTTTCTCGCCTCTACGAATTTCATCAGCTTTGACGTTCGAATTATCTGTGAGAGAACGTTTGTTGTGTTGTATTCAAACTGTTCAACGAATGATGACGAAGACGCGATTGTGTGCACGTGAAGCGAAATTTTGTCAATGTGCGCGGGTGGCAGTGGGGGAAGTGATTCTTCTCTAGAGAGGAAAGAAAAACTTGTCTGGAAACAAAGGTGAAGAAGAAGAAGAGGGAATCATATAGTTTCGAGAGCGTAAGTTATTTATAAGTTATTCATGTGTTAAATTTACTTCCCACATGGTCAAGTATACAGATTCTCGTTGCTCATCCATTTATTTATATGGCTTTGGGTTCAGGTCATTATTACTATATTTAGTGTTGCTGTTTGGTTGTGTTCAAAATTAGGGATAGCTTTCAATATTTACGATAGGTATATGTTATGTTTATCATATTATGCTTAGAGATAATATTTAACGTTAAGGTTAGGAACTCGGCATAGCATTTTATTAGTATAAATTAAAGTTTTTGATTGAATTTTATTGGAATTATGTTATAAATATTATATGTGGGATAAAAGTTCACTATTGTGTTAATATAATAATAAATTTTCGAGCAGTTTTGTTTGGGTTTTTTCTCCTTATTTCAATTGAATCATAATACTCGTATATACAATAATTTTAAATAAGTTGAATTCGCTATTGTTTGTTTGATTAAATGTTTTTGATTGATAGTGTTAAAATTTAGAGAGTCATTTGGGCCATTAGGTTTCAGGATAGTATTTCTATTGCTTGGAGTTTGGTTTTCATGCTTGGAAAATTTATAATGTCTAGTATTGAATAAAGTGCTTTTGACTTCGATTATGTATAGACAATTAAAAAAGTTTTTCTTCATATTTTCCCGTAGGTGTAGAAGTAAAAAACCAATAAATATACCTAGTTATTCTCCGGCTCCGATCATGCAAAGACTCATCTATCGACCCACAAGAAAACAAGTTGCAATTAGCATTTGAGTTTTCATCTGTCCATGCAACTGACGAGAGCATACGTCGGTGACTCTATCTGCTATTTCTTGGTAATCTGGCGGCTTGTAGCCCATTCAGATCAAATAATTGAATGTAACGATTGTCATGGGGAAAAACTTACCTATTCACTACAGAATATTCACTGTAGGATCATCCAAATCTGATACAACTTGATTATCTTTTGCACTAACGGTCCATGTGATGCTCTCGCTGTGATCTTGGAAAATGGACACGACTGGAATATAATCTCTGAAATACGGAATGTTGAATCTCGCAATGCCGTTACCACAAGCCTTTGTGTGCTGTAGGCGGATACATGTGTAAGTTCATGATCATATCCAATGAGTGGTTGATTCGATTGCTTCGTTTCAACATCTCCAATCGCACTACTATCCCAGCTTCCAGGTATTTTTTGATCTCCAGTGGTCAAATAATCAGCAGCGCCAACTGAAGAATGTCCACCAGGGCCACCAAACTCAAACAAAGGATTGCAAAGGACATCGATATGATCACGTTCATCTACTGGTCTATTATAATCGTCTAGCTCTTCTTCGGACGAGTGGCCTTTTTTTATTGACATCTCTCCATGATGTCAAATTGGCAGAAGTTGCATCGCTGTTAGACGAATCTAAACTTGATTAAAGTCTGGCTAGATAGTAATCAGATTGGATAAATTCATTAACCTCTATGTTATTAGAGAACTTATGAGATGGGTTCGGTAACAATATGATAAGGGACGAGGAGCGCAACCCTGATAGCGTTCAATCCAGGTTAGTATAAGGAATCATGTTTGTTCTGGACATTTGCGTAAAATGTCCTTGATTTTGAAGAAAATAAAGCATGAAGATTTTAATTTTTCCTCAAAAAAATTTCCTAATATAAGTAGCTCTAGATTTCATTACTAGATTTAAGTAATAAAAACACTTCTCGGTTAACTTTCACTTTTTATATTTAATTTGAAACACTACACACCGTGTCCTCCTCAGATGTTAATACTACAAAACTGGCTGCCCACAAAATAATTTAACAAACATCAATAACTCTAACGGCAATGATAAAATAAATATATAAATATAATATGAACCGTACATTACAATACATATATTAATGAATAGAAGTAACAATTTTAACAGTTGGAAAATAATTTAATAGAAATCCCTACAACGATCGTCAATGATACAATGAATATATAAATAAATAAATATAACATAACCATACAATAACCATACATATATTAATTAAACGAATTTCAAATTTAATAAAGGCGAACTATTTAAGTCCAATTGGTCATTCAGTAAAATATCAAACGTTTTTCTTTTATTTATTTCCAGACTTTCCAATGCATTTAATTTTTGTCCTTTTTCAGCAACGTATAGAATACTAAAGTCATTGCAAAAATTATGGTTCATCTCCAACAAATGATTTGCCTAATTAGAAACCCCATCCTTATTTTTAAAATTATAATGATGCCCGTACATTCTTTTTTCAAAGGATCTACCTGTCTGTCCAATGTAAACTTTGTTACATGATCCGCAAGGTAATTCATAAACACCCGATTTTTTTTTGTCAGTAATTGTTTTATTATTCTTTATAAATTTACCTAAGGAGGAATGAGTTTTAAATGCCAATTTTAATTTTCTCCATTCAGATATCTACTAATTATATCGGTGGCTTTACCAATATATGTTAAGGTTCAATATTTTGTTATAGTGGGGACAGAATACACTTTTTCAATAGCTTGTATTTTCAATTTCTTTTTTAATATATTTTCAATTATCATCTGATTATAGCCATTGTTAACGACTATTTGTTTAATCAAATTAAGTTCTGACTGATACTTTTCTTCCGATAATGGAATCGTAATGAGTCTGTGTAAATAGCTATGGAAAGCGGCAAGTTTATGTGAAAATGGATGTGATGATGTGTGATCATGTCTGTGTGTGTGGGTTTATGAAAAATGTTAAAAGCGAATTTGTTATTTAGTTTTGAAATATTAAGATCAAGAAAATTAAGACATCTGTTTTCTTCTAATTCCATCGTAAACTTAATTTTAGCATGCAAATTATTTATAAAATTAAAGAAAATTTGCAATTTTCGGTGGGTCCCTAAAAACATAGCTACAACATCATCAACATATCTATACCAGAAAACAAACAATTTAAAAAAAATCCCCGTTGGTAGCACCAGTCGGAAAGGTTAATTTCTCGTATGTAGCGTAAGGTTTCGGAAAAAAAATTTGGCTTGCCTACTACTTAACTTCTTACTGCAATTTCGGTCGCACTACATGTGTTTTGATTAACAAAAAGGATCTGCCGCCATTTGTGTATGGAGACACCCCATAGAGGCGCAAATATTTTGCCAATTAAATTGAGTTACACACGTATGGATCACATATTGAAAATCGGCGGGTAGTAAATTGATATAAACATATTTATACTCGTTTCGCCCTTCTCACATTTGCTGTTCATACATTTCATAGTGGCTACCACACAAAAGTGATAACTTGCCGGCTTTAATAGCTCAAATAGTTAATTTCAAAAGATTTCCATAAAAGTTTAATCAGCACTTGCATTGCCATTAATATATACATTTTCAATTTTTTTCTGAACTATGAGGGCCGTCATTTCGATTTTTATTGATATCGGCTGCTAAGAATATTAAGCTGTAAATTTTTGACTGCTATATTTGTCATTCGATTTGCATAATTAAATTAAATTAACTTGCCTTAATAACTTATAATTTCAAGTTTCAACGGAATCTGTTAAGAATCTTGGCTGCTAGAGGGCTACAGAAATAAAAAAAATTGCTTGCCGCCCCCCTGTATGGGAAGACCCGCCTGTATGGAGACACCCCCCTTAAATACCGTAAAATATTTTCTTGCACTGCAAATTTCAAGAGGCACCACTTTTGACCTACGTAGAAAATTTCCTCATTCTAGCTCATGTGGTTTGCGAGAAAACTTGTTCTGACGCACGAACAAACGGGCGGACGGACGGACAGACAGACAAGTCGCGATTTTATAATTTTTTACGGGTATTGTTAAAAATATTTTACAATATCTCAAAAATGATCTGGTTTATAAGTTCTTTCAAGTAAAGTCATTTAAAACGTTTCCATGAAAAATATTCATTATTTCAGTTGGCACTAAAATAGCGAATTGCGCTTGCCTTCAGACCTTTGGGGGCCGCCATTTTGAATGCATGCATTTGATTTTGGATTATTTTAAATCTTTGTAGGCTAGGACCTCACCAATCAATGTACTTTCTCGTTCAAATAGGAGTTTCACTCTAGACAGGGCAAAATAATTCAATTTTTAAAGAAAATGGCAGCTAAAAATAGTAGGCTATAAATTTTCGACTTTTTTATTTTTCATTCAATTTTAATAATTTCCTGCAAAATACAAGAACATAGTACAGAAATTCATAATCTCAAGTTTCATCAAAATCCGTTGGAAAATGTGACCGCTAGAGGGCCACAAAAACATGAAAAAAACGCATATTTAAACGGCCGCCATTTTGAAATTTGCAAATGCATGATCACCAAAATATCATAGACTGTAGGTCTAAGTAATGTGTATCTCGAAACCAAGTTTCATATATGTCGGATCAAAATTGCGACTTTTAGAAGCCTTTGAAGTTTTGAGTTTTAACTGGCCGCCATTTCGTTTTTTGCAACCTGACCTCCAGTTTTTTTACGTTATTCTTTAGATACTTATAATTTCTATCCAACTGCCGAGTTTCATGAAAATCTGTTGAAACCTTTGACCACTTTTACAACAACACAATTTTGGACGTTTTCCGACTTTTGACCGGCCGCCATTTTGTTTCTGCCGTACCGACTTTGGATTTTTTATTGTGAAATTCATCACATACATCAGTGAACCTTCGTACCAAATTTCAGCCAAATCGGAGCTATACTTTGGTCAGAACAGAAATCACGATTTTTCGTCTAAAATGGCCGCCATTTTGTTTTTGATCAGCCGATATAGCTGGTTCACGAACTTAACCGAGATAATTATCCAATACACCTTTCCTGAAAATTTGGTGAAAATCGAAGCAAAATTGCAACCTCTAGCGTGGTCCTAAATTTCGTTATATCCCATATATATATATATATATATATATATATATATATATATATATATATATATATATATATATATATATATATATATATATATATATATATATATATATATATATATATGATGCTCTCCGCAATAGGTAAATTTCTCTCGAGAAATTTACCTAAAAGGGGTGTGTTCTAATTTTTGCTTCCAAATCGTCCGTAAATATTTCAGAAGCTAAAGGACTTAATGGGGCTCCCATTGTCAGTCCTGCAGTACCCATATATAAGTTATTATTAAATTCGAAATAATTTTGACCTAAGCAAATGTTAAAAAGTTTCAATATTTCCTCTCTCGTAATTACGTTATCACAGTTAATTTCTAATAAATTATGAACAATCTGAATTACATCATTAGGGGGCACGCTAGGAAACAAATTTTTGACATCAAACGATACAAGAATTGTATTTTCAGGTACATATAAATCTTTAATCCTATTGACTAACTCAACTGAATTTTTAATACTATGTATTGATGTGAACTTACATAGTGATTGGAAAATGTTAATTAGTTTCTTAGATAATTTAGCAGAAGGGGCATTAATAAAAGAAACAACTGGTCTTATAGGATGGTTATCTTTGTGTAATTTAATCAGTGAATAGAGTTTGGGTGGTTGAGGGTTCATAACGGTCAAATAATGCAAATATAACCATCCTATAAGACCAGTTGTTCTTTTATTAATGCCCCTTCTGCTAAATTATCTAAGAAACTAATTAACATTTTCCAAACACTATGTAAGTTCACATCAATACATAGTATTAAAAATTCAGTTGAGTTAGTCAATAGGATTAAAGATTTATATGTACCTGAAAATACAATTCTTGTATCGTTTGATGTCAAAAATTTGTTTCCTAGCGTGCCCTCTAATGATGTAATTCAGATTGTTCATAATTTATTAGAAATTAACTGTGATAACGTAATTATGAGAGAGGAAATATTGAAAGTTTTTAACATTTGCTTAGGTCAAAATTATTTCGAATTTAATAATAACTTATATATGGGTACTGAAGGACTAGCAATGGGAAACCCACTTAGTCCTTTAGCTTCTGAAATATTTATGGGCGATTTGGAAGCAAAAATTAGAACACACCCCTTTTTTAAATTGTTTGTTTTCTGGTATGGATATGTTGATGATGTTATAGCTTTGGTTTTAGGGACCCACCGACAATTGCAAATTTTCTTTAATTTTATAAATAATTTGCATGCTAAAATTAAGTTTATGATGGAAGTAGGAGAAAACAGATGTCTTACTTTTCTTGATCTTAATATTTCAAAACTTAATAACAAATTCGCTTTTAACATTTACACACAGACATGATCACACATCATCACATCCATTTTTACATAAACTTGCCGCTTTCCATAGCTATTTACACAGACTCATTACGATTCCATTATCGGAAGAAAAGTATCAGTCAGAACTTAATTTGATTAAACAAATAGTCGTTAACAATGGCTATAATCAGATGATAATTGAAAATATATTAAAAAAGAAATTGAAAATACAAGCTATTAAAAAAATGTATCCTGTCCCCACTATAACAAATTATTGTACCTTGACATATATTGGTAAAGCCACCGATATAATTAGTAGATATCTGAATGGAGAAAATTAAAAGTGGCATTTAAAACTCATTCCTCCTTAGGTAAATTTATAAAGAATAATAAAACAATTACTGACAAAAAAAAAATCGGGTGTTTATGAATTACCTTGCGGATCATGTAACAAAGTTTACATTGGACAGACAGGTAGATCCTTTGAAAAAAGAATGTACGGGCATCATTATAATTTTAAAAATAAGGATGAGGTTTCTAATTAGGCAAATCATTTGTTGGAGATGAACCATAATTTTTGCAATGACTTTAGTATTCTACACGTTGCTGAAAAAGGACAAAAATTAAATGCATTGGAAAGCCTGGAAATACATAAAAGAAAAACGTTTGATATTTTACTGAATGACCAATTGGACTTAAATAGTTCGCCTTTATTAAATTTGAAATTCGTTTAATTAATATATGTATGGTTATTGTATGGTTATGTTATATTTATTTATTTATATATTCATTGTATCATTGACGATCGTTGTAGGGATTTCTATTAAATTATTTTCCAGCTGTTAAAATTGTTACTTCTATTCATTAATATATGTATTGTAATGTACGGTTCATATTATATTTATATATTTATTTTATCATTGCCGTTAGAGTTATTGATGTTTGTTAAATTATTTTGTGGGCAGCCAGTTTTGTAGTATTAACATCTGAGGAGGACACGGTGTGTCGAAACAGCTGTAGTGTTTCCAATTAAATATAAAAAGTGAAAGTTAACTGAAAAGTATTTTTATTACTTAAACGATGAACTTTCACCAGGTAACGGCCTCATCCATTGACCATTACTTGATTTGAGAGCGGTGACTTTGGAAACAATATTTTAAGTGAAAATTCTGTCATAAAAACTAATTATTTATTTCTTTGTTTTCTCAGAGAATAAAACCATTGCACATATATGTCCACAAGAAAAACGTTCCCTTCACCAAACCTGACTAAATATCATAAAATCACGTTTCACCTCCCAAACCATGTTCGCACCATGGGTTCTCTCTTGTGTACTATCTGTGAATATATTTCAACTGAATAAGCATTCGAAACAGGTGCGGTTAACTTTTGAAATAGTTTCTGTTAACCATAGGGTTAACCGTTTAACATTAACTATTAACCATAGGGTTAACCGTTTAACCATAGGGTTAACCGTTTAACATTAATGTTAGCGTGACGAATTTGTTTAATGAAAGAAAGTTGTATTCACCAATTTTCTCTTGCGGTATAACTAATCTTTAACTGCACCCCACTCGTTACTCATATATTTTTTTTACTGGGTACTCTAGAGACCACGACCATTTCCAATCATATATCCAAACCCTTCAGCTTCTATTTTTAAGCATAAAGTAGCGATATTATCCTGGAAAAAAAAGACTAATATTTTAGAGCTATCCCGCCTTCCACCATTGTTGTGTTAGGAACACAAGGTATTGTCACACTAGACGTTCATAATTGCATTTGCATCCTGATCTGGTTTTGTCACCAGATTGTTGACCATGCTCCTGATTGAGAAACCCTTACCTGCATTCTTCCAAAACCGGGTTAATCCCAGGTAGAAGGCTGGTCTCAAAGCCACGACACAGCCTGGGGTGAGATGTACCTTGAACTCACTTTTATCACCCTTCCCTGACTACAACTTTCCGCGCCAACTAGTATTGAAGGTGCATTAATTCTAAATAATATGGCTACTAGTGCCTTTACAATTACTTTTACTAGATTCACGCAAATACGACTCCACATTAAGAACAATTTTCACTTGTCGATAACAGACAATGAAATATTTTAGCCGACGACAACAACGAAGCCGCAAAGTCTCGAGGGTTCCCGGACAGAGATCTGTCACTCCGGCACTTGTTGAACTGATTGGAGCTACCAGAGTGCTGAGTTGCAGATCCCTCCCTGAGACCAAGCCACAAATTATTACAAGACGCACTATGAAGGACCCTTAAAAATATCCACTCGTGCCTCGACTTAATAAAGGTAACTTATAAAAACAAACTATGCGCGCAGATTGCATCAGAAAAAGAGTTATTCTAGGAAAGTTAAGAGTCCTCCATGTGTTACTTGCAACAACTTCGAACTTATTGCAGACTGTATTACTTTGTCTCAAACTGCAGTGGAAAAGGTAGTAGCTACATATTCTTGATAATAATTTGATATCGAAATAATTATTCAATTAGTTACCAATATTACTACTGACTATATTTTGTAGTGGGAAATTATTTCATAGCAACATGATCTGTTCCATATATCTTCTCGCTAAAATTCAATCCCGACAGTTACTTCTAATGTGATGTACAATATATAGCATTTAAATGTAGAATGCATAATCACCATCAGAGTGCGTTGATTTGGTAAGGAAGAAGGAAATCAGCTCGATACTACACCACTTCTTCTTCTTCTTAGCACTACAGCCCTTTTCGGGCCTTTGCTTCCTGCAAACAGCGCCTCCAAGTGTCTCGGTCCGTTGACCGCGTCATCCAATTCTGAAATCCAAGCAGCGATGAACTGTCTTTGTCGACCGAGTCAGACCCTCCTCCTCGGTTTCCCCACTGGCCGCCGGCCTTCAGTTCTCCCTACAAATACCTTCTTGGGTATCCATTGTCCGTCCATACGATTCATGTGTCCAGCCCATTGCGGCATCCGCAGTCTTACAATCCTTGAGACCTCCGGCTCGTCAAAAATTTCATACAGCTCATGGTCGTAACGAATTCGCCATTGGTCCCCGTCTAGCTTCGCTCCGATTATTCGCCTCAGGACCCGTCGCTCAAAGGCGTTCAATATATTTGCGGATGCTTGGGTTAGGGTCCATGTTTCACCCTCATAGCATAACACAGGTCTTATCACAGATTTGTATACTTGGAGCTTTGTTTTCCTGTGTATGCAGCTGGTATTCAAGATGGTCAATACTGAATAAAATATTTTATTTGCGAGCTGTATTCTTCGGCGTATTACGTCCCTTTCATTGCCCGTTTTCGTTATTTTGGCACCTAAATACACAAATTTGCTAACATTTGCGATACTGTATTCGCCAAGTGTGATATTTTGTGTATTTGAGGTATTTTTCCTCAACTGCGTCATGAGCTTTGTTTTATTTTCGTTGATTTGTAGCCCTACTAGCTTTGCTTCGCTGTCGGGTTTCAGGAAGAGTTCTTTGGCAGTTGTTAATGACCGTGACAAAATGTTGATGTCGTCCGCATAAGCTACTACTTGGATCGACTTCTATAGCAATGTACCTCGCATATCGACAGGTAGCTTCCGTATGACGTACTCCAGAGCCAAATTGAATAACAATGGGGCCAGCCCATCTCCCTGCTTTAGTCCAATATTTGTGTCAAAGGCATCGATGAGTTGGTTATTGATGCGGACTTGGGAGGTCGTTGACGTCATTGTCATTTTGGTAACACGGACTAATTCGGCTGGGATGCCAAAACCAAGCATTATTTGGTACAGTACGTTACGATCAATACTGTCGTATGCTTGCTTGAAGTCAACGAAAATTTACTATACTACTTAGACTTTCTTATTACCATCACCATAAAATTATTGTGTGAAACATTTGATTGCAGAGAAAAATCAATTTGTGCTTTGTAAAACATGTGTATGATAGAACCATTCTCCTACCTAGTTGAATAGTTTCTACAGCAGCCTGCTGTTCCAGATACGAGTACAATACAGTTTCGCTTAAAACTTCAAAATTTCCTCCATTAAATATTCCAACGCAAACAATTTTCAAAACAATTTTTCGTTGTCACTCATAAATTCTTTTTTATATTCTTCTGATATTTTTTATTCGACGACAAGGATGAGATATATTCTGTCAGGAGCACATCTGTACATCTACTTTTAAACCTCTTTTCGTCTCTGGCAATGATTGGGTCAAAGATCTATTTTGATATGCGGTGTCAAAACACTCGGAGCAAATGTCAAATGCGAAACATGGGGTTGAATTGATAGGAGTCGAAAAACAGCAAAATGAAAAGTATGAAAATAAAAAATAGCTCACGAAAAATTCAATAATCTGCCGAGTACGAAAAAGATGGAATTTCAATTCGAATGCTTGGCAGTTGACTTGGGCTCTTTTCTCTGAAAGCAAAGAGCAAATCTCTGGAAAGGATAACGATTTTATATTTGGATTTATGCCGGTATATGGGTACATAATGTAAGTATATAGATCTTCGTATATTTAAAACAATGGAATTGGGATCTATAAGTACTTTTTTATATATCTAATAAATCCTCAGGGTATTGAGACCTTCTGGAAAACCAATAATACAGATTTACAATTGAAGGTCGTTCTTTGATTTATTGATATCCTGTTTATTTGTGGTAAAATGCGTTGCATTGATTGCATTTTCATAAATTGGATATTTAAGGAATAAGCAATAATCACAAATTTGTTAGTTCTGTTGAAGAAAATTTCGCTCATCTATATGTAACTCAATTCTGGTTTGAAAAGACTAATTCTTTCGTTGACTTTCAAAACACAGTTGTTAACGTTAGTGAATGTAGATACTAACAATTTTATCAGTTGAAGTTCTATATTCCGATTTTTATATAGAAAAGGCATTAGGCACAACTTTGCTATCATACACAACTCGATAATTGACGCCTAGCTTAGTTTTTGTCCTTCTGTTAAGCCCGTTCACTAATTCATCGTCTATTACTTTTCGTTCCTCTAGGCGGCCTGTACTGATTTTTAGACCCAATCTTAATTTGCTATAGACAAGCATGAAGTTAGGATTGATCATTTACATAAATATTCTTTATAATAATAATAGCACTTGTGCTAAAGAGGAAGCTGTAATTATCAATTGAAATGATTCAACATCCATACTTTTAAACAATAATTGATTCATGTAAACCTCCTTTCTTTCTTTTTATCATCGTAATCATCAATGCCGCATCGGGTCAAAGTAGTTCCAGTTCTCTAGGAGCACTCTTTTTCATTCGTTGTATATCTGCGACGCTGTGCGCCATTTTACAACTGGTTAGTTTCTATAAAGCTATTTCAGAATTTCATTCATTTGTTGATTTGCAATACTGTGCCTTAGATACAGCTTTTATTTCAAGAACTATTTCCCCACCTCCTTTGATGGCGCAACAGTTCGAAGCGGACCTTGGCCTTCCAGTACTCTTGGTGGTTTTATCGCGTTATCCACTTTGGTATATTTAGAGGCATTTTGCTGTCTGCATCGATAAAGACTTTTCCTTGTTTTCATGGGTTTTCTATGTGAACCATTGCCTCCAATACCGCCACTAAGTACCTTTTTGGGTTTTTATACTCAGGCTTTTGCACAACTTGGGTGGCCCATTTTAGCTTTTTGTGCTTGTTGATTATGGATGCTTGTTGCTCCTTATAGAGACTTTTACACCACCAGTATACCTTATAGATACTGGCACGAACTGGGAGCTTGATATGCTGTGCATCCTATATAAAAATCAAGGTATATAGGATACAGAGCATACCACCTAGCTGCTACTACATACGTGTCAACAAGATCAGCAATGAGATGCGTTTGTTTAATTCATCAATTTTATTTAATTTGCATAATTATGTTTTACATTTACATTATTTGAATCTATGATTTGCCCTGTCGTTCGATATTCACGAAAGTATCCTCTGCCAGATTGTTCTTTACAGAAGGGTTGCTGCTCCTGTAGGTTCACCCTCTAGCCCCTTTGGCTGAATTCTGAGCAGTATTTGGTCACGACATATTAATGCATCAATGCAGTATTTTAATCCTGTTTTACAATATTTTAAGAATAAATTTTTCCAAACTTATTAATTTATTACAGAACTAGTTAAAAAGGTTTTATGCCTATTTATTAATAGATTTAAAATATTAATGGAGCAGCAAACTTGCGATTCATATCTACTTTATTTAATTATGTTTGTTGTTCGAAAGAAAAAGGGAATTTGAAGAAACCAATCAATTAAGACGATAACCGCCGGCCCCGGGCGTAACTGCCTTATCATGAAAATACCCGGGCGGACGCCTTGAGCACGCAGTTATATTTATAAATCAATTGATTAATTATCTAGCTGCTGGCCTCGGGCGTAAAACTTGGGACGCTAATACCTTGCCTTGAGTCTGCAGTCAGATTGATAAATCAATCAATTATAAGTTCAACTGCAGGCCCCGGGCGTAACTACCTTGGCGCGCTAATACTTGGGCTAAAACCTGAAGTATATCGTTGAAAGTATTCTTATTCGCTTATCCCAGGCTAAGTGCCTTGAGATAAAATAAGTTCAGGTGAATGCATTAAGCTAGCGAATGGAGACATACTTCTCGATTTTCCTACCTGTATCACATTCTTTTGTATCATTATTATGCTGACTTAATTGCCTACCAACCAAAATTATGAAGACAATTTAGACTAGTCCACGATCGAAGTTCATTTTTACCACCATTCCTCTGTGACGGGCGAAACCACAAAAATTGAGTTTCCACTGGATTTGTTTGATTGTGCATGCGTGTAACCAATTCATTCCACTGTTATTGAGGCGCTACGGTCAATAGTGATGTTTTGTGTGTATATGGCTTAATACTTAATATGAGTATGGATACATTCCCACTTTAGCTAATGTATGATACGATCGTCGCGCCCACAGATGGTTTGATTGCAATTCGCTATTTTTCGCATAGATTGCCATTCACAGTACACAGAGGGGAATGACGGCACGCAGATATAATTGCACTGTAGCTCCCGTAATAAGACTGTATAAATTGTCGTTATATAGGGATCGTCTTACTAAATCAAACTTAATAGGGCCAAAATATCTTTCGGACCATTCGTCTTTTAAGATCACATATTTTCTTCTTTCTTAATATACATTTCTTTAGATCGTATCAGAAGGAAGGATTCAAAATTATTTTGTTTTCTGTTGATGGATGCTGCTGAATTTTATCTCCTTTGTCCACTTTATAAGATTTTTTACTAAAAACTGTATTGGAATCATGAACTGTGTCTGTTTGTCTGTTGGTTTGTCTGCATGGTAAGGTGAATATCTCTTAAAAGGAAAATTTTAAAGAGTTTTAAGAGTATCTTGCCATACAGGGGGTAACCCTAAAAAAATTGTTCCATCATTATTTGAAAGGTCTCAATGAGAATTTTCAAAACTGGTAATTAACCAGTAACGCAACACGTGGGTCTGAGAGACTCCTATGAAAAATCCCTGAAATATTCATACAAATCCTAACAAACCCGCATGTTTGAGTCGATTGGAAGTGCATATTGCTTAATAGCCACGCAATATTGCTGTTGTTGTAACGCTGCAAATTTAAATCACGATAACTTCGTTAAGTGCTATCCGATTCTTGTGGAATTTTCATCGTTGCAGTTTTATAATGAAATATACGGCTGTAAAATTTCATTGGATTTAACGGTACCCTCATGATTTTATACAAGAAAACGTTAAGTTGAGAAATCAAACTATTAGTAACACAGTTTAGCAAATTTCAACTTCTCAGGTATTTATTGTTATTTTACTCATGGAAAGGTACCTCTGTGATTTTTTCAGATTTTAAGGTTCACAGATGTTCAATTGTGATGGGGACATAATTTTTTGTGTTCTTCCGCTTCCCCTGACTACCTCGTCATCTTTATTGCAATTTTAATAGCGAATCTTAAAAGACCTCATAAAGACATTCAGTTCCTACTCAACTATCTTTGGCCAAAAATTTTATGTATTCCTTATATAGAGAGACATCCCTTAAAAGCCTTTGAATTTGTTTTTTGACTATGCCTTTCATTATTGCGAAACTTCTTTTTACAAAATTTGGTGGCTGTAGCTTCTATAGCTCTTGAGAAAACTGGTTGTAATATACTAACGGATGGACAGGTAAAATTTTCATAGGGTATAATAAAAAGCTTTGTTACAAAACCCTCAAAATTTGATGGTTTTAGTAGAGTTCACAATAAGGGTGTTATACTGATCAGGGATGAATAGTCGGTCCCCTCTTTTGATTCTTTGTATGAAATCTGCGAAATTTCGGTCACAATCATTGACAGAATGACCCCTGAGTAGAAAGTAGATGTGACTTTCCATATTCCAGATCGCATAGACAGCCAACAAAAACCTTAACAAGTATTGTCTTTATTTTGCCTGAGGCACTGCAAAACAGATGTAATTCCTGCCTTGAAAATGGCACATTAGCATCAATATAGTGACGCAAAAACAAAACCACGTTATTTGGACATTTCAAAACTTGGCCCTCATGGCATAAGTATAACGTTGCCTTGACAGTTTTCAAGTTGTGAATGCAAAATTTGTAGACCCATAATTGACAGTGATATCTTCAAAGCCCAAAAGAATAATAAAGCACCGGGCATCGATAAGATTCCAGTAGAGCACATCAAATATAGCGGCAGCGGTGTTCTTGAACGTATTCACAAAGTCATTCAGCACATTTAACAACAAGAAAATATGCCGAAAAAATGGAGCCAATCAATTGTATTCCTTATCCACAGAAAAGGTGACAAGATACAAAGCGAAAATTATAGAGGCATACCACTACTCTGCACGGCGTACAAAACATTTTTCAAAGATGTTCGAAATTAAAATTGGATCCTACGCCACCAGTAGTATTGTGGAGTACCGAGGTGGTTTTAGGGCAGGTAGATCGACGGTAGACAAATTGGTCACAGTCAAGCAGGTACTAGAAAGATACTAAGAGTTCAGCATAGACCTACACCAAATTTTCGTTGACTTTAAGCAAGCATTGATCATAATGTAATAACGCTTGGCTTTGGCATGCCAACCAAATCGGTCCGTCCTACAAAAATAACAATAACGTCAATGACCTCTCAAGTCAGCATCAATAACCAACTTGCCAATGCCTTTGACACAAATAGGAGATGGGCTGGTCATATTGCCATTCGATTTAGTTCTGAAGTAAGTCATCAGGAAAGGTACCTGTCGAGACACGAGGTACATTAGTTTACAAGTTGACCCAAGTGGTAGCCTATGCAGACGACATCAACATTTTGTCACAGTCATTAACAACTTCCAAAGAACTCTTTCTGAAGCTTGACAGCGAAGCAAAGCTAGTATGGTTACAAATCAATGAGAATAAAGCAAAGCTCATGACGTAGTCGAGAAAAACAAATTCAATTGCACAATATATCGCATATTTAGCAAATATAGTTTCAAAAATTTGGTGAAATTTGCGGATTCAGGAGCCAAAATAACAAGAATCACTAATGAAAGCGACCAAACTCGCCGAAGAACACAGCTCGCAAATAAAATATTTTTTTCAGCTTTGACGGTCTTGGAGACCAGCTGCAAGCACAGCAAAACAAAACTCCAAGTGAACAAATCTCTGATGAGACTTGCCTTATGCTATAAGTGCAATCCACAAATATATTGAACGCATTTGAGCAACATGTCCTGAGCAAATAATAGGAGCGAAGTTAGACAGGGACCAATGGTGAATTCGATATAACCATGAGCTGTATGAAATTTTTGATGTGCTGGAGATCTCAACGATTGTAAGACTGCGAAATCTGCAATGTGCTGGCCACATGAATAGTATGGACGAACAACGGATACCCAAAAAGGTATTCGTTGGGAAAACTGAAGCGCGGAGACGAAGGGGGAAACCAAGGTCTGACTCGATCGACGAAGACACTTCACCGCTGCTTAGATTTGAAAATTGGAAGACGTCTTCAATGGACCAAGACAGTTGGAGGCGCTACTTACAGGAAGCAATGGCCCAAGAGGGTTGTAGTGCTATAAAGAAGAAGACGAAAAAAGAGACTCTAGACATCTAGAAAGCTTTTAAATAATTTTCGAATTTCCAAATAGTTGTTAGTGAAATTTGGAGAGATTAAAGTATTCTGCAAGCCTTAATTTTCATTAGACTCAAATGAATCTTTACGCCAACAAGCAAGAATAATGTACCGACAGAAAAATAATGGACTATTAACTGGAAGATTGAAAAAATGAACGAAAATATAACGCTTTAGTAAATAAAGCCAAGCTAACGTGCGCCTCAATTCAACAGCTTTGAAGGCCATGCTCGATACGCACGAGGCTCTGCAAAGGTGTATAAGGCGCAATATTAGGCAGCCCAATCGATGTTAGGAGTAAGTAGAAGCATTAATTTCAAAAACTTCTCAGAAAACTCACTGTGACTATTGCAGGAGCTAAAAATATATTGGTTTTTGGAATTGACAGAGTAGAAAGTTGGGGGAATACATCTTCACAACCTTCTTTGTCGGGTAATATATAGTAAACAAGCTGAAAAGCAGCTTTCGGGAGAAAAGTTCAAAAGCATCATGCGTCACAAAGAAGAAAAACAGGCTATGCTGTGAGAACTAAAGAGGAATTGCAATATCGTGCTCATCACACGAAGTGCTTTTTCAAGTTATTGGACGAAGACTGGAGCCTTATTTTGAAAATCGCTTATAATATCTGTGCTGCTGTTTGAAAACGAAACCTGGACCTTTACGAATGTTTCCAAACAGGTCCTGGATGTATTTGAATACAAGTTGCTCAGAAGAATATATGGCCCAGTAAAGTATTAACTAGTGTGGAGATTTCATTATAACAATGAGTTGTATAATCTTGATAATGACCCACTGTATGCATAAAGCTATATAAACTACGACGAGCAAAACATGTGCGAAAAATGGAAGGGTAGAGGCTTTTTAAATGAACGTTGAAGGGTAGAGCGCAAGAGAAACATCCAGTTAGGAAGTGGTGATGCAGCTATTCCTTGTTTGAAATTCTCAATTGGTGATCGAGTTCTCAGAACCACGGCAATCGAAGGCAACTACTGCTGGAGGTAAAGATCCGAATTGAAGCTATGTCATAAATGATGATGATAAATGAAAGCCAATACGAAGATACATTTCAATTTGGGCGCAGTTTTGAAAATAGTGGCAGTTCAAAAATGTGATTTATTCAGGTTTCTATGTCTCTCTTGTGGCTAAGTTCCCCAACGGACTTCAAAGCGTTCAGTATCAGAGTTTATTAAACCTTAATTTCAGTTATCAGTTTAACCAAGAGTAGTCTGTGTTCATGTGGAGGAGTAGTTTAGGGCACCCTCCACTGGCACAGCAGCTCCCAAGTTAAAGCCTCGGTGACGGCATCGAGTATGAGCTTCTGATGACTATCAGTTCACTCAGCTGTGATGGTACTAATTGAAAAAATTAGATAATAATCACATGGTTGAGCGTGATATTGACCATGTCACCTCAAATTCCGTTACGGTCATGGAACGAGATACCATAACCATAAATCTCAACACCAAAGCTCGGATTTTGACTGTTGTGCGATGAATTATGATTATTTTACCTCTGAAAATGTGTTCAACGCATGATATCAGTAATCGTAATCATTTTCAATGAGGATATTGAGCAAATTTTTGTTTTTCTCCAACTGATAAAATCATGATGCCAGGTTCTAGTGAGTATCACAAGACAAGTTCCTTAGAAATTGAAATTCACTCATCCTTGTTGATAATAGTAGGATTCGTAAATATATCATTTATTCCAGTAAATTTATATGGGCATCTTTAGATTAAAAAATATGTCGAATGAAAGATCCTTATACTCTATAAGTTTCAAAAAAGTCAAATCGTATATATGGAGCCACCATTTAGGCTTTCTATCGATTCAGATAAAATTAATATAAAATTTTTTTTAAGATTTCATTCAGTCAGTGGTTGTTAGTAACATTGAAACAAAATGGCACAGGGTAAAATGGAGTAATAATTGTTCATTTAAAAAAAATATATATATTTATTGTAGAAGAGTTTTTTTGAGCTAATTCATTATTGGTGCCTGTGTAGTGAAATCAGTTATCTATATGCCCATAAAGGACTGCAACGATGGTCTGCTGCCTCGGTGAAGGAGGATGGTAAGATCCGCCGAGATTGGCCTTGTCTGGCGACGCATGAATGCGCTGGTGGGCTAGTGTTACGGTGTTGTAGGGCGGACTCTTTCCCCCAGCACAGGGAGCCACTACAAAAGAACGAATCTCTGGGTCATAATTGAGTCAATCAAAGTTGAAAAAAGAGATAACCAACTAAGGGTTGGAAATTGCAGACGAAAAAGGACAAACTGGACCTCTTCCAAAATCCAAAACTTCACCATCAACCAAATATTTATCAGCCATTGCTCCGCTCGCTTTTGCAATAACCCTTTTTGTTCCGGGTAACAGTTATTTCAAATACCCGGTTCCTTTTATATGAGTTGCATGCATATTTGTATTCATGGCATATTTCAATTTAAATCCCAAATCGTTGATAAGCTGGGCATCTCGCTTGGTATGTTCTAATACGGGATCAATTAAAATAGCTTCTTTTGTGGAGAGATCAGCCAGCAAATAAGTATATGTGCTAGTGTCAGTATTGAAAAGCTGTCGGAAGAAAAAATCAGGTGTGAAAGGAATCGATTTTGTGAAGTGCATTGTACAAAAAGACGCAGCTCGATATCTTTAAGGAACTTTGGGGAATTCTGTGAACACTTCACAATACTTCTCACAATAGTGCGAGATACCGCTAGTGCAGCCATCACTTAATTGAAGATTTCCCTCATACGTACCGATACTTAAAGCAACGCTTTCGCTGTAATTCTTTCTAGTTCCCAATCAACTTTTAATCACTACCTCAATATAAAGTATCAATATTACGAATTGCAACAAGTTACTCGAGATGACTAATATCGGCCACAAGTAAAGATAGAGATACAAATTCTGAATGGCGCAAGCGTCTTGAACTGCTAGACCGCGAGTCACGTACTCCACTCCCTAACCACAAAACTTCTTTGACAATCATACACCCCATTTACATTCTATACCATCCGAAATTTTAGTACACCGATAAGGTGCTCATACACTGTAAATTTTATATGGCAGATTTAAATTTTTGGAAACAAAATTCAAGTGAAGTAAAGACATTGAAGAAAATTTTAGCTAGTAATAAAAATTAAATCTCATGAGAAATATAATTAAAAGGAAACATTTAAATTTAATATAAAGGTAAATTGATATAAAATTCCATTTGATACAAATGAAAATCGATAAAGAAAATTTTACTTTTAATATAAAGGAAAAATGATATAGAGAAAAAAAATTTAGATTTAATAATAATGATAAAAAAGAATACGATTTTACACGTGACGATTATGAATGCAAATAATTAATTATTTTTTTTTTTAAACCTGCCACACAAGTAGAGGATAGGAAGGGTTTCGAGCAGTTGGTTTGAGAAACTGCTCGATTAATACACCTGCATATCGATTGTTGAGAACAAAACTCTTCTGATGTGAACGCAGTTCTGTCTTCTTCTGTCAGCTTCTTTTGTTTTTGCACTGTAGCCCCAGCGGGCCATCACTTAGAGAAAGTTAGAGTATGTCATTGTCTAGATTGCAGTGAAGTTAATAGGGTCAGTACCATGCTTGGTGGCGTGTCCATCTAGTTTTGATACTTTATGACTTTAAACCAGTTGGTATTATAACTGAACGCACTTATAGTCCGTCCGAAGAATCATACAAAATAAATCACGCTGTCAACGTTTTCTTTAATTTACCTGTCCGCAAATATGGCTAGTAAAAAGGACTAGAAAAAGAGTGGCAACGACTTGCCATGAATTAGCAAATCTCAATGCTAAGACCATTATTAAGTACTTAAAAATGTTAATTTACTCCAACTAGAACTATACTCATAATTCTCTTGTAACAATTTGCTCCAAATATCTCATAGAGTTTTTGCATTCTCAGGAGTAAATGAGCAAAAGTTTCTCTGCAAAGAGAACTTTAGATAGTTTTTATATGAACCTTCCTACATTTTTGGCCAATGGGATTGCTTAATAAATGGTGTGAAAATTGTTCCGGAAACACAAATGTACAATTAATTCTTCAATAATTCCATCAACGCATATCGTCACTTCTTTTCAGTTTTGCATCGATTTTAAAATTCATTAGTACAAATCACTGCTTTTATATAATGGAAACTCGATCGCGTGGGATGCATCAAGCCTTAACTGGCCTTAATTGTTTTCCAATTCAATTTCAACCCATGATGAGGCATTTTCAATCACTTTGGAAATAGTCCACGCATCAGCGGATATTAACATCGAAAGATTATCTCTTAAGTGTTTCGGTTCCACATTTATTATGCCACATTATTTTTCCAACGGAATTTTTCCTTTCGAAGTGAAAAATCGAAGCCTTAGCATTATAGCGAGGCTCATCAGCGCTCGTCCTATCAGCGAAGCACTTAACAGTAGATTGACTTCAATCAATTCAGAAATCTCATTGAACACTGAAGAGGCTTGCTGCTTCATCTATTTTTAACAGACTTATTCAAGCACTTTTCAATCGTCTTTCACGGACAGGACTCGATTCATTTCGGAGGATAAGCCAAGGACTGGGGCCGGGAAGGAGTTTCGGAGGGAAAACAGAAATACAAAAGTCTTATCATACCTTGGGAATGTTTTGGATTCGCTGAATATCAGTTTCAGGTCGTTTATTTTATGCACAAGGAAACACACAGCTGTGTGCGGAATAATATCCTTTTATAAATCAATTGTGTCATGGAATAAAGAAAAATTTGGATAGAATGCTGATTTTGTATACAAAACGCTTCGCATCCATCCAGATGAAATACAATTTACGTAGGAGCTTTCAAGCTTCATTTGAATTGAATTTATCACCCGTACACGAGGCACATATGTAAATGTGGTCTTTTCGCAAATTAATGTTTTGACCTTGAATTTAAAAAAGTAAATCAATGATTTCTCTCATACTCCTTTAACCAGCACGTGTTTTGGATTAACTCTTAACCAACTTCACAAAAAACCATGAAGCATGACTTTACTTCTTTGAAGGTACCTTGCTGAAATCAGTGGTTTGAGCTATGGCAAGATTAGTCTGACCATCTCCTTTGAGAATTAGCTGTTGCAGAATATACTATACACCTGGAAAAAACTGATATAATTCCAGGTGTAGCTTTATCTTCATGTAGTAAACAAGTTTTATTTTTCACGAGGAAAAAGAATAATTTATTCAATATACAATCTTTTTCTCTAGGGTGAATAAAGCTTGTTACCTTGAAAATATACGAGGACATGGTTCCGCTCCTTCTTTTAAAAGGTTTTTGCTGCAACGTTCTCATCCTGTTGTGAAAATTCTTTCTTAGTAACTTTATTTTCTTTTATTCTTGGGATTTAAAGGCAAAGAGAAACAAAAAAAGTAAATATCTGTCTGGTATTTGTATAAAAACAATTGCGGCTTTTAAATGAATTAAAGTCTCTGACTTTCTACAAATCATCTGGAGGGACATCGTTGATTTTTATTTATTCTAGTGTAAGTGAATTGTGAATCGACGGATGTAAAACTTTTGAACTTAACATTTTTCATCAATAATGTTAGGGCGAGGGCCTGCCAAGCAAAGGATTATCCGTTCCAAAAACATGCGTATAAGAAATATACACTTATGAGTGGATTTAACAATCCTTCATTTGATTTTTTACTCAAAAAAATGTAAATATGTATTTCAATTGAACATTCTAATTTGGGAAAATTCTATTTAGATGGAATTATATTGAAAAAAAATTCACATAGCATACACACGAAAATTCACTCCAAAATGCATTAAAATATAAATGAAAATACCACCGCAAAAGTTATACAACTAAATTTATTTTGTTCATCAACCTACCAAACATTCTAGTGTAATAGACTCCAAATGAGTTTCTCGAAATTTGAGTGTTTTATCCATTCTCATGCAAAAGTTGGTAGTGAAGTGTGAAATTACGGGTGTGCGTGCAATTGGTTTACTGCGGGTAGAGAAGTGATTCTATCTAGTGCGCAGGGAAAATTTGAAATTACGGATGTGTGCATTTTTGGATCTTAGTAATGTTTTTGTATTTTAAAATTTAATTTATATTTTCATGATAAGTAAGGTCGTAGTGTATTTTCTTGTGAATTTAGACTGGAGTAAATCCACGATGTATCGATTGTCCAAATGGAACAAATTTTGAATCAAGTGGAATAAATTTGACACTTATACGCAAACATATGAAGCTTAAGACATAAAGTCAATGATATTCAGATTTACCTGCACCCGAATCCTGACATTGATTCGATTATTTTTAATGAAGTATGGATATGCTCTCTTGGAATATGGGGAGTTAGCACGATTTAGCACCTTAACTCCCTCATATCTGTGAGTAAGTCAGTACCCATTTACCTTCCTGAGCCAGCTTCAGTCATTATAGGATTTTAGAAAAAAATTTTACGTAATTCATCCCCATTGCGTACAGTTTGAAGGAATGCCTGGGTACTGTACGGACGAGCGTATGAAATAATACTCAGTGCTAATTTAACTATACAATGAAGTTTATTTAAATGATAATCTTACACTTCAAGTTTTGCTCGATCCGTAGGCGTCGACGTATCGTCGTCGAATGCTCCAGAACTTTTCTTTGTACGGCGTAGTGAGAAAGAATGTACATTTTTACATTGCGTTTGTAAATTAACGGTGCTACACCACTCCCTCCCTAGTGACATTACTTATGGATGGAATGGCACAATCAGCCGACTATATTTACAAGTAGGAGTGCCGTCTCACAAAAACCTAACCGAGTTAGATTCGGGAGGCCTCTTGTCGTTTGCTGCTGCGAATGGAGCTACTATTCCGGTTTTAGCCAAAAGCGAATGAATCTTCCTGCTGGGTGGGTACGTTTTCAAACCTGCTGGCGGGGTATTTATCGGCGGTATGACTCTTGGATTTGCTGTTCTTGGAGTTAGCGTTTTTGGTTCAGCTGGTGTTGCTTGTGGTGTCATGGTATCAGCTGCTGTTGACAATGGTGATGTTGCGGGCAACATGTTATCCGCTGTTGTCCTTTGCGGCGTTTCTCTGCTTGGAACCTTCTCTTTGTGGGGTGACGTGTGTTGACGTATGTCTTCGATAAAGATGGGTTTGAGCCGTTCGGTGCTAATGTTGGCTATGCGCCCATTGATGTCGATTGCGTATAGGACGTCACTATTTTTTTTTTAAACTTTGTGCGGTCCCGAGTACGGCTGAGTCAAAAGTCTTTTAACTGCATCGATTCTTATGAAGGCGTGTGAGCAAGTTTTAAGACATTTGTTTATAAATAACGTTTGAGAATTGCGTTGCCCTGTAGCTGAAGGTCGCATCTGCATCATGGTCTCCAGCAGCTTACGTAGGAATTCGTGTGGCTCGATGGTTGTCTGCTGTGGTACGATTAATTCTCCAGGAAAATTCAGTGTAGTTCCGTATAGCATCTCGGCACATGATTCTTCGAGGTCTTCTTTGACAATACCGTGGGCAGTATTTGCGGCCAGGCTGGATTCTGTTCGTGACACATCATTGCTGCTTTGAGCGTGCGGTGCCATCGCTCGATGAGTCCGTTAGAAGCGGGGTGATAGGGTGATTTTCTGGTACGATTGCATCCCATAAACTGGGTAAGGGCCTTGAACAGTGAGGACTCAAATTGAGTGCCTTTATCTATTCTTATTGTTTGCGGCACACCAAAACGAGCAATCCAGTTGTTGTAAAATGCTTGCGCGACCATCTCGGCGGTTTGGTTGGTCAGCGGTATTGCCTCGGGCCACCTTGAGAATCAATCGATTGCTGTAAGGCAGTATTTATATCCTTGAGACTGGATCAATGGTCTAATAATGTCTACGTGCACGTGCTGAAATCGTTCCTTGGGCATTAGAAACTCCTCTAACGGGTTTTTTTGGTGGCAGCCAACTTTCGATCGCTGATATTGTATGCAGCCACGTGCCCATATTCCAATTTCCCTTTTCATCTTTGTCCAGACGAATTTTTTTGCAATAGATAAGCACGTTGCTCGATTACTTGAATGTGATGGATGATGAAAGATGTCAAAGACTATTCCACGCAATCCTACTGGAACAAACGGCCGAATGTTCGCTAGTGTTGTGCTGACTATTACTTGTAGACTATCACCCATGCTGACACATTGTAAAATGAGCGACGTGGTACTGCTTTGTAGTAATTCCTGTAGCTCCTTATATGTCTGTTGTTCACGTGCCACTTCTTTCAGGTCCACTGCAGTTGGTACGGTAATCTCCTCGATTCGTGATAATGCATCTGCGACGTTGTTAGCAGTTCCGGCTATGTATCGTTTGTCTGTGGAGAACTGCAATATAAAGTTTGAATGTCGGAGTTGCCATGGCGAAGCCTTATCTGACAGTTGCACGAATGTGTGGCTTAGCGGTTTGTGGTCTGAGAGGATGTGAAATGATGCACCTTCTACGTAGTGGAAAAAATGGCGGATGCTGCTGTATATGGCCAGCAGTTCGCGATCATAAACGCTATATTTTGTACGCTTTGGAAAATTTCCTTTGGAAGAAAGCCAGTGGTAGCCATTTGTTTGCTTGCAGTTGCTCTAGAACCATGCCCACCGCTACGTCTGACGCGTCTGCGGCCAATCTGAGTGGTTTATTTGCCTGAAAGTGAGCAAGTAACACAGCGTAGGCCAGGCTCTCTTTGCAATTCTGGAATGCTCTTTCAGCTTCTGCTGTCCACGCAATGGGTATCTTATCGTTTTTCTTTGATGATGAGAATAAATTATTTAACCACGCTTCTAAGCTCGCAGTATTTTGAAAATAAAGGATCGATAATAATTGATGCATCCTAGGAAACGACGGAGTTCTGCGGTTGTCTTGGGTTTTTTGTAGTCTCAGATTAACTGAACCCGAGAAGGTGGTAACGAAATGGCCTTGCGCATTGATTGAATGGCCTAGGTACTCGATCTCTGCTACACCCTCAGACCGTTTTCGGCGAGGCGTTCAAAGACCAAGCAAAGGTGCCTCTTGTGTTGTTCTTCTGACTCGGAAGCGACCAGGATGTCGTCGACGTAACAAATACAAAAGTCCAGGCCTTGAAGTACTTGGTCCATGAATCTCTGGAAAGATTGCGCTGCGTTCCGTAGGCCGAACGTCATTGCGGTGAATTCAAATAGGCCAAACGGTGTCGTTACCGCTGTTTTTGGGATGTCCTCTTCATTAACTGGGATGTGTTAAAATGCCTTAAGAAGATAGATTTTCAAATAAATACATTTACCGGCTAGATCGGTGGTTACGTCTTGAATGTGGCGCATTGGGTAACTGTCTGGCACGGTGGCGGCGTTTAGTCGTCGGTAGTCTCCACACGTACCGTCTTTCTTTTTTACGAGGTGCAGTGGGCTCGCCCACGGGCTACTTGATGGGCGACACAATCCTTTGTAGGAACTGAATTTCCGCTTTAGCGATCTTTAATTTCTCCTGGTTCAGCCTTCGAGGGCGTTCCAATATTGGCGGTCCCTTAGTCATGATGTGATGATGCACCGAGCGAGTAATCACTTTGGTTCTAATGGCTGGATTTGTTATACTCGGAAAATCTTTGAGTATATCGTCGTATTGCGAGTTTCTTCTGATGCTCTGTATAGACTTGTCTTGCACCGCGCTGGTCCGAACCGTCACTGCACTTTTTATAACAGGATCGCGTAGCCGTTTGTTTTTTATGTCCACTAGTAGTCCGTAGTGGTTTGGGAAGTTGGACCCCAATATAGGGTGTGGTACCTGTGCGATATGAAACTGCCATGGGTACTGACGCTGGAGGCGGAGTGACACATTTAGCGTTGTCTTTCCAAACGTATCTATCGGTGTGCCATTTGCGGCGTACAATCTGTACACACTGCGTTTGGATTTCTTGTGCATTGCGTTAACTGGGAGGATCGAGACATCTGCGCCCGTGTCAATTAAAAATTTAATTTTTGATCTCGGGTCCCATATTTCTACGCGACGCTGACGAGAATCATTAGCCATCGCCTATTGAGCAAATGATTTGAGTAGTTTCCTGGTGGTGGTGCACGAAAACTGTAGGGTGGACGATAGCGTACAGCAGCTGCTTCGAATCTCATATGATAGTAACAACATCTTGTGTCCGGTTTTCCTGTAACTGGTGTGGTGTTCGCCTGTCGTGTTGGGTGGCGGTACTGATTACATTGCGGACACACGTTCTTATCTGCTGCGTCGCTTGTAAATCTGCATGCTCGGAACGTCACTTCCACGCGTGCAAAACACGATTCCGGTTTGCACTGCCAAAATGGTCGCAACTTACACGTGATGGCTTGAATCCCTGTTGCGTCTTGCATAACGTTTATGCCGGTGTTCGCTGGGTTGTTTGAACCACTGACTAGGTCGTGGAATTCTCCGTTGGCCATATTCACTTGTTATTAACGGGGTCACCAGTGTACGGACGAGCGTATGAAATAATACTCAGCGCTAATTTGAGTACACAATGAAGTTTATTTAAATGACAATCTTACACTTCAAGTATTGCTCGATCCGTACGCGTCGATGCATCGTAGTCGAATGCTCCAGAACTTTTTTTCTACGTCACAGTGAGAGATGATGTACATTTGTTAATTGCGGTTGCAAATTTGCGGCGCTACAGTGCTATTTGTATGGTTTTCAATTGTGTCAAAAAGTTCAGTACTTTGTCGCGTACGTCTTTTTCGACCGTCCCAAGTCTTAGGTCCTTGTAAGTGTAAGTGTTTCTAATGTACTATGAAATTATTAAGCTCTTTCGAATAATTCTATTTTGGAAAAACTGGAGTGCTTTTTTGTTAATCTTTGTCGTCTGGTAGCAAGCAAAACTACCGTATAGAAGCGTCGGTTGTATAAATTGTTTGTATATGAGCAATCGATTTTTAAGGATTTGGATTTAAGGAGTATGAGTACAGAGAGGAGTGAAGTCCAATACAGTGTTCCCGTATATTTTGTATGTCTTATTTCCATGTGAGGCATCTGTCGTATGTAAGTCCAAGGTATTTGGCCGTTGGTGCCCAATCTATTGTTTCATTGTCAATGGTAAGTCTCTGTGGAGTTTGTAGTGGTTTTCTTGTGATAAATAGGGCCTGTGTTTTATCAGAACTAATCTTATTTTTCCATTGACGAAAGTATTCCAATAAAATGTTTATTGATCATTGCAAGTTTGAAGTGCTTGTTTTGCTGCAATAAATTTACATGTATCATCAGCGAAGAGTGACTGTTTTACTTTTCGGGGCAGAGTGGGAAAGTCTGCAGTAAAATTTTTATATAGGGCTAGTGAGATGGGCGAGTCTTGAGGAACTCTAGCATCAGTAGGTCTCAGACATACTGATGCTAGAGTTCCATTCTGAAATGGAATTTCCTGTCTTCCAAGAAGGAGCTAATAAGTTGGGTGAGCTGCAGCGGCATATTGAACTGATGCATTTCGAAGATGAGTCCTGCATGCCAGACTTTATCAAAGCTCTGTCAAACATAGCTAGGCGTGTTGAATCCCTGCGATGTGCTAGACCACTCTCACTAACTGGAGTCCAGTAGAGAATTTAGCGTTGAAGCCATATTGTTCTTCCGGTATAATATACTTTGGAGATACAACCTCGTGGAGTGGATGCAGAATCACCCTTTCCGCAATTTTTGACAGCGATGAGAGGAGACTGAGGAGTCACCAGTTTTGTGATAAATGTGGGTACTTTTGAGGTTTCGGTAAAACAATAATAACCGCTGATTTCCAGAATTTGGGGTACTTTTGCAAACGGAATATTGCATTAATAATGTTAGTAAGTGTTTGTAAAATATTGCCTAGTAGCCAAGAAATCATTGTGTTTGTAATAGTGTCAAGTCCTAGTGTGTCTGTATAGTGTTTTGATTTCGTCTAAGTCCGTGGGTTCAATTCTGTCTTCATGTTGAATGCTACCCATCAGGAGCCTGTTGACAGAGATTCAATTCTTTCCTTTGTTTGAAAGTCCTCTTCGTCTAAAGAATTTTCGCGGGATTGCATTTCCAGAGGAACCGCAAATGCTTTAGCTGTATCTGTATCGTAGAATTGCATCCCGTCCGGATCATGAAGAGGCGGTACCACAAATTTACTGTTTATCCGAAAGTATTTGGACATTCTCCAGGAACTACTACACTCAGGCTCGACACTCTGCAAAAAACTATCCCATTGCTCGTTTTGGAGTACCCTTATCTTTTCACGGATCTCGGTTGTCATATAAATAGCGTTTATGCGTAGCGTTATGTCATCCGTAAACCTAGCTCTCCTCCGAACTTGATTCTTTCTCCCTGTAAAATTTTCTGAGTTGCGTCTTCAATGATGTTGTCGATGTTGTCAGTTGTTTCAGGTGATTGAAAGTTGGTTTCATTGGACGATGTGATTTCAAACGTTTTCAAGTTTGCAGTTTTCTTGTCCTGCATAGGAACACCAATGAAGATGTTTTCTGTGAAGAGAAGGACTGGGTTGTGGTCGGAGGGCATTTAACCGAGCATTTCGTGTGAAATATCACGATACACCAATGCTCAGTGCAAAGTCATGTCTTAATCCGTAATGTGTTGGCTCATTGGGGATATGATGGCTGAAGTAGTTAGCTGTGGTGAATAGTTTGAACTCGGTCCCAGCTTCATTACTTTTCATAGCTTCTCAAAGGCGGTATGTGGTATTTAGATCTCCTGCAATGAAGAAAGGGCCTTCAAACGCTGCAAATGCTCTAAGATCATTTAAGACATTTCTATTTCCTGGAGGATTCTAAGCAGGAATCACAATGAGCTCTAGGAAATCAGCTCGCAGCTTGATTGCTGTGGCCTTTAGTTTTATGAGAAAATGACTCAAGTTTTGTCTCACGAGAATAGCCGCTCCGCTTCCTCTACCCGTCATTTTGTCATTTCTGTACATAGTGTAGTTAGTGTTGCGGAATCGTCTTCCAGGCTTCAGAAAGGTTTCTTGAATTATGATGATATCGAATTTATGGTCAAAAAGTTAAAATCTGCAGATATTGTGTGGATGAGTAAGTTTCTCAAATTTGAAGTTTTGCTTGAAGATTATTCTGTAGAGCTTGTGCAACGCAAATACAAATTCTTCAAAGTATCTATTTCTGCACGATATGCCTGGACGTTCATCGATCTACAAGAGGGTAACGAGTGCTAGAACTGGAATGGAATGACTTTTATGAAATGGAAATCAAAATCTAAATTCAATAAGTGTAAGACGATTGTTCTAACTCAAAATAAAAATGATTTTTGGAAATTTTTAAGTTCCAAGAAGAAATGTATTCAAAATTCAATGAGAAGTAGTAGTTCTCAATATCCAATATATTTTGCTCGTCACAAAATACTTACTCTCCTGATATGATTCAGTCTTTTTATCAGACGTCTACTTTTTTTTCAATTGAAAGACACTTGGGGGAAAAATTTCCTCTGAAAATCAAGCCTTTCAGAGCAATGAGACGCAAAATTTTCCTCTGATTGAACCGATAATTGCACCTGTGAATAGCCTCCCCCAAAAAACGATTGCACCATCATCTACACTTACACTTTACTCAAATTTTGTCCGTGGTGATACGTTGGCTCCATCTAATGAGAGTATAATCCTTATTTTGCTAGGAAGGTAAGTCACATAGACCCACTCTATCCACCTCCAATAAAGTTGGCTATGGATATGAAGGATAATCTAGAGGGTAGATATCTACTTTCTAGACTGAGGTACCACAAATTGTTTGATTGTGTCCGACTTTATCTTGCTTACATGCACAAAGTGCCTGAATCAACTTGTTTTGATGAGAAAACCAAAACTAATCTAAAAGTTTTAATTCAGCAAGAAGGCCTACCTATTGAGATTGAGCCATCTATTTGTTAAATATCACGAGCAGCTCGGACTTTCTGCTGACCAGGTAAAGAAGTATTTAGAAACATACGGTATGAATGTGAGATCTAAACATGTCTCTATGCTCCAAAAAGCAAGAGAAGAGTTTAAAAATTATCATTCCTAATACTCATTTATCATTGAATGGTATTAAACACTTTTACCATAATTGTAGCGATAAGAGAGGGAAAATAAATAAATTATACCTTGATAATAAGTCCTGCCATTTTAATGTATTCACGTTCACCAAATCTGGGTACATGATTCTAGACAGTAGGTGGACCATTTATGGATCTGATCGTGACTATTCATCCACAGGCCTAACCACACTTGGTGGGCCTCTGAAAATGCTTATACTACCTCCTATAAAACTTTTGAACATGAAATGGTGTGAATACGCTCAGGCAAGTGTTTTTTTATATATAGGGGTATTTTATATTCCACCAAAATCTGACGAAACCTCCTACGAGCAGATATGTGAAGGTATAAATTCCATTGCTGCATCTTTCGAGGAGCACGACCAAATAATAATTTTGGGAGACTTTAACCTTCCCCTATTTACTTTGAACTCTGATGAAACTGATAACCATCTTTTACCAGTAAATTTCTCAAACGCCATCGATCTTAATCTATCTGCCTTTTATGGTAATGACTTACAACAAGTGGCACTGACTCCTAACTAAAATGAAAACTGGTTGTATCTCATTTGCACCAAGGCTTATGACAATGTCGTGGTAAGTCCAGCCAATGACAAAGATAACTTTTTTTCTAACATACGAAGCTATTTCGCTTCTTCGGTTGAACTCCCCATATCTGATTAAACTTTTTCCCGAACGTACAATGACTGGATTGTATTCGATTTCTTAAATGCTGATTATAATAGCATTAAATAGTATCTTGCAAATATTGATTGGAACTATCTTTAAAATTTAGATTTAAAGGAAACAGTCTCTACGTTCTACAAAACACTTTTCGAATGCATTGAAACTCATGTTCCTAAAATAAAGAAAAAATCCAAAGTTTCCGAGCCCTGGGTTGACTGCAACCTTCACCATCTGCGGATACAAAGAAACAAACTCTATAAATTAATGAGAGATAACAACTTCGGCACAAACCCTAAGCGTAAATATGATGAGCTGGCTACGGAATACTCTATAAGATTTCGTGAAGCATATGATCATTACATCAATTTAACCGGGGAAAATATTATTCGTAGTCCCATAGAATTTTTCAATTTTGTAAAAATCAAGCGGAAAGCCACAGGATTTCCAACATCAGTGTATTACAGTGAACGTAATTCGGGTTTCCCAACTCCACCGTAGACGGTCCCAAGCCCGCTTGAAAAAGAAAAAGGGAACCCCTTGTTTCCTCAACCCATAGCTTCCATGATTCCTCATCTCAAACATCCCAAATTAAATGGTAGTAAATGCTCTCGTGGTGACACATTGGGTTTACTGGTTCCCCAATAATGTGACATTAAATGCCGAGAAATGCAAATAACTGTAAATACGTTTTTTTCTTTAAAAGCCTTCGGGCCTTGCTTAGTTGTGTGAGCAGACGCGTTTCGGCTACTTTGAGTCATCTTCAGTGTCTAAAGGATGTGTTGAAGGGAGCGACTTTATATAGTCGAAGGATGGGTAATTGGCGAATAGGTAATTAGCGGATGGGTAATTAGCGGATGGGTAATAAGTGGATGGGTAATGAGGTCAGGAAGTAAATTACTCAATTATACCAGGTAGGGGGATATTATGTTTTTGTTTTTTTGCTTGTTGGCTGTCCGTTTGTTCTGTTTCATCTCGTTTCCGTTTTCGTCTAAGAGTGTGGTCTAGGACTGAGAAAATTGCGTCGGAATTAGGAAGGACAACACGAAAACTAACGACAAGATACAAACAGCACCTACGATCTTTCTTATACAACAAGGCAGACTCCAATTATGCGACGCACCTACAAAACCACGCACATGAGCCTGATGCTATGACAAACTCTATGAAATTGCTACACAACCAAAACAAAGGACCGAGACTTGACATCCTAGAAAGGCTCGAAATTTATAAACATAGAAAGACAGACGGTGACATTATCAACGAACAACTTGTTACCAATTCCGACGCAATTTTCTCAGTCCTAGACCACACTCTTAGACGAAAACGGAAACGAGATGAAACAGAACAAACGGACAGCCAACAAGCAAAAAAACAAAAACATAATATCCCCCTACCTGGTATAATTGATTAATTAACTTCCTGACCTCATTACCCATCCACTTATTACCCATCTGCTAATTACCCATCCGCTAATCACCCATCCGCTAATTACCTTTTCGCCAATTACCCATCCTCCGACTATATAAAGTCGCTCCCTTCAACACATTCTTTAGACACTGAAGATGACTCAAAGTAGTCGAAACGCGTCTGCTCACACAACTAAGCAAGGCCCGACGGCTTTTAAAGAAAAAAGAGGATTGGCCTGCGGATATCAAATAAACAAAGTTATTGACTACAACTGTAAATACATCTGCTATTAATTCCTACTTACACCACCTTTGTGAGGGCGTAAGAGGTTGAAGGCGAATTTTCCGTGCCTGATAACGGAATCGACGTAAAAACCATGCCGCCGGAGTGGGGGTTGGGCGACGGGCTAACTCCCCATCCCTAAAAAACCTTTAAATGTTTCGAAACCTGCAGATGGGCCTCGGAATGGATTGGACTCACGGCAAAGACCTCGCAAACGAAAAAGACATGAGATCGCACACAATATTCAAAAAAGGGAAGCGTACTGGAAAAAGAGAATTTGGAGTGGCCTTCATTGTGAATAGGGAGTTCAAATCGCACGTTATTGATTTTGAGGCAGTCAGTGAACGGTTATGTGCGATCCGCATAAAAGCGAAATTCTTCAAAATCTGGCTGATCAATGTTCACACCCCAACCGTAGAAAAGGACGAAGAAATAAAGGAAAGGTTTTCTAATCACCTGGAAAGACTGGTTGACTCATTGCCCACAAATGACACAATAATAATTCTGGGTGATTTCAACGCCAAGTTTGGCAATGAGCTATCTCATCGTGGAACGACTGGAGGATATACCCTCCGCGATGAAATAAATCACAACGGCCAGCGCCTGCTTGAATTTGCATGTAGCAGAAATCTAGTCATACGTTCAACTTGCTTCCCACTGCTGGTATCACCAGATGGCAGCACATAAAACCAGATCGATCATGTTCTGATCCAACAGAACAACAGGCCTCGAGCATACTTGACGTCCGTACATACCAAGGAACCAATTGTAACTCAAATCATTACTTGATTAAATTAAACTATCGATGTCGTATGTCAAAGGCATGTTCAGGGAAACCAGCCCGCTACAAAAATTTGACATCGAAAGGCTCCAAATGGCGTCTGTGGCCGAAAATTTCACGGAGACCCTCGAAAACCAGCTGGCTCCCATCTTATCAGACGCATCGTTAAAGACGAGCAACGAGCTCTGGATGGAAGTGAAAGCGGCTATCAGGACCGTGGCAGAACAGACGATAGGACATCAAGCGCGGCGCAAGAGGAATGATTGGTTGGATGACGAGTGCCAGAATGTGTTGGATAAAAAGAATCAGGCGTACAAAGAATACGTAGGTAGGAAAACCAGGACGAAGAGAGAGTACTATGAAAATCTCAGAAGAGTACTGATGACTATGATGACCAATTGAGAAGTATAGATGTAAACTTAGCGAGCAATAACACAAGACAAGCATATAAGGTTGTGAAAAATCTGAAACGTGGTTACCAGCCCAAATCCACCCTCTGTCGTGATGACATCGGCAACATAATCGCTGATGAAATCAAGATTACGGAAAGATGGGCATCATATTTCAAGAACCTCCTTTTACCTCTGCACAGCTAGGCTGCAAAGGAGCCTATAGCTGTCTGCAGAGAGCTTACATTGGCCCCACCAACTCTGGATGAAGTTTGTTCCATCAGAAATAATAATACATAATAAAGCGCCGGGCGTTGATGAGATTCCAGTGGAGCTCATCAAATATGGTGGCAGTAGTGTTCATCAAGCTATTCACAAAGTCATCCAGTACATTTGGCAATAAGAACATTTGCCGAAAGAGTGGAGCCAATCAATTATATTCCCCATCCACAAAAAAGGTCACAAGCTACAGTGCGAAAATTATAGAATATATATTAGAAAATAAAATCGGATCATCTTCTTCTTCTTCTTCCTAGCCTTACAGCCCTTTTCGGGCCTTTGATTCCTGCAAACAGCGCCTCCAACTGTCTCGGTCCGTTGACCGCGTCATCCAATTCCGAAATCCGAGCAGCGATGAACTGTCTTCGTCGACCAAGTCAGACCAGCGTTTCCTCGGTTTCCTCACTGGCCGTCGGCCTCCAGTTCTCCCTAACCTACGAATATCTTTTTCGGTATAAATCGAATCATACGCCAACAGTATTATTGGGGAGTATTAAGGTGGTTTTAGGGCAGGTAGATCAACAATAGACCAATTGTTCACAGTCAAGCAGGTACTTTAAAAGTGCTGGGAGTTCAACATAGACGTACACCAAATTTTCGTTGACTTCAAGCAAGCATAGGACAGTATTGATCGTAGCGTACTGTACCAAACAATGCTTGGTTTTGGCATCCCAGCCAAATTAGTCCGTCTTACCAAAATGACTATGACGTCGACAACCTCCCAAGTCCGCATCAATAACCAAATCACCGGTGCCTTTGACACAAATATCGGACTAAATCAGGGAGATGGGCAGGCCCCATTTCTATTTACGTTACTGCCGCCGTACCGATTTCGTCGACTTTCTCAGCTCGAATGCACGTTTGACACTCCCAGCCAAAACTGACGTAGGATGGGAAGTCATACGGTGGCACATTGCATATGTATTAGTCGCCTACTAATGATCATGTGTTTGGTAGTGACGTCTGTTGCCATCTCGCTTCTCATCCAACGTCAAGTTTCCGATTTCGTCGACGTCGATAACGACGAACTTATAATCGGCAGTGGCGTAGGGCCGATTCATTATAGGTTCCTCACCTGCAGACCCATCTAAGGAACTGATATTTTTAAAAAAGTACTTTGCTTTGATCAAGAACACATCTGTCTACCGGATCTGCTTTGATTCATGGGAGGTGTGACAATACTGGCATATCCTGAGTAAGATACCTGATCCTTCCTGGATGACACATCAGGCAATCCTGATCCAGATCCGATATTAACCTGAAGTTTTCTCCAGTCAGGTAGACACGGGCAGTTTGTACACCATACTGCGGTAGATAAATTTGTTCAAACATCTATGCAAAAAATGTTTATAAGGATTTTATGGGGATTCTCCCCATATAAGGAAATGACTCTTAAATTTTTTAATCAAAGGTGGCCAATATGGGTATTAAGTGAAAGGTCTTCACGAGCATTCAGCAATTTTCAAATTAGATCTTACACTGGTAATATTTGCATCAAAAAGTGCAAAAATTAAACGAAAAATATGTGTCCCGTCCCTTCGCAGTTAGGCACTTATGATCCAAATACTTCAGAAGTCAAATCCGATCAACTTTGTTAATAATAATATTCTAAGCATTTAACGTTTTTGTACATAAAATCAATGGAACTAAAAAGTCGTGTCTAAATTTCCTATAAATATGTGTACGTACCCTGATAAACAACTAAGTTACATTCGATCGAAAGTTTTGTAATTATATATACTTTCGAAGGGACATAGAAACTAAAGATATGTAGAAATTCTAATGAAAATTTCAGAAATGGGTTGCAACATTGATATGTTATCATGAAACAATGGGGTTTACATACTGAAAATAAACTGACAGCGAATTGAAATACATCATAGCCAGATTATAGTTTTTCGAGCTCAATTTGTGGAGAATGTGTGAGTTATTGATTTAAAAACTCTTTTGGTATGAGCACTCTCCTGCTAGTTCGAGGTTTCATACATTCTTAACCTATATGAATGTATTTGTGTAGGCCAGGATCCAAGTCATGTACTTACTGCAGTCTGTAGACATTGGCCATCGTCTGAATTCAATATAAGAAATAATCAGCATGGACTCGTAATCTCCTGTTAGCTGTGTTTGTAATAATCCTCTTGAACACTCGCATCTTGACTCTTCTAAAACGTTGAGACAAGCAGAACTGGTGTGCAGATTTGTAGATCCTGACGGCTGTAGAGATACATTTTGGAGGCGAATCTTAATTTTACCTGCACTGAGAGCGACTCTTTTTTAACAGAAACGTTTTGAGCCAAGTTCATTATCCCAACCATTTCATAGTTTATTAAGATTTTACCGAAACAATTTATAACATTTATAATAATTTCTAAATAATTATTAAAACTAAACACTATTCCCCATTTTATGGCTTCTGCTTAAATCCAGACGAGCAAATTATGCCGTCCAAGCAATGCCCACTGCAACATTGCCAATCATTTTCACACTAGAAACAAAAAAATATACATTGAGCGATTGAGGTGGGAAAGGAGTCACCAATGTTAATATTGAAAATACACACATCATAATACTTACTAAAAATGCAGGAGGCAAGCAATCTCCATCAGGAGAGGCTAATACTGCACAAACCATAATTAGGAGGAACGCAAATAGTTTGAGTGTCATGTTTTCAAAATTTGTTTGTTTCTTGATTGAAACTTGTAAGTGGAAAACTACTTAGTAAAGAAAATTAATTTTCCCTGGTATTTATAAGAGGCATTTGCAGCAATCATAAAATTAATTTGTTAAGCTAATACCACGCTTCGAATCAATTCGTTATTTGAAATTAAATAATACGATGCAGTTGATGATTAGATGCTAGTTTACAGTAAAGAGTTGAGAAAGAGCATAAGAAACAAATGAGAGTTGCTTTCTTTCCTTATCACTAACTGTTTAATTTTAATTTAATTAATTTCAAACATATTCTGCTGTTATTACTGGCTTACATGTCTTAAAATAAACTAAGAAAACGATACAGAAAGTGAAAGACTGTGACTGTGAATATATGAGGACACGTTGGCGGTGACTTCTGAATTTTATATATTATTTATTTTATTGTAATTGATTTTCTATATATTATCCGGTCGCTGAAGAAAATCCAACGATAGCGGTTGAAAATCAATTATAATAAAACAAATAATAAACAAAATTTAAGAGAAGATTTAATGTTTTCATGTTTAATTGATTGAACGACCGAGAAAACTTGAAAAAACATATTTTTGGGAAGCTTGATAAATAAACCGCCATAGACGGTCCTAAGCCCGTTTGAGACCGGAGGAGGGAACCCCTTGTTTCCCCATCCCAAAGCTTCCATGATTCCTCATCCCAAACCTCCCAATTATATGGTAGTAAATGCTCTCCGGGTGTACATTGGGCTTACTGGTTCCCCAATAATGTTACATTAAATGTCGAGAAATGCTAATAATTGTAAATACATCTACAGCTCTGCTACTAAATCCTACTTACGCCTCCTTTGTGAGAACGTAAGAGGGTGAAGGCGAATCTTCCGCGCCTGATAACGGAATCGACGTAATAACCATGCCGCCATAATGGAGGTTGAGCGACGGGCTAACTCCCCGTCCCTGGAAAACCTTTAGTTGTTTCGAAACCTGCAGATAGGCCTTGGAATGGATTGGGCTCACGGCAATTACCTCGCAAACGAAAAAAGGACTGTGGCATTGGATCCTGGAATGTCAGATCACTCAATTACCCTGGCGCTGTTAAGGACATTTATAACAGGCCAGTCAATATCAATTTAAATACTGGCAGTCCAGGAAACGAATTGGAATGAAAATAACATTCAAGACATGAGATCGCACACAATATTTAAAAGTCGGAAGCCTACTGGAAATTGAGAACTCGGAGTGGCCTTCATTGTGGATAGGGAGTTCAAATCGCATGTTATTGATTTTAAGGCAGTCAATGAACGGTTGTGTGCGATCCAAATAAAAGTGAAATTCTTCAAAATTTGGCTGATTAATGTTCACGCCCCGACCAAAGAAAAGGACAAAGAAACAAAGGAAACATTCTACAATCACCTGGAAAGACTGGTCGACTAATTGCACACAAACGACACAAAAATTATTCTCGGTGATTTCAACGCTAATGTTGGCAATGAGCTATCTAATCGGGGAACGACTGGAGGATATAGCCTCCACGATGAAACAAATGATAGCGGCTAGCGCCTGATTGACTTTGCATGTAGCAGAAATCTAGTCATACGTTCGACTTGCTTCCCACATCGACCCATTCATAAAATGACCTGGGTATCACCGGATGGTAACACACAAAACCAAATCAATCAAGTCCTGATCCAACAAAGTTGGGTCTCGAGCATACTTGACGTCCGTACATACTGAGGAGTCAATTGTAACTCAGATCATTACTTGATCAAATTAACTTATTGATATCGTATGTCAAAGGCATATTCAGCGAAGACCAGCCCGCTACAAAAATTTGACATCGAAAGGCTCGAAACGGCGTCTGTTGCCGAAAATTTCACGGAGACCCTCGACATTCAGCTGGCTCCCATCTTATCAGACGCATCGTTAAAGACGAGCAAAGAGCTCTAGATGGAATTGAAAGTGGCTATTAGAACCGTGGCAGAACAGACGATAGGACATCAAGCCCTGGTTGGATGATGAGTGCCAGAATGCGTTAGATAAAAAAAATCAGGCGTACAAAGAATACATAGGTAGGAAAACCAGGACGAAGAGAGAACTCTATGAAAATCTTAGAAAAGAAGCGAATAAGATAATAAGGATCAAGAAAAGAAAATACTTTGACGACCAATTGAGAAGTATAGATGTAAGTTTAGCGAGCAATAACACAAGACAAGCATACAAAGTTGTAAAAAGCTTGAAACGTGGTTATCAGCCCAAAACCACTCTCTGTCGTGATGACAGCGGCAATATAATCGCTGATGAAATCAAGATTAAGGAAAGATGGGCATCATATTTCAAGAACCTCCTTAATCCTCCACACAGCTCCAGAGAATCGGAGCATATAGATTTCTGCGGGGAGCTACCATTGGCCCCATCAACTCTGGATGAAATTCGTTCCATCATCAAAGCCAAAAGAATAACAAAGCACCAGGCATTGATGAGATTCCAGTGGGGCTCATCAAATATGGTGGCAGTAGTGTTCATCAAGCTATTCAAAAAGTCATCCAGTACATTTGGCAACAAGAACATATGCTGAAACAGTGGACCCAACCAATTATATTCCCTATCCAAAAAAAATATTATTATATTATTATAGAGGCATATCACTACTTTGTACGGCGTACAAAATATTTTCTGAAATCATAGAAAATAAAATCGGATCATACACCAACAGTATTATTGGGGAGTATCAAGGTGGTTTTAGGGCAGGCAGATCAACAACAGACAAATTGTTCACAGTCAAGCAGGTACTTGAAAAATGCTGGGAGTTCAAGATAGACGCTCACCAAATTTTCGTTGACTTCAAGCAAGTATACGACAGTATTGATCGTAACACACTGTAGCAAATAATGCTTGGTTTTGGCATCCCAGCCAAATTGGTCCGTCTTACCAAAATGACAATGACGTTGACAACCTCCCAAGTCCGAATCAATAACCAACTCACTGATGCCTTTGACACAAATATCGGACTAAAGTAGGGAGATGGGCTGGCCCCACTGCTATTCAATTTGGCTCTGGAGTACGTCATACGGAAGCTACCTGCCGATACGCGAGGTATATTGCTATACAAGCCGAGCCAGGTAGTGGCCTATGTGGACGACATCAACCAGCTGCATACACCGAAAAACAAAGCTCCAAGTATACAAATCTGTGATGAGACCTGTGTTATGCTATGGGTGTGAAACATGAACCCTAACCCAAGCATCCGCAAATATATTGAACACCTTTGAGCGACGGGTCCTGAGGCGAATAATGGGAGCGAAGTTAGACGGGGACCAATGGCGAATTCGATACAACCATAAGCTGTACGAAATTTTTGACGATACGGAGGTCTCAACGATTGTGAGACTGCAGAAGCTGCAATGGGCTGGACACATGAATCGTATGGACGAACAACGGATACCCAAGAAGGCCGGCGGCCAGTGAGGAAACCGACGAAACGCTGATAAGACTCGGTCGACGAAGACAGTTCATCGCTGCTCGGATTTTGGAATTGGAAGACGCGTTCAATGCACTGAGACAGTTGGAAGCCTTGTTTGCATGGAGGAAAAGCCCGAAAGGGGCTGTAGTGTGAAGAAGAAGACGAAACTGAGGTACAATGTGTCGTTTTTATTTGTACGTCTGAGTAACAAGACAGTTGACAAACGAGTGACAAATGAATCATTGAAAGATGAATTGTTGATCACATGTGTGTGCGTGAGGGTATTACCCTCCAACAGTCTTCCTTAAAACGAACAGGCACACGAAAACACCTGAATTGTCCAGTCAATCTCGAATAGGCCAAGAGATTTGACAATCTTGGCATGCGATCTACTCTTCAATGATTTTGTCATGACGTTGGCTTGCATTTTGTCATTCCATGTCTTGTCTGTTCATTCTCGAATACTTTTTCGTCTTTTGGCGTTAAATTATCGTAACAAAATTTCATATAGACATATATTGTATATCCGGGATATAATAAAATTTTTTAAACATGGCAGAGGTCACGATTTCGCTTTGATTCACAGTTTACTTTCAGGAACGCTCCGTTAAGCGAATGCCTGAACTAAGTTCGTTAACCAGGTAAATTGATTGTGAAAATCCTAACAACAAAAAAACCAAAAGTTGAAATATCTGAAACGAAATGGTTGTTATGTTAAGCGTGATACAACCAAATAAGTCCGAGTTCTGATTGGAACTGATTTATTCTCCTCAAATATAATACGAGTACATATACATTTACATAACATTTCTCCCGCCGTATTATAAGGCGATACATATTCAATTATACTAAATTATCAATATTCATTTAAAGCAAATAGCGAAATAAAAAATTAAATGTAATTCAAAACATTTTGAAAGTACTAAATATTCAAGCTGAATGAATTCAATTATTAATATTAAGAAAAACATTAAGTATGTTACAAATTTTCATTAGTAAGCACTGCTTCTGAAACGGTCTGGCTCTCTGCGAATACGGTTACTTCGTATCGGTTATGACGCTAGTTCCATGTTTTCCATCACAGTCCCTTGAGATCCGACTTGAGATGTTGGAGTACTGGTCGTTATAGGCTATGTCTTTTCAACGATTATTGGTATATTTGGTGAGATCTGCAAGTCTGGAAGAATGTCGTTTTTATCTACGTCTTCATCTTCATTACGTTCGTGCATGTGGTCGCAGTGTCGTCTTCTCTCCACACCATCGGAAGTTAGTATACGATAGAAGTAACGATGTGTTCTCTCTGTAACTTTTGCTGGCTGTAATTTTTTTTCAAGTTTTGTCTTGCTTCAACCTCTTGTCTTAGGCTCTTAAACTGTAGTTCTTGTCTCTTGTCGGGTTTTAAGTTGTCAAAAATACCCTTCAGTTGTCTGCCAAACATAATCTCAGCTGGAGTTTTACCTTTTGCATCATGTGGAGTATTCCTATAAGTGGATAGAAACTCACAAAGACTCTACTGCGTTGTCTTGTTTTCATTTTTACTGGCTCTTGTTCTTGTTTTAAAAGTCTGAACAAAACGCTCAGCGAGTCCATTAGTCCTAGGATGAGATGGTGACGATTTAATGTGGTTTATGCATCGTGATTTACAAAAATGTTGAAACTTTCCGGACATAAATTGTGGGCCGTTATCCGATACAATGATTTGCGGTAATCCAAGCATGGTAAAAATATCATCTAGCGTATCATATAGACGTTCGGCGCTTGTTTGTTTGAAAGGTCGGATATCGACCCATTTTAAAAGGGCATCAACTACAACAAATCACTGCTGATCCTCGTATGGTCCAACAAAGTCCACATGGATTCGTTGCCATGGTCATTCCGGTATAGTCCACGAAAACTCTGGAAGTTCAGGGTATTGTGGCCTTTGTTCCTGGCATGGCCTGCATTTTTTACAAATGTGTCGATGTCGGCATTTATAAGTGTCCACCAGACATAAAAACGAGCTATTGCACGCATAGCAACTATTCCCGGATGTCTAATGGGTAGACGCCTTAGCACAGGTTGGAAAAGTTTGTTAGGTATGATTAGTCTACCTTGCTAGGTTAGAATGTTGTCGGTTGTAGCGATTTCGTCTTTTTCGTCGTAGTACGGTTAAGCGCGTTCGTTGCTTCTTTGCCAACATGATTGTACTAGCCGTTATACTTTTCGTGGCACAGGGTCGTTTTTTGTTGCTTTCTGTAAAATCTTTTTTGTGATATTTGCATATCGTGGTACTTACTACTTAGTCATTCCTCGGATATCTTTTTAATCCGCTGCTCTTCTCTGCCTGTCCGTTCATCATTATTCGGAATTTGTGATAAGCAATCTGCAATAACGTTGTAAGGTCCTCTTCTATTTCTATGCGATCCGACGTAGAGCGCCCATCGTGTCAGTCGGCTGTTGAACAACTTTGGCAGATTCCGATTTTCATCAAACAAATCTTGTAAGGGCTTATGGTCTGCAATTAGCGTGTCATAGTCTTTTTCTGCTGCATCTCGCACTTAAATCACAGCGAACACTTCTGCAAATGTGATTTCCACATCTAAGCCTTCACTGTTTTTTGATTTAAGGTCCGGCCAACGTTGTTTTAATTCTATTTCGAGTCGTTTATGATGCAATCCCGATGCGAAGCGATCACGCAATTGTCTATCGAGTATGTCACCATTGTAGCCGCAATCTCGGCTTAATTCTTTAAGCTTATTTGCGTACGACCCAAACGTCTGATCGGAGCGTCGAATGCTGTTTCAGAAAGTCGTCAACGCCTTAAGTCGTGTTGTACGTATTTGGAATAGCCGGAAAATTATTTCTTTAATAGCTTCACACGTCTTATTCTCAAATACTGCACTGGCATCGGAAAAGGCAACTTACAACTCGTGAAAAGTTTTTGGCTTAAGAAACAACAAAAATAACTCACGCTTCACGCAACGTAGGCACTATTTGTTGAATCATCGAGGTCCCATATTTGAAATTGTGCCTAAAAATAGTCTAGAAACGTGGCGGCTTGTATGTGGGTGTAGAATTTTTTGCACTTAAATCCCCTTATGATGCTCTGCAATTTGTATGCTGGATTGATTTCCGGAGTGCTGTCGTCTCGTCGTCTTGAGGTGTTTTCAACTGTCAATCCCTGATGATTGGAAGGCTCACATAAACGTATTAAATTGTTCTGGGTTCATCGTAAACTGACTATTTCACTTCCAACACATTGCACTGGTAAAATCCGTAATTATTTCTTTATCCCATCCTCTTTGCCAAATGTTATGTGAAGCATGACACGACCAAACAATTCCGAGTTCTAATTGCAACTAATTTATTCTCCTCAATTATTATACGAGTACATATATCTACATTTACATGACAATGGTGGCCACTCAAAAGTAAAAAAACTTATATAGCTACGTTTCTCTTTATAACTTCAATGTATTGTTTGATGTTGACTAATCCATCAGCAACTGGAACTCCACCAGGAGCAACCGTTGGGCATACTCTGATTCAAATAAACAAAACCATCTTTAAATGTTTCCATTTTTGCTTGATTATTGTAGCTATCTTCAGCGTATTAACCACCTGATATGATTGAGTAGTGCTTACTCTCCTCCTCTCAATACACATAAACTAGTCCTCAAAATGAAGTGAGTTTGAATATTTTATTTAGGCATAGTTTAGTTTATAAGAAATATCAAATAAGAAATTATGAAAACTAGGTCATCATCATGATTTCAACGCTGATAAAAAATTTCTTCAGTAAGTTTCCCATCCCACCCTATATAAATCCTTGAATCAAATGTCGTTAAGCATCATAACTCCACCCGTGCTATATCAGGACCATATGCTGCGAAATTTCTGTCGCATTTTGAACTTTCCAAGGACCTCGTTTAATATACGCATTAGCATACAATCAAAAATACAAATGACAAACTCGTGCAAAAGTCTAGCAAGGATAATAGACGAGATATTACAGCGATTTCTACACATCTGTTTTCCCGTTTCCATGGGAACGGGAAATCCGTGGCTACGAGAAAAACATTACTTCCACTTAGAACTGATTTATGGTAACGGCAATCGTTCTCGAGTATTACAGATTATTCTATTAAAATTTTGAAGAATATATCAGATCAGAAGAACGCAACGTTGTTTCCTCGCAGAATATCATAACATGTTCGTACGAATGTGCGTTCGGGCGAAAAGAAACTTACATTTGAGCCAAACGTATTTCGCTGAGAACTTGTAGAGCCTAGGAGCCTTTTAATTTAATCTGATGATGACGATTATGATGTCTTAACACTTCAAATGGAAATTTTTGTGCTATGTGCGCGTAGTAAACACTCTAAAACCGCAGGATTGAGTTCTTTTCACAGCACATCACGTCAGCATCAGTTTGAAGAAGTCAAGCATGAACTAACTTCTGCCCTAGTCTACCCTTCGCAAAGCAACTCGGCATTAAACGTTATGAGTCTGGACTCGAATTCCATCTTTCCTTGTTATCATGATTGATCTTTGGGGGGTTATAACGGCGTGCTCTGGGTTTGTTCAGACAAATGGCTCCGTGTGTTATGGAAATATGTTACAGGTGGGGTTTATGCTAATGCTTTGTGGAATTTGATTACTATGCTTGAAAATTTGTTATTCACAGACTTTCATAAACATTTATCAACGACAGCGGTAAATGATAGGATCTCAGGTTGAGAAGGAGGCGAATGAATATGATGATACGTATGTTAATCAGATAAGGTCCTGCGGAGATTAGGATCGGATTTTTGTGGGTGTACGAGTGAACTCAATTGTAAAATTTGTTGTGAATACTCATGAGTGGAAAAATATTTTCAAATGCATAGATTTAGAGCTTGAAATCACAGTAAATGATAACAAGTTGGGTAGACAGAGCTACGCTCATGTCAGAAGGGTTTTGCATTAACCTACAAAATGCAAACACCCCAATAACGAATAAACTTAAGAAAACTTTAACAACACCTACAACAAATACATATGCATTTTAAAAGAGAAACCATTATTATACCTTGCATTTAAAGATTCGATTTTTAATTTCTAAAAATCGTGCACTCGTATAATTTCTACAAATGTTAATTTCATCCTGAATTCTAGGAATTCTTCAGTGAAAACAAATACTCTTAACATAGTGCCCAACTATTTATACAATTCACTGTTGCCTGCCTAATAACTTTTTAATGTATTCCAACAATTTTTGGGAAGCGTTACCTGGTATGTTTACAGATTCTACTATTATTAACAAAGTTGACTGAATTTCAACTTCTATGGTTTCTTTTATTGCTGTACTCATGAAAACCTACCATCATGAATTTTTCTCCTTTGAAATGTATGTTTACATCAAGAGTTAATAGCCTGTACTTTCGATGCTGAAGTTGGGGAAAGTAACTTAAATTTACTCTATATTGTCGTTTAAAACGGCCACCACTTTGTTTTACGATAACTAAAATAACTCGTTGAACGAATTCTGAAAGATTCTGACAGACGTGTCCCGAAATTTTCATGCAAATCCTGATAAACCCGTAGTGTATGAGTTGATCGGAAGCACATATTGCTCAATAGTCACGTATTGTTTTTGTTGTAATACTGAAAATTTAAACCACCACGATTTCGTCAAATGCTATCAGATTCTTCTGAGTTTTCATAGTTTATTAGCCTTATATGTATTTTCATTGCATTTAAGGGTATCCTTACGATTTTACACAAGAAAATGTAAAATTGAGGAATCAAACTATTACTAACAAAATTAAGCGAACTTTAACTTCTCAGGTATTTGTCCTTGTTGTACTCATAAGGAAGTACCTCCTTGGTTTTTCTTTTCAGATTGTTCAGTCCACAGGTATCCAATTACGAGGGAGTGGGGGAGGATACCATTTTTTCGTGTTCTATGACTTTCCCTGTATACGCCGTCCTATATTTGTTGCAATTTTGATAACAGATATTGAGATATATCATAAATACCTTCCATTTAATATCCTACTCGATTATCTTTGGTGTAAAAAAATGTTTTAAGGTTCACATTCTGATATGCGGGGATCCCTCTTAAAAGATTTCGATTTTATTTTTACTACGGGACTTTCATTAACCAGAAAATTCTAAGATGTTCACCAAATTTGATCACTGTAGCTTCTGTAGTTGTTCTGACGCTCTGACGGACGGACAGAGGGAGGGACGGGCAGACAGAGGGAGGGACGGACAGGCACCGCTGTTAATAGGGTATTGTAAAAATCGTTTACAAAGCCCTGAAAGCGATATGTTTTGTTATTAAGTAAAGAGTGATGTCTGGATCGTCTAATTCAAATTCGGTTTGAGCATCATTAGAAGCATACTACAATAATATTATAAGGGTGAATGGGAGTTTGTTTATTTCTCATGCTCTGACGCTTCAACTACTAACTGATCATTTTGATTTTTACACATATTGGTAAAGGTACAGATAAGGGTACCTTTTATCCCAAAAGAGCTGTTCCCGAGGTAACAAAAAATAGTTTTACACTAGCTTTTATCTGCACTTTCGCTTGTTGGGGCCGTGATAAACCCCTAGATGTCTTAGATTTATGGTTGCGAGGCATTTTAAGTAGGATATGTTGGGTAGGCAGAACTACACTCATGTAAGAAGGGTTTTGTATGATGAATGATTTAATTCAAGAAAAACTTTCATGACATGCACCTCAATTATATTCCAGCTTTAAATCAATATTTTTTTGCAATTTCACTCAAATCATTGATTAAGTTGAATCTTAAATTTATTTTTGTTATTCATCTCATCTGAAATTTCGGAGAGGATCCAATCAAAAATTTAGTCTTTGCTAAATTTCAAATTGATCATTTCATCATTTTAGCATCAATTTAATGTAAATCTATATGATGATTTTTTGATCTACAGTGAGCTTTTATTGCTTCGTGCGGATATTGATCTCGTTTTCGGATGGCTCCGGTAGCTTGAAATTTTCTTTGTGTGTAGCCTCATGAATGAGTTTCTTATGTAATAACTTTTCTGAATAATTATTAAAGAAGAAGGTGGTTTCGACGTGTGTAATAATTCTTCTCAGGCCATCACTCTTATTAGATACACACCGGCGATGGCAAGCACCATGCTTAGAGGTGAGAGAGGGAGAGAGTGAAATGATCAATTTAAAGTTTAGCTAAGACAACTTACAGGAGAAATTTAACTTGAACATAATTCGTAGTTCCAAAATACATATTGAGTTTCCATAAGTCGGAAAATTTAAAAGTACTCTCTCACCTGTAAACATGGTGGTCGCCATCACCGGTGTGTATCTCATAAGAGTGATGGCCTGAGGAGAATTAGTACACACGTCGAAACCACCTTCTAATAATTTTTCAGAAAAATCATTAAATAAGTAACTCAATCATGTAGCTACACGCAAAGAATTTTCATAAGTAAAAGTTTAGTGTTTGGTTCGATGGAAAGTCCATGTAGTAGAAAAACTGTGTAGGATTGTTTTAATCGGAGCAAATTTAAACCGTTCAGCCTTTTGTAAATATTATTGAAACTTATAGAATATAATCGGCGTTCAAGAGACTACATAAATCTATAATTTCATCCAATTCAATAAATTTAATGACAAGGTTAATAGTTTGATTACAAATCCTACTACTAATAGCAAAGTTCAACGAATTTCAACCTCTAAATTACTTATTCTTGCATTTAACTCCATGCTTTAGGCTCCGTTTCATACTCGTTGTGCACAGACGTACATTTAATTGCTCCTGACACTAGTTTTCAAAAATTAAGTAATTTTTAAAACCTCAATCGTAAATTAATTTTTATTGGAAAATATCATATCGTCGTGCCAAATTGATCTAAGTAATTTGTATTGAGTATCATAATTTGACTTCGATACATAGCGAAAAGGGTAATATCTTGTAGGGTGTTGTGGATTTAAGTAACAACCTCATTCAGGAGGAATGCTACCTAATCGAGGGAAAGATCAGTGTTTAGCTGAAACAGACTTGTCTGGCGACGTGTAAGCATGCTGACAGCTAGCGTGTTGATGTGGTAGGGCGGATTCTTTCCACCAGCACAAGGATTCGCTACGAAAAAATTTTACGCTTACGATTTTTCGGCCGTTGAAACTGGGTCCACTCTTCAGTAGTTGTAAACCGAGGTAATCAGCCGAAGTATCGAAAAAACGAGACGCGATGACATTTCATAGTTACCCACGTGCGAAGTACAAGGCAAATTCTTCGTTGCCGCGGAAAGACACAGCCCACAAGAAAAGTGAAAGACACAGCCCAAAGAAAACCGGCTTCACAATTTAATACGTATGCAAATTCATAGTGAATTAAAAACGTAACCTAGTGATCACATCAAACAGTATAAAATGGCATTTTATCTTCTGACCTTGATCTTCTAATCTTGACTCTTCATTTCATACGTTGAATATAAAACCTTCTTAGTGGGAAGATATTACCTAATTCGTGAATTTGAATGTTCTGATTGATTTTTTGAACCTTTAAAATATATTCATATGGAAATATATTGGTTTAAAATCGTTCAAAAATTTGGATTGTTTTAAAACTTAAATGCCATAAATTTTATCATTATTTGCCCCACTCACTGTTTCACACCATTTATTTCAATACGATTCTCGCTATTTGTAAAATTTATGCGCATCAAAAGACCCAATAAAACTATGTACCTGTCTATCTGATAAATTTAAATAGAGGAATGCCTCTAATTAATTATTAAACTCAATCCAATTATTACCAATGTTTTTTTCGAACAAGCCACTGAAATTTTCTCAAAAAAAAACGAAAAAATAATTCATACATCTCTTAAACTGCACAATATTATTAAATTGGTATATTGTTTTCTTTTTTGTTCTCAACATTTACAATTCATCAAATTTACTATTTCTCAACAAGTTACAACATCAACAAACGTAGAAGAAAACATGCAAGAGTACTCACCTCATTCCCTCAACTAGCGTTCTTTGCAGGAATGCGGCGACAAGAGACATATGAATAAATTGACGAGCAACGAGAATCTGTGTACTCGTCCATGTGGGAAGAAAATTTAACACATAAATAAGTTATAAATAACTTAAGCTCTCGAAACTATATGATTCTCTCTGCTTCTCCTTCCCCTTTGTTTGCAAACAGGTTTTTCTTTCCTCTCTTCAGAAGAATCACTTCCCCCACTGACACCCGCGCACACCGACAAAATTTTACTTCACGTGCACATGATTGCGACTTCGTTATCATTCGTAGAACAGTTTAAGTACAACACAACAAACGTTCTCTCACAGAAAATTTGAACGTCAAAGCTGATGATATTTGTAAAAGCGAGAAAACTCATGTGTCAAAGCCGATGGAAAATTCGTAAGTTTTTAATAAAAACAGAGAACTAAAGTGCCGATTTCGTACACACGATCTTCAAAATTAAAAACTTTATAAAAGTGAACGGGTTTTGGAGTGAATTAAGTGCGAAAACAAAAACATATTACTTCCAACCTCAACTTCTCACAACTTCAGCGAAGGTTGCTAATTGCTTCGGCTCTCGCGAGTGGTTGCGGATCCAATACTCTCTATGTCTATGGTGGCGACAAAAAAACCATTTTCGATTTCCGTTAGTTTTGTTTATTTAAATAAATGGTGATTCTATTTAAACTCTGAAAATGTTCCGAAATCATCTGGCTATAAGCTTAAAAGGGCTATTTGTGTGGAAATGTTAACTTTTTTACTCTTTTTCCTAATAAACTCATTTCAACGGTATACACAACAGCGAACAATTGAAAGAACTAACATGAACGAATTTATGTGATTTTGGGTCAACTGAGCTGAATTTCATTACATCTTTTTTATGGGAACAAGTTGTCGAAATTCCGGTGACTATGACATCTGCTAATTAAGTTGTTTACAGCCTTTCGAATTTTCGTGGATGTGGGCCGGACAATAGGCTATGTAGCAACTGATCAGAGCATGTGAAATATTTCTTCATTTCCTTTTTTGAAAATAAATTGTACATTTTCCTTCGTTTCGCAGATACGACAACATTCCCGGTCCCGGTTTGACAAGGCTTGGGTACGTTTGAAATATTAAAAATCCATTTGCATTATATGGAAGCGAAGCTTAATGTAAAAAATACAGAGCTAGGTCAACTGCTCAAAAATAAGGCTAAGGCAAACGGGAAATGTAAGAAAGATAGTCCTCTGATGAAAAAACGGAAGGTGAGGACGTCTCCACCTCCAATGTCTTGTTTCTCATCTGAAAATTTAGAAAGTGAGATAATAGTAGACTGCTTGAGTAGCAGTTAAGATGATGAAGATGAGATTTCCCCAGCCCTCCCACCATAAAAACCAGCTACGATATTTAGAGACATGGTCATTACACCAAAACCAAAACCAATACTGCCGAACACTACAAAGACACAACCCGAAGCACAAACACAAGAGCCTAAAACAGTACCAATCATTTTACGAGAGCCCTTAAAATAGTCTCAAACACTTAATATTTTGAAAACACAAAACATCTCATTCATATTCGTGAAAAGGCTCCAACTTGACATACAAATTCTACCAAAGACACGCACAGATCACAGATGACTGAAAAAAGTACTAACAAGCAATGAAATACAATACCATACCTACAAATTTCCGGAGGATAGACAGCTGAATGTTATGAGCAGGGGCCTTTATGACCTTTCAGTCTAAGAAGTCAAGTGAGACTTGTAGTCTCAGGGCTTCAACCCCATACAAGTCTACTATATCAAAATGTGGGAAGATCTTTCTAGGGTAATCAAGGTCCTCCTCCAAAAATCTAAAGTAACATTTAAATATTAAATCAGTTTGCCACTTTATGTACATCGTGGAAGTACAGCGTCCTCGTACGGGCCAGGGTATTTGCCACTATTGCCATCAATTTGGACATTCTTCTAGAAGCTGTCATGCATGGTCTCGATGCGCTAAATGCAATATGCCAACACCATTTCTCGGTCTGTCCAGAGAAAGTTGAACAGAAGGCAAAATGTGTCAACTGTAGCACAGAACATCCAGCAAGCTACGGGATTGTCCCAGGAATCTAAAGACCGTGAGAAGATCGTTCGCGCAGGTTGCTGTGGCCCAACCCACACAACCAGCACAAAAAGAAACAACCTCGAGGTCGGCACTTTCACACAAACAAAATCAACCTCACAATATGGACCAAATGTTTGCCAAAATACAGATACAATTCTAAAACGTTATGCAAGAGATGATGGCAAACATGATTCAAACCATGTTTGCTGCATCTGAAAATGTCGTCAACACTAAACACTAATGAGTTGAATTAACCACGTTTCAGTTCTGACCTGGAATCCGTTGCTTCAGCATACTGGTAAAATACAACAATATATATTTTATCATAAATTTGACATCATCATGATCCAAGAAACCTTTCTGAAGCCTGGAAGACGATTCCGCATCCCAAACGACATCATGTACAGAAATGATAGAATGCCGGGTAGAGGAGGTGGAACGGCCATTTACGTGAGACAAAACGTGAGTCATTATCTCATCAATACACCCACACTTATAAAACTAGAGGCCACAGCAATTAACTGATTTCTGCTTACAACATCCAGGAAATAGAAATCTCTTAAATGATCTTAGCGCACTTGCTCCACCATCTTCATCGCATGGGATCTAAATGCCTACCACCACCTATGGGGAGCTGTGAGAAGTAATAAATTTGGGACCAAGCTCAATACATACATCACAGCCAACCATTTCAGCCTACATTCCCCAATGACCCAAGACCTTATAGATCAAATAATGGCTTTGCACTGCACACTGAAATATCACGAGATTTCACACAAAATGTTCGGTTAAATGTCCTCGACGAACTGTCTTCCGACCACAAACCAGTCCTTTACCTCATAGAAAATATCTTCGTTAATGTTACTATGCAGGAAAGAAAATCACAAACTTGAAAGCGTTTAAAGTCGTAATGGCCAATGAAACTAATATTCAATCACCTAAAATGGCCAACGACATTGACAACATTATTGAAAACGTAACTCAGAAAATTTTACAGACAAAGGTGAACCATATGGTCATAGCTTCGAGAAGGGAAACGAGTCCTTATGAACTCCCTCCGAACATCAAACAATTCTATTGAAAATCTCCATATTTTAGCGCTGTAATTTAAACAAAAAGAAAAATATAATTAAAAAAACAACGCTATTTATTTGTTTTTTGACAAATATATATATTTCGGGAGTAAATGTTCTCCCTTCTTCAGTGTCTAATTTTTCAAACAATTGATGAGGAGAAGGAATCAATTTCGAAGGAGAGCTAGGTTTACAGGTGACCCTACGCTATGCATAAACGCTACTTGGATGGCAAATGAAATCCGTGATAATAAAAGGGTATTCCAAAACGAGCAATGGGAGAAATTTTTGCAGATTCTTGAGCCTGGGTGTAGTAGTTTCTGGGGAACGTTCCAACACTTTCGGATAAACAGCAAAATTGTGGTACCTCCCTTTCATGGTATGAATGGAATACAATTCTACGATGCGGGTAAGGCTGAAACATTTGCAGAGTCTCTAGAAATGCAATTTCGCGATAATTCTTCAGACGAGGAGGCTTTTAAAACTGAAGAAAGAATTGAATCTTCTATCAACAGACTCCTGATAGATAACATTCAACATGAATACCAGATTGAACTAATGGACTTAGACGAAATCAGGAACATTATACAGAAACTCAACAATAATAAAACACCTGGACATGACACTATTACAAATGCAATGATTTCTTGGCTACTGGACAATATTAAACAAACGCTTACCAACATTATTAATGCAATATTCCATTTGTGACAGTGTCCCAAAATATGAAAATTAGCGGTTATTATTGTTTTCTTGACACCTCAAAAGGACCCATAATTTCCACAAAACTGGAGACTCACCAGTCTCCCCTCATCGCTGTCAAAAATTGCGGAAAAGTGGATTCTGCATCGACTTAATGAGGTTGTATCTAGCAAAGATATTATACCGAGAGAACAATATGGCTTCAAAGCTTAACACTCTACAGAGCTCTAGTTAGTCAGAGTGATTACAGACATAAAAACAGGCTTCAATTGCAGGAATTCAACAAGCTTAGCTATGTCTGACATAGCTAAGGCCTTTGGTAAAGTCTGGCATGCAGGGCTTACCTTCAAAATGCCTCAGCTCAATATGCCCATGCAACTCACTCAAATTATTGGCTCCTTCTTGGAAGGCAGAACATTCCATGTCAGAATTGACAAACAACTCTCAAGCTTGAGATCAATTGATGCTGTAGCTCCTCAGGGATCAGCCATCTCAACGGTCCTATACAATATATTTCCTGCCGACTTTCCCACTCTGCCTCCAAAAGTAAGACTATCACTCTACGCTGATGATACCTATATATTTATTACAGTACGACAAGCAAGAGTCATCACTTTAAACTTGCAACGATCGAAAAATATTTTATTGGAATACTTTCGCAAATGGAAAATTAGAATGAATTCTGATAAAACACAGGCCCTATTTATCACAAGGAAAAGACTACAAACTCCACAGAGACTTATCGTTGACAATGAAACAATAGACATTCGACAGAAGCATCACATGGAACCACTTATGCAAAATAAACGAAGACACTGTATTGATCTTCTTTCCTCACTGTACTTACTCATTAAATCCAAAGGACTTAGCCTTAAAAATCGATTGTTACGGTAGTTCTGTTTTCTACTAGACGACAAAGACCAAGAAGAAAGCACTCCAGTCCTTTCAAAACAGAATTATTGGAAAGATCTTAAGAATTGCATGGTACGTCAAAAACACTGACATATACTACAAATAGCTTAAGGAGGAAATTAGCCCCAATAATAGGCTTATTAAGAATATATAAGGTTTCTCCAATAAACATAAAGAAACTTATTTTAAATGCATTTGAGCTGACGAAATTGCATTATGGAGTACTTATTTGGAGTCAATCGGCAAAGCAATATCTAAATAGTATATCCAGACTACTGACCAAAGCGTATAAAAACATTCTGAAACTGCCAATGCTTACTTAAACTAGTTTGGTTTGCCAATTAGAAAAATCATTAACCTTTAGTCAAACCATTATAATGGAGAAAACTTTTATCTACAAAAATTTAAAAACTAATGGATCGGGCCGAATACCATTAATTAAGGTAACACAGATCAACCCATATAATGCGAGGAATGCAGATCAATTCGTAATAACTTTTGCCAGAACAGATCGTCTAAAGAACGATGCCTAGAATGATGCTCTGCGCATATATAACAACAACCCGAAATGATTAAGAAAGCAAACTCACTTTTGGTATTTAAGAAACGACTAAGGGAGCATTTAATGAACACTAATTGAAGCGTGGGCCTTAAGTTCTACTTTTATGAGCTCAGTATCATAGGGCATTTTTGACCCCATCGGGGAGAATCTGAAGAGACAGTTACTCAGAGTTTTTCTTGAATGCGTCGTATTATATTGAACATTTTGTTATCTCTGAGAGCTGATCATGAACTTGGACTAGATATTCATGAAAAGGATTAGTTCACATTATTTTGTGTGCCCTCTTATATCGATGCATTAAAAATTGTCTGGGTTGCACAAAGGACGAAGCGACGTGATGTGAATGCAGATTGCATGAGCGTTGTGCGACGAAAGAAAAGTGATGGAGAGAGTAGGTATGGAGGTATTTAAAACAAAAAAAAAATACAAGGAACTAAGAATTGAGACGGTTAAAAAATACGTGCGTGACAAAGCAATGAAACTCTTTGACAAAATTGACAACCATACTAATAGTACCCCGGCATTCCTTCGAACTGTACGGAACGGGGATGAACTACGGTTCCCAATCATCCGCCAAATAACTATGTAAAATTTATTTCTAAAATCATATAATAACTGAAACTGGCTCAGGAAGCTAGATGGGTACTGAAGTACTTACAGATATGAGGAAGTTAAGGTGCTAAATCACACTAACTCCCAACCCTCCACATTTTGTATTGTCATGACTTTTGTGTTGATTTTCCCCAGTCACTGTTCAATATATGCGTAGGTTTCAATTAGCAAGGATGCATGCTATAGTTTACGTATAGCTATAAACTATGCAAATATTTTGTGACTATTGAATCAGGGGTACTACTGATATTAACAATTGAACATCGGTTTTTTAACCGACTTCCAAAGGAAAGGAGGTTACCAATTCATCACGTACATTTTTTTATGCTTTTTAGGTCTTTGTAAAAATTTTTTTTACAAAGATCTACTAGTTTCGCGACCTGTCTGTCCGTCCGTGAGTCGCAGCTAGTTTCCTCAGAAACTATAGAAGCTAGAATGCCAAGACTTTGTGAAAAGATCAGAAGTGATGGTCTCTCAAAAGTTAAGGTCTTAACAAAAATTTAAAAAATTGTTAAGGGGGGCCCCCCTAATAACGAATGAAACCTTAAAAAAAATTTTTTACCAAAGGAAGTCGAGTGGGGTATCACATGTAAGGTCTTGATTAGAACTTTTAGAATCAGAAATAAAAAAATCATTTTACGAATTAGGGGGTCCAGGGGAAGGCAAAATGTACGCAAAATTTTTCGAGCTCAATTTATGGAATCTGTGTATAAGTCAAGTTTTGATATGCAGAATATATTGTTTGATTTACTAATTGTTTTACAATACCCTTCTTGCAGGAGCACTCTCCTGCCATTTCAACTTGTTTTCTGTTATGTCCCGTTTAAACGATAAGAAATTCAAGTAACAATAAAGGCCTTTTAACGTTGAAACTAAAAAATTTCCGACTTTCACCCTGATTTTGCAGCATAACTGATTGACGCGTGTAAGGATTTTGATTGTAAACGTTTCAAATGGAGCACAACGTATTGGTCTAAAAAGTATGGGAACAGAATTGTAATCCTTTCAAGGACTCTGTAGATATTAAGAGTTAAATATGATACATTGACGTCGAGGAATTGAATTTAAGTGATATTCCGTAGAAAGGTGAAAATGAGTTGGCGCTCTTCAAGGATTTGATGGAGATATCGAGCTCTTCAGTGACGGATAGTAAAAATAAACAGTATTCTTAATTTTCTGCATGGACGGTACATTTCAGTCAATCATTTCAACCCAAAATAACCAATAAATCAATTCTAAATGCAGCAAAAATACAATTCAACAATAGTCAGAGGGAATATTTCAGGATGCTTTTCTCTTCCGCATTCATTCTTTGCTTGCCACTGAGCTTGGTATAGGATCCTCCTTATATCCTTAGACGTAAACGTTACATATACATAATAAGGATTGAGTGATTGCAAATTATAGAGTTGACTCGTTACTTTCCAGTTAATATTATATGTATCATACATTACGACATACTCGTATGCCCAGAAATCTAAAATTAGTGATTTCCATACTAAAAACCGGCGAGAATCGCAACTTAAAAAGAGATGCGTTTCCTGCTATAATTGATCATAACTGTACAGATGAAGCTGAAAATGCATAGCCGAGTTTTCATTGAACTATATGGTATGATTTTCTTGAAACTTTCATGAAAATTAGGTGAAAACGAAGGCGATGGGTATTGAATAAACGTGAACGAGTGATGTGGTTAAGAAGGATATTTTTAAGTAAATTTCATGATATTGATTGCGGAGTGAACTTTATGTTTACATATATAAATACAGGGTTATGCATTTTGTAGTTGGGAAAGTATAACCCTGCCATTTGACATCTATCAGAATTAAATGTCATGCAATGCGTGTTTTTTTAGTTGTAGGTTTGCCATTTAGAAATATGGATCGTTTAACAGTCAAAGAACGCGTTGAAATTATTAAATTTTATTATAAAAATGGTGATTCTGCTGTATCATCATTTAGGGCTTTACGAGCCGATTCCGGTCGACATAATCGACCTACACACCAACAATTTCGAACACAGTGAGAAAATTTGAAGAGACTGGATCGGTTATTGATATTGCAAGGCCTGTGCATCATCGCAACATTCGTTCTGCTGAAAATATCGCTGTCGTTGCTCAAAGTGTCGAGGAAGACGCGAATTGGTCGATTCCTCGACGTGCTCAACATTTGGGCTTGTCTTATGGCTCATTGTGGCAGATTTTGCATTTGGATTTGCGTCTCCATCCATACAAAATCCAACTCACTCAAGAATCTAAGCCTCAAGACCGTACCTAACGCAGAATGTATGCGAATTGGGTGATTGAACAACAAGCCATTGATAACGATTTTTCGAACAAAATTTTCTTTAGTGATGAGACTCATTTTTTGCTCAGTAGTAACGTAAATAAACAGAATTGCCGCATATGGGGCTCTTAAAATCCTCAAATGATTGCAGAAAGGCCTTTGCACCCGGAAAAAGGTGACCGTTTGGTGTGCATTATGGTCTGGTGGTGTTATTGGCCCGTATTGTTTTGAAAAGGAAGAGGAGGAAGAGCCATTCCAGTCAATTCTGACCGCTATGGACGGATGTTAACTGATTATTGTTGGAGAGAAATTGAAGATTATGATCTGGAGAACATGTGGTTCCAACAAAACGGAGCCGCAAGCCACAAAACACAGGCTAATCGAACACTTTTGCAAGAGAAAATTCCAGGAAGCGTAATTTCGAGATTGAGTGATGTCAATTGGCCCGCAAGATCCTGCGATCTAACACCTTTGGATTTCTTTTTATGGGGCTATGCAATAGATCGTGTTTACGTGAACAATCCTCAATACCTTGAGCAATTGAAAACCAATATTCGTGAAGTTATGGCTGAGATATTGCCGGATATGCGCCGAAAAGTCGTTGAAAATTACCTCAAAAGTATTAAGGCCAGTAAGAGGTCTCGTGGAAGACATTTGAATGATTTTGCATACCACGTATAATGGCAAGGTTTAGCCTTTACGAGTATCTTGAATAAAAATATTTGTTTCCATCTGAATATTTTATGTGTTTTCTTTAGCTTTACTTTCCCAAGCGTAAAATGGATAACCCTATACATATGTCTATACACACACATATATATATATATATATATATATATATATATATATATATATATATATATATATATATATATATATATATATATAAATATTTATATATGTACACATATATATATATATATATAAAGATATACATATATATATATATATATATATATATATATATATATATATATATATATATATACATATATATATATATATATATATATATATATATATATATATATATATACATATATATATATATAAATAAGTCAATATAAATAAATATATATATATATATATATATATATATATATATATATATATATATATATATATATATATATATATATATATATAATATATATATATATATATATATATATATATAAATATATATATACATATATATATATATATATATATATATATATATATATATATATATATATATATATATATATGGCTATGTGTGTGTATGTGTGTGCTTTTGCTTCGATTTTCGCCAAATTTTCAGCAATATTTCTGTTCTGGCCAAAGTATAACTCCAGTTTGTACCAAAATTAATGCAACGATTTATTCAATTGTGTGCTGAAGCTCACGATAAAATTCAAACTTGAACAATTTGAAACAAATGTCGCTCAAAGGTCGAAGAAAGTTGAACGATAAAAAAGCACTTCAGGGTCAGGTCAGAATATAAAAATGGCGGCTAGGCAAATTTCAAAATCCGAAAATTTCTCAAAGCTTCAATTCATATTGGATTATTATGAAATCTGAAATCAAGATAGAATTTGATGAGGTCATGGATTAAATTTGCCAGAGTTCAATTCGGTTCCTATGAACGCTGCTGATTTTAGCCGTGGTGGTTTTGCATTGCAGTAAAAAAATTATATTTTAATATAGGAGAACATGATACAATGTATTCAAGAAACTGAGTTTTGAATAGTTTGAAATGAAAATACTTTTAGAAAAAAAATTCGACTTCGGAATGCCCTAAAAAGGATGAAATAATTTTTTGGAAGTGGTGCCAAATCAAATTCAACATAGATACTTCCAATATCTGCACCATCACAAAAGAATGGGGGGGAAAAACGATATGGCAGCACTTCCAAAAAATTTATTTCATCCATTTTAGGGCATTCTGAAGTCGGTTTTCTTTTTTTTTCTAAAAGTTTTTTATTCTTAATGTTAGTGTTTGGTATATGGGATGATTGTATTTAATCTTTCAGATAACGATACACATTGTATTATGGCGAGTTTTTAATAGGTCAAAGAATTTTTCTCGAATGTTTATTTAACTGAACATTTCAAACTGCGTCAAGCTAAAAGATAATGTTAAATGCGTTCATTGTTTTTATTACTAGACGATTGCATATCTTTGTATTTTGGCAAAAAAATATGCAAGGATTCTTTATAAAATAATGATGATTATTTCAAATTTAATATTTGTAAATTTATATGGTCGAACCCTATTTTCGCGATCTTGTGAACACAGTTTATTTCAATAATTATTACATGAAAATTGTATGTGATTTAGTTTTTTTTAGAAAATTCAAGCGGTTAAGGGATCTGAAATTCAAAAACTTTTTAGGTTAATTTTAACTCAATGATACTCGTTTAATTTGTTTTTCTGTACTAAACCAATGCATCGCCAAATGCTACTCGTACTTATAGTTATTGAAAACTAATATGCTTGCTGAATGACGAGAAAAATAAGTTTATCATAATGAGCTTCATTAGTAATTATTTACTCTCAATAAAAGATTGATAAACATTTCAAAATATTGGATATTCTAAAAAGTATTGAGCCAATTTATGTCATTTTTCGATTGAATATTTCTTTTATTTAAAATGGATTTTATTTGAATACATATTGTCCATTATTATCTATGACCTTTAACCATTTTTCGGGTAGAGCTATTATTCCATCTGTATAGAAATTCAGTGGTTTATCGGCGAAAAACTTGGCCAAGTGATTTTCACAAGTCCCTATTTGAGGTGAATTTCTTTTTATTAAGAAAGTTTTGCAGAGACCAAAACAAATGGTAGGCTGGTGGTGCAAGGTCTGGACTATACGGTGGATGCCAATTTTTGTCAATTTTTGCCGGGTCATCAAAAATGTGTGTAGTCTGGCATTGTCATGATGGAAGACAACACCCTTTCGATTCATTAATTATGGCCGGTTTTTTTTTTTTAATTACTTGTTGCAATCTGGTTAACTGCTGACAGTACAGAGCCAAAATGAGTGTTTGGATAGGTACCTCACGATAAACAATTCCCTTTCAATCCCACCCTACTCACAGCATAACCTTATTTAGTGCCAATCCTGGCTTTGAAGTCGTTTTTGATGATTCACCTTTTTTTGACCATGATTTTTTCGAACGACATTCTCATATCTTATCCATTTTTCATCGCCCGTAATGATTTGCTTCAAAAATGGCTCGATTTCATTGCGTTTTATAAGCATTTTGCAAATGGAAATTCGGTCGATCAAATTTTTTTGTGTTAAATCACGCGGCGCCCAAACGTTGAGCTCCTTTGTGTATCCAGCCATACACAAATGGTTCAAAACTATTTGGTTATAGATATTCAGTTCTATAGAAATGTCATTGCTGCTTATGCGTCGGTCTTCATCAATTTTTTTTTAAGACTCCATAGACTTTTTCAATGTTTGGTCGACCTGAGCGAAGTGCATCTTTGACATCAAAATTTCCAGAACGAAAGCGAGCGAACCATCTCTTGGCTGTGGCTTTTGGTAAAATATCTTGACCGTAGACACCACAAATTATTTCACGAGCCTGTGATGTAAACGTCACCTTGATCGTAGTGATATTGTAAAATATAAAGAATTTTTTCATAAATTTCACTCATTTTTAAATGAATACAATTTTTGACACGAATGACGAAACACAAAACTGTCTATATGAAAATTGCAGACTGGAATGCCACCTTTCAAACGCATGTCAGTTTGACTCAATCTAATTAGTATTGGCCGATATATGACAACGAACATCATCTAGTGACAAAAAAGCCTCAATCCTTTTTATAATATCCAATATATCAAAGAACACTTAAAAAAATTTGCCACTAGATTTTAGGCTGAAGTTCACAGTTTGAGCTATTTTTACGAAGCAATGTGGATTATAGCCTCATAATTAAAATTTGCCATTTATTTGGCAACAATGTATGCTTCTCACAATTGTTTACTGCATTTGAAAAGTCACGTCTATTATTGCTGGACAAAACTAATATATATTTAGTGCCACAAAAAATTTGCATTTTAGAAAATAAGAAAACTGACTTCAAAATGTCCTAAAAAGGAAGGAATAAAGTTTTTGGAATTGGGGAAAAATCATTTTGAAAAATTAATTGGCAACCACAAATCAATCAATCGTAACTAAAATGGTCAAAAACTGTTTCCGATTCCATAAATTTTATTTCATGCTTTTTGGCGCGTTTGAAAGTCGGGTTTTTACTAAAATCTTTTTTCATGGCTTTCAATTTCGTACACCCGTTTCACTATTGCTTTCACTTATTATGTAAATTCTATCTACTTTATCATTCCTTCCATTTATCAATTTTTTTTTATTCACCACAGATATACATACGTAAATTTTCCCTTTAGAAAACAATTTAATAAAATTACTTGGATGGTATCTTTTTGATGTCTCATAAAAAACTTTAGCCATGGATTTTTATTTATCTAAGCTATTTTATTCTTTATTCTTATGCAAAGCAAAATTACTAAATTATAATTCATGGAAAAAGTTGAACTTGATCTACTAGTTTCAAAACTCAAAACTGGAAAAATTTAAATAAATAATTCATTTAACTTTTTTGTAAACTTTCGGAAACAATCACCACTATCATTTTCAAATGCTGAAAGCTTAAAACAAATATAATGAATATCAATTACTCGCAATATTTCTCTTGTGAATATACCGTATGCTATTTAAAGTTTATTTTACGGCAAAAATATCAACTATCAATGGGTGATAGAACTCAATTTGCATTTAAATACATAATCGTCTCCCGAGTAGGGATTGAGGAAATTGCTAAATCCGGCAAACCAAACCCCTGAATACATTGTATAACAACAAGTGGGGTCTATCCTTTGAATTGCCTTATCACGGCTCTGGGTGACTTTCAAACATTTCGGAATCCCAAAAACTTTGCAAACGGAAGAATAGAAAAGTACTCAGCACCAGAGCCGACAGTAAGTGAATACATTCAAAGTGGAGGAACTAGAACGATTTCCTTTTTGATGGACGTTTGCCGGGAGGGTAGAACATTTCCGAAGCTTGTACTTTAAATCTCTCAGAAACGTGAAAGGATTTTCTCTCGAAAAATAATTTGTAAATATTAATTACAAAGTTTGTCTGCCATCTTTGCCAAAGCCGGTGTGTCAAATGAGCAGCATTCATTTGATACAGGTCGCTATCCGTGACTCGTTGATGTAGGTCCTTAGTCTGCAATTATGCTAACAGCCGCCGGCCACTGAAAATTAATTAAGGACTAGATAATTGAAATGCAAACTGAAGCAAACGAGAGGAGACAATGTGTACTTGACGGATTAAGATTAATTTTGAAAGTTTATTTTTTGAAAACGCTTAATCCATTGAAATGCCTCTAATGTCTAGGTGTTTTTTGAAATTTTCAGGAAAGCGAAATGATAAAGTGCCTCTAGCAGAATTCAACGAATGGAGGAGGCAAGAGTAGGCACCTATCAGAATGGTTTGGTAAACAATGTGCAGGATTATTATTTTCTTCCCAAGGTATTCATTTCGAAGTTTGTTTGGAGTTATGGTGTCTTGCTTGAGTTCTTATGATTGAACTAACTGTTTTGTTGATTGATTGAATTGAATCATCAATTTTCCGTTAAGGAAGCTGACTCATATTTACTCATATGTATGTATTACCTTTGCTGAGCCTTAATGTATAATTTCTCTTCCAGCTTTCCTTTTAAAAGGAAACCTGCGAGGTTAAAAATTGAAGAATATAAAAGTTTCTCGTAGAATTCATATATTTTTAAATTGAATTCCATAGAAAAGAAGGTTATAAGTTTCATACGTACATTTATTTCCGACTTAGGGCTCTGTAAAAATATCCGTGTTACAATACCTTATAAATATATGTACCTGTCTATCTGTCCGTGAGCGCGTCAGTCACAACAAGTGTTCTCAAAAACTAGTGACCAGCACAGAAGTTGTTGGTTGATGAAAGTTTCATAGTCGAAACAATTTTCAAAGGAATTTGAGGGCGGTCTCTTCATATGAGGATATGACCCCTTCAAGATTTTTTCACCGAACATAGTTGAGTATCGTATCAAATGAAAGGTTTTGATGAGATTTTTGGGTAAATGTTGTAACTTGGCTCAGTTACAGTGAAGAAGAGTACTGAGGACTGCAGCTTCATATCGAACAGTATCTGATTCAGCGGTGAGAGTTATTGCAGGCGTGATAGCTGTCATCCTACTTGCTAGAGAGCGCCGGACTTTTTACTTGTGTTGAAGCAAAGACGCAAAGGAGACGATTGCCCGCAAGGAAAAATACCGCTCACTCAACGATTGACCGCTGTCTTGGGTGAATTGCACTAGCGGAAGGTGGATTGCGCACCTCATTCTGGATGTGAGACCGTAGCTGAATCGAAAACATAGTAAGAGTGACTTCTATCTGAACCAGCTCTTGAGCGAGGCTTGGTGTTTTCAGTCTTACCTGCACAAGACTGGTAAGTCACGATCACCCGATTGTCCGTTTAGCCCAAGAGAGGAATAGGATGCCTGCCACACATATTTTGCGTACAAACAAGTTGGGTAAACAGACCTACACTCATGTCAGAAGGGTTTCGTATTCAATTCACAAAATACAGTCACCAAATCGAATAAAATCAAGAAACATGTCAAAGACAATTTTATTGGAGAAAATATGAAATTCGAAGATCATACTATTATTAACAAAGTTGAACGAATTTCGACTTCTGAGGTTTTTGTTATTGTTATACTCATAAATATCTCCCTTGTTAATTGTTTCAGATGTCCATTCGCGACGGAGGAAACACATTTTTCATGTATTTCCCCCCTGTGCCCCTACTGAAGCAAAAACTGACAGTTTAAGAACTGTTTTAAAAAGCTCCCATGAAAACTTTCATTTCATACTCACACCGGCTACCTTTGATGAATTTTTTTTTCAGGAGCTACTCTCCTGTACTGTTATCATCGATTAATGGCCAATTTTTTCGAATCCTAGAATGGTTACAAAGCCCTTTTGCTAGGAGCTCTCTCCCGCCTCTTTGACTTGTTTCACTTATGGTTCAGTAATTCATAAAATTGAATCAAGTATTCAAAACATGCACTTTAAACGTTGAATTTGGGAAAAACTAACTCAAAATTATTCAATCTTCGCATTTAAAACAGCCACTATTTTGTTTTACGATTACTGATACTACTAGCTGAACCGATTCTCAAAGATATTCATGATACCTATCATTCCTGAAATATTCATGCAAACCCTAGCAAAACTGTAGTGTCTGAGTCGGTAAAAAGCGCATGTTGTTCCATAGCCATATGTCGCCATAGTAATAAATGCAGCGCATACTGTTGCATAGTAATACAGGAAAATTCAAACCGCTATAACTTCGCTAATTATAATTCAATCTTTATGAAACTTCCAAGATGGATTCATCTTATAAATTGTCATCTGTTTGCTGAATTTTATTGAATTTAAGGGTACCGTTAAGATTTTATTACAGAAAACATAAAACCCGTAAATCATACTATTGCTAACAAAGTTGAGTGAATTGCGACTTTTCACGTATTTGTTGTTCTTGTACTCATCAAGGCCTACTTTCATGATTTTTTTCAGATTTTTCGGATCACAGGTGTCCAATCGCGTGGGGGAGGGACACAAATTTTTCGTGTATTTCCCCTCCTTGTGCGCCCCTCGAAGCAAACTTTGCCAAACTAAGACTTGTTTTGAAAAGTTCTCATCAAGACCTTTGATTTGATACCCATATCGGCTACCTTTAATTAATTTTTTTTTTCTCGAGGGGGCACTCCCCTATATGGGGAGACCCCCCCCTTAAATACTTTATAAAATTTTTTTGTAGTTGAACTTTGAAGAGATCATCACTTTACACCTACATACAAAATTTGATGTTTCTAGCTTAAGTAGTTTCCGGGAAAAACTGCTGTGACACACGGACGGACGGACGGACGGACGGACGGACGGACAGACGGACGGACAGACAGGACACGATTTTAGAAGGGTTTTGTAAAATTATTTTACAAAACCCTAAAAATGGGGCATGTTTGACGAGACCTCTAATAGAGACGGGAAAGCTCACTCTGGATGGTATAGTCGTGGCGATACTTGGATCGGTTGACAAATGGAACCAGGTGGCACATTATGTTTGGGCGGTCTTAAAAGATAAAAGGGACTCACAGCATTTGGGGATGACAGGGCTGGGGATCGTTTGTCGAGAAACTTAGCTCCCTTCTGCTGTAGGAGAGATTTTCTAGCTTTGAGGTGCCTCACAGCGTAGAAAAACGGCCCAAAGTAATGTGTCGAATGGTTCAATGCTAGGTTGACAGATGAGTGTTTACTGAGTAGCCCAATTGTTCACGAGCATGAGAGCTGTACATTAATTTCGTAAATGGCATTCACCAGCCAACCACAAAAACATCTGTTGCTAGAACCGCAATATCTCTTACGGGTTCGGTAGGGAAAGTGGGAGAACACGAAAAAATGGTGTAGCGATTAGACACCTATGGGCAAAAAAAAAGCAAAGTGGTACTTCTGTACGAGCAAAATAACGACAATTTCGAAAAAAGTCAAAATTTACTCAACTTTGATCGTAACAGTATGGTTTATCAATTTTACATTTTCTAGAAGAAAATCATTTGAGTAGCTCTAAATTCGATGAAATTTGATATCCAGATGCCAGATGGCATCCTGAAATTCAATAAAATTCAATGTGTTAATATCAATTTACATGTTTAATCATTACTAATAGAGTTATTGGGGTTTGAATTGTCCTGTGTTACAACAACAACAATATATGGCTAAAGAGCAATATGTGTTTTCCATTGACTCAAACACTACGGTTTGCTGAAATTTGCATCAAAGTGACATCGGTAATCGTAAAACAAAATGACAGCTGTTTCAAATGAGAATATTGAGTAAATTTGTGTTATTTTTCCCGAAAGTTAACAATAAAAGCACAAGCCATTAACTCTACATAAGTTAAGTGTCCAGTTCCTGACAATAGGCACAACAACAACAAATACCTCAGAAATCGAAATTCACTCTACTTTGTTAATAAAAATATTTGGATTTGTAAATATAACATTTTTTCTAGTAAATTCATATGTGTACCACATGTACAGCAAGGGAATGGAACCTCCGGACCGCCATCTACATACCGCTCATTGCGCATGCTAGACACGGCTGGGAAGACGCTAGACACGGCAAAGGAAGACTCATTGACGCAATTGATGCTGCTGGGGACGCAGCACCGTTGATGCGGTTGCAAAGGTAGTGAGTGCGGTCCAAAAGCCAGAGGCATATAGGATGAATGTAATGGAGATGTTTGACGTCATAAACGCCTTCAACTTCGAAAAGGTGGATGTTCTGAATACATTGAAAACCACTATTCAAGTTTCAGAATATCTAATGAAATTTCTGAGGAACTAACTGAAAGACAAATGCCTGCTATATTGCACGGAACAGGGCCAACCAAAGATAAAGGTTACATAGGGTGTTGTTCAGGGATCTTGTTTTGATTGATGCCTGTGAAAAGTGTCTAACGATAGGCTACTGAGACTGGATATGCGAGATAGGTCACGCTTGATCGGCTTTGTGGATGATGTGTGACCCCAATTACTGGACGCACCGTTGAACAAGCGCAACTTAGGCTAAATGTGCTAGTGCACCAAGTGATAAACTGGCTGACTGCTCACGGATTCAGTCTAGCACTGGAGAAAACAAAAACGGTCATGATGACAAAGGAGAGAATCTGTAAACAAGGAAAATCAGTATTGGAAGCAGATTAATCCAATTGGAGCTAGCGAAAATCCAATCGGAGCTAGTGATAGACTCAAAGATCCCTGGGTAAATTAGGGCAACGGCTGACAAGACTGCTTCAAACGTATTGGCTTTGAGTAAACTTATGGCCAACGTAGGGGAATCTAACCGATCAAGAAGACGCCTCTTGTTGATTGCTGTAGAGTGAGTGACGTTGGCTCAGTGTTACTGCACGGAACAGAAATATCAGGTAGCGCTCTTAATAAAGAGGTGTGCCGCAAACGCTTGGCACAGGCACAGAGAAGAGTTGCGCTGAGGATTACAACATCATATCCGAAAGTTTCCATAGCAACCGTCGTATCTATCTCCCCCTTGCTTGAGAGCACTGGGCTATTTACTGTCGCCCTCCTTGCTTGAGAGCACTGAGCTTTTTACCTGAGTCAAAACCTGGACATAAGGGAAATAACTGCCCGCGAAGAGAAATAGTGCTCATGCAACAATTGGCAGCAGTCTTGGACGCATTGGAGGAAGGAAAGAAGGAAGACTGGGTGGCTTATACCAGATCAGAGATTGTGGCTAAATCGAAGGCATGGTGCGTTCACTGACTATAGATTTTTCCCAGGAGAGGGAGAAGATGCCTGCCACACTTTATTGCATGCAAAAAATGAGTTAAGTTGTGACCGGGCCTCTATAAGGAAACAGGAGACCTCACCCTGGATATTATAGTCGCGGTGATGCTTAGATCGGTTAACATATGGAACCATTTAAGACATTATGCGTGGGCGGCTCTAAAAGGTAAAAATAACTCACAGCAGCCGGAGACTTTTGGCTATTGAATCATTAATCTGGTAGTTCCTCTTCCCCTTTAATCCAGATTGTTGTTCTGCACTTCTCATTATGTTGTTTTGTGCTTTTACAAATAAAACAATTGCAAACCTCTAATTCAAATGTTCCCCCTTCAAATTGGAACGTGGCATTCAGATTTGTTAGAGAATATTATTTCAGAAGCGTAACGATATTCGAAAGCATATGGTCAGTATCACGCTCAGCCATATGATTATTACTTGTTTTTTCAATCAGTCCCCATCGCTGGAGTGGCAGATAGAAGCAACGCAAGCACAAACTGTGCGCTATCATGAATTTGTTGTTCTCTGGAGACAGTCAGTACTATAATCATGTGATGAGATTCGGAGTGGTGCCCCACTTCTAGATACTTGCTTTTAGCTTTATATACAGAAATAAATTATAAAAATTTTAAATTTGCTTTATTGTTCATTTTGAATCAACTGAAGGGCAAATTTTCAGCAACAAACATATTCCCGACGATGTTTCTCTTGCTAATATGAATTTTGCGATATAAGTTTATATGTTGTAAATCATTCACTTACCCAATTTTCTTATAGAAAGGATTGATCTATATATTCTGTCAGTCTAAAATATAGAACATATTCCATATTCAACCCAACGCAATAAACCCCCTAGGATCGGAAATTTTTGAGAAAATTTCATATGAAAGTAGTATACTAAGATTCTATTTCTACGTTACGTTACGTTACACGCTAATGTTACGTTACGCTACATGCTAATTCTGTTCCGAAAATATCAGGTCAATATTTTGTGTATCATATGCAAACTAAATAATAGAAATAGGATATGCATTGATAATTATGTGAATACAAATATTTTTTTCTATTCAACTATAAATGCCTTTTAACATGATCCGATTTATATGCCCTTTAATCGGACATACCAGAAAACAAACCAAAGAGTTTACCAAAAATAAAACTCGTCTACCTATCGATGTGCATAAGTGAGAAGTATGCTCTTATCAGGAGGGTTTTGTACTTATTCTGAGATAAATCCATAAACTTAAGAAACACTTAAATAAGATATAGGAGTACATGTTTAAATGGAAATATGTTATAACTCCACTCTTACCAGCCGCCATTTTGTTGCAATTCAACAAAAATTATTCACTAGAAAATTTCCCAAAACTCCGCCGTAGATGGTCCCAAGCCCGTTTGAGAAAGAAGGGAATCCCTTGCTCCCTCAACCCGTAGCTTCCATGATTCCTCATCCCAAACCCCCCCATTAAATGGTAGTAAATACTCTCGGGATCGCACATTGGGCTTACTGGTTTCCCAATAATGGGACATAAAATTCCGGAAATTGCTAAGAATTGTAAATACCTCTACAGCTCTGCTACTAAATCCTATTTACACCTCCTTTGTGGGGACGTAAGATAGTGAAGGCAAATTTTCCGCGTCTGATAACGGGATTGACGTAATAACCATTCCATTGGAATTGAGGTTGGACGACGGGCTAACTCCCCATCCCTGGAAAACCCTACAATGTTTCGAAACCTGAGGTGGGCCTCGGAATGGATTGAAGTCACGGCAACGACCTCGCAAACGAAAAAAGGACTATGGCATTGAATTTTGGAATGCTAGATCACTCAACTACCCTGGCGCTGTTAAGGACCAGTTACAACAGGTCAGCCAATACAAATTAAAAATCTGGCAAACCAGTAAACGCGTCTGATAACGGGATTGACGTAATAACCATTCCACCGGAATGAAGGTTGGACGACGGGCTAACTCCCCATCCCTGGAAAACCCTACAATGTTTCGAAACCTGAGGTGGGCCTCGGAATGGATTGAAGTCACGGCAACGACCTCGCAAACGAAAAAAGGACTATGGCATTGAATTTTGGAATGCTAGATCACTCATCTACCCTGGCGCTGTTAAGGACCTGTTACAACAGGTCAGCCAATACAAATCAAAAATCTGGCAAACCAGTAAACAAATTGGACTGGAAAAGGTATTCAAGACATGAGATCGCCCACAATGCTAAGGTTGGCAATGAACCATCTCATCGGGGAACGACTGGAAGATATAGCCTCCACGATGAAACGAATAACGGCCAGCGCCTCATTGACTTTGCATGTAGCAGAAATTCAGTCATACGTTCGACTTGCTTCCCACATTGACGCATTCATAAAATTACCTTGGTATCACCGGATGCTAATACACAAAACCAGATCGATCATGTTCTGATCAAACACTGTTGGGCCTAGAGCATACTTGACGTCCGTACATACCGAGGAGCCAATTGTAACTTAGATCATTACTTGATGAAATTAACCTGTCAATGCCGTGTGTCAAAGGCATATTTGGCGAAGACCAGCCCGCTAAAAAATTTGGCATCAAACAGCTCCAAACGGCGTCTGAGGCCAAAAATTTCACAAAGCACCTCGACAAACAGCTGGCTCCCATCTTATCAGACACATCGTTAAAGAAGAGCAATGAGCTCTGGATGGAAGCGAAAGTGGTTATAAGGACCGTGGCAGAACAGATAATCGGACATCAAGCCCGGCGCAAGAGAAATGATTGGTTTGATAATGTGTGCTAGAATGCTTTAGATAAAAAGAATCAGGCGCAGAAATAATACGTGGGTAGCAAAACCAGGACAAAGAGAGAACACTTTGAGTAGCGAATAAGATAATTACGATTGAGAAAAGAAAATACTATAATGACCAATTGAGAAGTATAGATGTAGTTTTAGCGAGCAACAACACAAGACAAGCATATAAAGTAGTGAAAAGCCTGAAACGTGATTATCAGTCCAGGACCACACTCTGTCATGATAACAGCGGCAATATCATCGCTTATAAAACCAAGATTAAGGAAAGATGGGCATCATATTTCAAGAACTTCCTTAATCCCCCGCAATCCACCAGAAAATTGGAGCCTATAGATGTCTGTAAAGAGCTTGTATTGCGCCAAACAACTCTGGATGAAGTTTGTTCCATCATGAAGGCCCGAAAGCATAATAAAGCGTCAGGCATCGATGAGACCCAAGTGGAGCTCATCAAATATGGTGGCACTAGTGTTCATAAAGCTATTCATAAAGCCATCCAGCATATTTGGCAACAAGAACATATGCCGAAAGAGTGGAGCCGATCAATTATATTCCCCATCCACAAAAAAGGTAACAAGCTACAGTGCGAAAATTATAGAGGCATATCACTACCTTGTACGGCGTACAAAATATTTTCTAAAATCTAAGAAAATCAAATGGGATCATATGCCAACAGTATTATTGGGGAGTATCAGGGTGGTCTTCGAGCAGGTAGATCGCCGGTAGACCAATTATTCACAGTTAATCAGATACTCGAAAAACGCTAGGAGCCCAACATAGACGTACACCAAGTTTCCGTTGACTTTAAGCAAGTATACGACAGTATTAAACGTAACTCACTATACCAGATAATGCTTTGCTTTACATCCCAGCCAAACTAGTCCGTCTTACCAAAATGACAATGACGTTGACGACCTCCCAAGTCCGCATCAGTAACCAACTCAATGATACCTTTGACACAAATATCGGGCTAAAGCATGGAAATGGGCTGGCCCCATTGCTATTCAATCTGACTCTAGAGAAGCTACCAGTCGATACGCTAGGTACATTACTAGATAAAACGAGCCAGGTAGTAGCATATGCGGATGACATCAGCATTTCGTCATGGTAATTAACAACTACCAAACAATTTTTCCTGAAACTCGACAGCGAAGCAAAACTAATAGAGCTACAAATCAACGAAAATAAAACAAAATTCATGACGCAATCGAGGAAAACACCTCAAGTACACAAAATATCACACTTGGCGAATACAGTATCGAAAATGTTAGCGGATTTGTGTATTAAGGCGCCAAAATAACGAAAACGGGTAAAGAAAGGGACGAAATGCGCCGAAGAAAACTGCTCGCAAATAAAATGTTTTATTCAGTTTTGACGGTCTTGAAGACAAGCCATATACACAGGAAAACAAAACTCCAAGTATACAAATCTGTGATAAGACCTGTGTTGTGCTATGGGTGTGAAACATGGACCCCAACGCAAGCATCCGCAAATATATTAAATGGCTTTAAGCGCCGGGTTCTGAGGCGAATAAGTGGAGTGAAGCTAGACGAGGACCAACGGCGATTTGGATACAAGAAGGAACTATATGAAATTTTTGACGGACCAGGGGTCTCAACGATTGTAAGACTTTGGAGGCTGCAATTGGCTGGCCACATGAATCGTATGGAAGAAGAACGGACACCCAAGAAGGTATTCGTTGGGAGAACCAATGGAAAATCCGAGGAAATGCTGGTCTGACTTGGTCAACGAAGACAGTTTATCGCTGCTCGGATTTCAAAATTGGATGTTACGGTCAATGGACCGAGACAGTTGGAGGCGATATTTGCAGGAAGCGAAGGCCCAAGAGGGGCTGTAGTTCTAAGGAGAAGAAGAAAAAGAAAAATTTCTCAAATATAACTTTATTCACGTTATCTGAAAATTTGAGAAGATAGAATCAAAACCGTAGTGCCTGATTCGATCGAAAGTTCACAGAATAGAAACATCGTGTGGCGCTGTTGTTGCTATGATCAAAGTAAATTTGAATGGTTATATCTTCCGCAAAAATGACAAGATTTTCTTGAAATTTACAGAGCAAAAACCTTTTCTGTGACTATTCAAAAAAAAATTAAATCATTGAATGTAAGGATATCCACCTTATATTATCATTAACGAGCCCCCTATATTATCACTAACAAAGTTGAGTAAACTTTGAGTTCCAAGGTATGTAGTGAAATATAGGTATAAAATGTCCGTGAAGGACTGCAGCGATAGGCTGCTGCCTCGGCGAAAGTGAAGGGTAAAATTCGCCGAGATTGGTCTTGTCTGGGGACGCGTGAATGCGCTGGCAGGCTAGCGTTGCGGTGTCGTGGGGCGGGTTCTTTCCCCCAGCACAAGGACTCACTACAAGAGAATTTCACATTCACGAGTTCTCGGGTCTCAAAAAAAGGTCGACCGAAGTCGAAAAATGGAGGTAACTAACTGAAAGGGAAAATTGCTTGCTCAGAGAACAAGTCAAACGAGCCAAAACAGACGGACTTGGGGAGACTTCGTCGTTAACCGACGATTCTTATGGCCCACAAATAAAAGTGGGGCAACCGGCTCAAGATCCAAATGCTGACGTGCCCATATATTTCCATTTTGAGTGGAAAACTCATACGAACAGAATTTGCATGAGCCTTTCCATCAAACGAGAAAAATATATGTGACCGATTTATGTCATAGAATTGTGTGATCGGGTCACATAACCCTATGTCATAAAAAGGGCACGCGAGCGGAAGGTCACTCAACCCGGCAAGAGCCCCTAAAAGTACGAACCGGTGGAGCGTGCCCGATGGCCAGCCCATTTTAGCGAAAAAGCTTTGCATCCTGGTGGGTCCCATACCCGGCCAGAGAGGCAGAACGAAAAGACCGAGGGGTAAGTTTAATTTATCTTTCCATTTTATTTTTAATTCCTCATATTGGCAAAAGTATAAATTTTTCCCAAGAATTTCTTAATATTGTACTAAACTTGCAATTTATTTCTTAGTCGAATTTCCCCATTCAATCTTTCATATTAAGTTCTCATTTTTAAGAAAAATAAGGTAAAAAAAATTATTAACAGCTTTTGTTCCTTAGTAATATACAAAACAGAATATATATTTATGCAAAGTACGTTGAACGTAATTCGTTTCTTTAGGTTTTAAATTCTTCTTGATTCAATCAGGTCCGTGCATTCGAAGCTATATGTTTTTTCTCTCTATTTATAAACGATATATTTTTATTACATTATATATTTTTAAACTCACACATATTTGGAAAATGGGGCGCACACTTTGTGGACAGTTTCACGCATTTTCGAGGTTAAATTGAAATTGCACTATAGTGCAACAATAATAAAACTCATACAAATAGAAAAAAAAAATCCACTGCTTGCATTTTTCATATTATCTCCTGGTTTGGTTCAACAATAACTCAGCAATTTTTATAATATTGAATTAATAAAATATAACATTTAAGCAAGAAAAAAAACGGGTACTTACCCATCATCCGTCATGAGTGCTCGTTGATGGTGTGGGCTAATTACCATGATTCTGTGTTCTTAATTTTGAATTGATAAATTAGGCACATTAATACTTGTTAAATAAATTTTTTTAAGGGAAGAATTGTGCACAGTTAGCTTTAATTCTTGTTTTCCTTTTTGGTTAATTTGAAAAAAAATTTAAACATTTAGTTGTTACAGTTTTTGCTTGATGAATTCGCTGGATATGTACTTTCATTCGTTTACAGACAATGAATTTGCCTAAAATTGCTTACAGAGATACAAAAAAAATTATTCATAGCTCATAAAAATGCAGGCGTTCGATAAACCCGGTCACAACAAAGCAAGGAATAAATATCCAAACATGTTTTATATGGTGTTTTTGCAACGCAACCGTCGCTGACTGCTGCAATCAGGCACACTCACCGCTATGAAGTAAAGCGGGCCAATTTTTGAGATTGTATGTCGACATCCAAAAATTAGATTAACTCCGTTTGAGTTTGATGATTCATGAGCACACTGTTGTACGTCTCGTTGAAGTAAAGTTATTTAGCAGATATCGTTAACAAATTTCTGAGGAAAAAATCAGGCCCAAATGATGGTAGTATCTCAAATGAAGCGAACGTATCGTCAATATGCAAATGAGCTGACCAGAAGAAGGCTATTAAAATTTTCGCAGTATCTTACCCTCATTTTAACACGGCCCCAAGACAATTACTTTCCCGAGCTACTATGGGTTCAAACAAATTTCTTTGCAAAGGAACTGCTCTTTGCAACAAATGGCTTTGAGGGGCCAGAAGCTGCACTCTTTTTGGTCTATCCCAAATCAATTTATTGCGAATCGCGCCGCACATCACTTGGCAAAACACCCACTTTGGACTTGAAATTGTGCCTGTACGAGGCAAAAGTGAATTCACTCAAGGATTGTTTTAAAGTGACCGTTCGCCAATATTTCATGAGCGCTTTACAATTTTAAGTAAATTAGGCCTTTTTCACCACTGCTCGATAAAGAATAATTTTTCTCTTTCCGGCATCTCTTTACATCAATTTCTAAGTAATAGAAGGACGACACTTTCCGGAAGTTGTCAAAATGGCGCAAGCAAATTTCCGTTCAGCTCATCAATGCGCCGTTCAAAACGCTATTTTGCGAGTATGTAATCAATTGACCAACACTTGCTCATACTTATTGCCGCGTAAACAACAAATTCTCAATCCAATTTCTTTACTTCTGCATAGAAACTACCACGCCTTCCTATTGTAACACTCATCGCACCAAGAAACGCGTACCAAACCATGGACATCGCCGAGAAACAGGGGATCGATTTTTTCGAACAATAAGTTCTGAATTTTCCACGCATATGATTAGCGGCATAGTATACTCAAATAGTAACCACACTCCATCAACCCTCCGGAAAAATCCGAACACAAGCCAAACAGCAAGCCATAAATCTTCGGTAGCAGGTAGATGGTAAACGCTGATGCGAAGAAAGGCGCGAATATAAACATATGCTTCGATGAGAGATTTCAGGGCTACCAGAGCTAAAAAATCAATAACATTGCAGAAAAACAAATTCGTTCCATGCAATCTTTTAGTTTTTTATTAGGATCTGGCAGCACTCCTATGTTCTGAAATGCGTAAAAGAACACGTGCGTCGGAAATTTTATCTGCATTTTGCTTTGTTTCTTGAGCGCGCCAAAAATGGATCAGCTGTAATGCCCCGGATCAGCTGTAATGCCCCTGGGAAAATTCAAAAAGTGTGCAACACAGGGTAAATGAAAGGTGTGGCTACTATTTGGGTATACTATGATTAGCGGTGCCTCCTATTCGAGCGGGACTCCACAGATTTTATCGTGTCATTTTCACTAGGCGATCACTCCACAATCCCCGTACAAAACTCGCACTTTCCCTTACGCGACTCCTTTACCGGCTTTATATTCTGCGTTTTTTTTTTCATCCGCGAGTCAATTGAAAAATTAAAATCATTAAACAGATGCGACGTCTCTGTCCACTTCGCTCTCGTCGTCGTCCAATCGGATCCGCGATCTCCACCAGACTCCCTAATATTACAATATATGTATGCAATTGCGAACTGTTCTGATTGCTCGCGAACCTTTGGAGAAAATTCACTGCCGACATGAGCTTCCTGTATTGATGCTTCAGCCACATCATTCATGCTTTGTCGCATAAAGTGTTGCGCTACTAGCTTTTTCAAAAGGCTCATATTACGCTCGTCTGTGAGCGCATTAGTTCGTGCAGTTTCTTGAAAGTCCAATACGAAGCTACGATCAATTACTTTGCCTACTTTGCTTACTGTTCCGTGAAGATCTCTGTGATTGGTTGTTAGGCGATGAAGTTTTTCTTTCGTCTTGGAGAATGCTTCATTAAGGATTTGTATTTGTGCCTCGGAAAGTTTGGCAGTTGGTTCTTCATCATTCAGGGATTCTTGTAGGGTATCAAAATGATTAGCAACGTCTGATATCAGACGATCTGAGTGTTCACGGATTGCTGTGAACTTTGATATAACGCGATCCAATTCCTTTTTCACCGCCGAGCACGAATCCATACTGCACTTCAATCTACCACTTGACACTTTCCGCCAAGAGAACTCGCTTGTTCCGAGTAATTGATACGCAAAGATTGAACAGTTTATAAAGAAGTCTCATCAAAATGTTTCATTTGAAACCTCACGTAACTGCCTCCAGCAACAAAAAATTTTAAGCCTCTCCTTCTGATATAAAAAGATCCCTCTTTTGATATGAGGGTCCCCCTTCAAAAGCATTTACAGAAAATTTTTAGATCCGCCAACCAAACTTGGTGTCAGTAGATACTACAGTATTGGAGAACAACAGCTGTGATACACCGATAGGCTAAAATGATTTCAATAGCGCTTTGTAAGTAATACAGAACCCAAAAATACAAAGAATAAATGTAAGTGCGAAACAGATAACTCACTCAAATAACTTGCTCTGGCATTAATGTCGGTTTAAAAAGGTCCAAGTGAATTGTATAAAACTACTTAGCCTATTCTATGCAGAGAAAGAATTCAAACCATGTTAATTTACAATTTATTCATTTCATCAATTGACAAATAAAATGTCCAATTTAACATTCAACATAATTTCAATGAATGAGGTATTAATTCAAATTTAATCCGTTTTTAGGTCTCCCTGCCTTAATCAATGATCATTTCCCCAAGCTTACGTCTCTTGAATTCTAAATCTACTTAAAACCAAAAGTGTTGCTTCCTTAAAATACTGAGTGTTTCCTTTATTTTGTATTCTATTCATGCATCACCATGAAAATTACTTACCATTAATCCCAACCCCAATCAGATTCTCTTTCGTAACCGAAAAATCACGCAAGTCGAATTTTAATCGATGTCGTCTGTTTTTTACGTTTTTGCTTAAAGTGAAACTTGAGCTTCAAAACTCATTCATTTGCCCTGATAGCAGACACCCGTTGTAATGCTAACACTTATTTTTCCTGCTTGCTCTTTTGCCAAGACTATCTTCGGTATTCCTATGGATGCGCACGAACGGCTCTCCTATTTGCCAATTCAATTCAAAGTTCCAGGGAAAAATGTGCAGAAATTCCGAATCAGGAAGACAACTTGGAAATGGCGAGCATTGGTGTCTTTTCGAATGAATCTTGAAAAATAAATAATGACACTGGATCCATTGTACGGTTGTTTAGCTAAGGATGTTGAGTTATTTCTTCAGGACTCCTGTCCAACCATTACTGTCCATTTGAAAGCAAAATGTTGAGTCATGAGTTTATACCGGAAGGAAGAATCCTCTGGATTAAATTCAATTCAGAAGTTTTCATTGAAATAACAATGGGAAAGATGATAATCCGATAAGGTCATATTATTTTCCAAGCATCGTTAGAAAGGGTTGCTTTGAGATGGTTTAGCCGTTTGATTAATTAATTTAGAAATTCTATTGTTTTTTTCTGGATATCATTTAGGAATTTTAAGTTGTCTTAAAAAATTGTACATTTTTTATTTTTATTTATTATAATGTTCCTTACTAATTGGATTGTACTCGTATGTGAAAATAAATAGAAAATGGACAAGCTCAATACTTCCTTTCTTGCTTTGCCAGTAATACTTTCATTGAAAAATTTTTTTCAAAACGTCGCATCAAGCTCACTTAATTTCTTTTCCTTCATCTAAAGTCATTAGAGAAATTTATGAAATGACTACATAGACTTCGGTCTGAAACGACCCCTTTAGCGATTGTTTCGCAGAACACTTCAACCTTTTAGTGAGCAAACAAATTATAAAACCATAATAGGCCTTTTAGGAGAAAAGCTCCATTTCGCTTATCGTTATAGTCATCAAAGTTTGCAATCCTGCCATTAATGTTTGCTTTTCATTACGGGTAATATCCTCTGACTCCTTATCTTTTCTTAACAAGGTACAGCCATCTAGAATAACTTATCTAATTACTTTTATTACAAAAGGGAAATATGAAACGGATAATCTGCTTTTTGCTTATGTAAATATTTAGAGGATGAAGTTAATATTCGCTAAATATTACTGCGAACAGAAGCGGTTTGGAGAACACGAGAAATTTTCAAACGTAGGAATCAGCTTTGTTTTTATAACGTCTGAACAATTAGATATTTTTTTCAAGTCAATACAACAAACTAAGACCCCAAGGGAATAGCTCATCTAGCTGCCTTATAGCTAACAGACTTTCAATGAAGAGGAAAGTCGGCAGTTTTATTCGAATTCATAAAAGTTACTATAATTTTATTTTGCATATAAGTAAACAAATATATTAACAAATTAGTCAACAGATATGACAGACTGTACAATTTCGCATTGACAAATTTAATAAAGTATATAAATAATATATGGAAGGTGCGTAGGCTTAAGGGAGGCAAAAATATACAAAAATGTGTACTCCGCTATCTTGATTTGACATCTTGGAGTCCAAAAACTAAAAAATATAACGCTTGTTATAAGTGCAACAGAATAAAACTCCGAAGAAGCCACAATACCCAACTTCAACATTGTCAACAATAGTATGATTTATCAAAATTTTCAAATCCAATGAAAATGTTTTAAGTACAATAGTTTAGGTGATACATGCAGGAAGACACCATGAAAAAAATCCACAAGAATCGAGGTTTAAGCAATTTAAAATTATTGTACTCAGGAACATTATTTTTTGTAGGTAACTACTTAATTAAGTTGCATTAAAGAATAGTTTACCTGAAAAATTATTAAAGAAGAAAAATGATAGAAGGTGATGTTGGCTTTGTGTATTACATAAAGTCTCATCAGGCCGTCACACTTTAGACGCACACGGGCGTTGGCAACCACCATATTTAGTGGTGAGAGAATCATTCCAATATATTCTGTTTATACGAACTCAATATGTATGTCATACGTCAAAATCACCTGATATTTTTATTCCTTAAGTATTTTTCATTTAAATTATTAATTAATGCAACACAATTAAGTAGCTACATGTAAAAAGAAATTTATGAGTAATTTCAAGCTATCGGTGCTATACAAAAACAATTGAATCGGTCATTTCAAAAACCACTTAAGTCACATTTTTTTCGAACATGCTATTTTTGCTGAAAACTCGTCCTTGATACTAGATACGTATTCTGGATATAAATCACGTAGGTCAATACATTCCTTTCTTTTCAAATAATACCGCGTATCAGACGTTCATAGCATAAACAACACAAGTCAGTGACTTAAGTGGTTTTTGCATGCACAATTAGATGGCGGTGGATGTTATATATTATGGCGACTTGTGGTGACATCCGTTACTACGATCATCGACATGACAGCGCAAGGGTCGACAGAGGATAACAATTTTAACGTTCCTTGGTTATATCTCTCTCGCAAGCGAATCGCCATATCGTTAGAACATTTTTTAAGTCGTTCCGAATGAATTTTTGTATTGTGTTAGCACAGAAATCGTTTTATTTTATGAAATTGGTCCTAGTGTATCCCCAAAATCTGAGATAGACGTTTGAAAATTGCATCGTTGTGATTTGTTTAAATGACAGTGTTCATATCTTGAATTTGACACTTAATATCATTTGTCGTAATTTTGCCTTAAAAATGTCTTCAAGTGAAACAGCGAGTGATAGTGAGCCAAAAAAGAAGAGGATGTGTAATTCGTCAACGTATAAAAGAAATATTATAAAAAATTCTAAAGTTAAAGGACAGGCACACACCAATTACAGAGGAAAACCAATAGCTCCAAGATCTACGGGTGAAAATTGGAGGCAAGTTAACCACCAAATTTTATTCAGTTTGACTTTTCAGCACAATTTGAGGACATCTCTGTCAGTCGTTGTTAACTCTAAAATAAATACAAATTATAAAATCGTTTGTGCATTAAGACTTCAATAAATTCCGTTGCATTTAGTTAACTACCTAAGCAAGCTTATGATTAGTTACGATATACCGTGTATTTATTGCAGATATAAAAAGGAATGTTTAGCAAATTTCAACCAGGGCGATATGGAATTTCGCATTTCAAAGATTAACAGGTTTACAACAAAAAATGAGCAGGATATATTTCTTCAATCACTTATAGACAAGCTACTTGTAAAACAAAGGCGTCCTCGGAAAGAAAATGCTACATGGAGGCAAAGCACTTTTAAGTTTCATATTTTAAAACATACTGGAAAACATACAGTCTGCAAGAAAGCATTTATTAGCCTATATGGAGTTACTGAAGCTAGAGTTCGCAGGCTTTGTGATTTACTTAATGAAGGAAAGAGCCCTAAAGATAACAGAGGATGTCACCTAAAAGCAAATACAGTGCCTTCTAATTTATGCCAGAAAATACACGAGCACATTCTTTGTTTTCCAAGGAAAAAGACTCATTATGCTGGAAAGGACATCGAATATCTCGATGCACGATTAGATGTCAAAAAAATGCATTCATTATTTATGGAAAAATATCTAGTTCTCAATATTAAGTACAAATTTTATTTAAAATACTTTAAGGAAAACTTTTCTCTTAGATTCGGTCGACCACAAGTCGACACATGTATCGTAAGATTTGAAAACAAAGAAGGGTTTAGAATATAATGGTACCTAATACCAGCGTTTTCAGGCCGACGCAATGGCTTCGCCTAATGGCTGAGCCGTAATTAATTTAAAGACAGAATTTTGTTCAATACTTACGGTGCTCTCTTTGAAGTGCACTCGCAAGATCGTTTAATCAAACTGAGTTGTTACAATTTTCCTTACGACTATTTATACTACATTTTACATTCTAAATATTGGTCACACACGATGATGACCCTTTTCTCATGCTCTTATTCTATACACCAATAGGTCACTTAAAGTGTGACGCTATTCCCAAAACAAACGGAACAAAAACATCAAAACCAATATCCAAACAAATAAACTAGAACACTCAACGATCATATTCTCATATGTTAGTCATTATTGCATTGTTTCATTCATTCATGAAAACAATGCAATCACATACAATACAATTGTATCCCTTTGGCTTGGCGCTATGATACTTGAGATCTCTCGGCTCGTGCCAAAGCAATTGCATGTGCAACGTAACACACATGAAGGTCGTGCACTTGAATTATCGAATGACGCTACATGCAGTCCAAATGAATATTTTTTGTTTATATAAAATACGATGTTTTATGAGTGAAAACATGACATTGGTAGTTATTCATGCACATACTTGTGTGAATAATTACGTCAGCTTATGTGCAATTGATTGCGATGGAAATATTGCATGATGCGTTATCGGTACGCATTTATTGCATGCATATTGGTATGTACTACACATGTATAACTTGCGAAGAACTATCAACAAAATTAAAACAATCGAACTTATCAGAAAATGCAAAACGTTCGTTAGTCGCTGAGTTAATGATTCATAAACAACGTGCTACGAAGTTCTACAACAAAATTTCATCACTTCAAGATCTATGCAAGGCACGCGAAGGTGTTGCAGCTATAACGTTCAATTTTATGCAAAATCTGCCGTTGCCACACATACCTATACAAAATATTTTTTATTTACGGCAATTGTGGGTTCACTCTTTTGGCGTTAAAGATTTAAAAACAGGCAAATCGACATCTTACATGTATCATGAAGGCATTGCTAACAAGGGAGCAAATTAGGTTTGTTCAATGTTGGTGCATTATGTTGAAAATAATATTGGGCCACATATTAAGCACTTATATGTATTTTCCGATGGCTGCCCCGGCCAAAATAAAAACAATACTTTGTTGAGATACATGTTGGCTTTGACTGACTCTAAACGATTTGAAAAAGTACATCTGTATTTTTCGATACGTGGTCATTCATTTTTACCCAATGACCGTGATTTTGGAGTCATAAAAAAAACTTTTCGAAAACATGATCGTATCTACGTCCCAGAACAATATATTAATTTGGTTTTGAACTCTAGCTCAACATTTAAAGTCAAAGAGCTAAACACTGATGATATTTGCGACTTCAAGAAACGGTGGCCAAATATATACAAAAAAAACATGTTTGTCAACTGAGTCGTATCGAAAAAATGTCCCAAAAGAACAAAAAATATCATTCGCGCCTTCGACATATATGAGGTACTATCATAGCCGAGGAGTTTATACTAAAAAAGCTCGCAACTTCTGTTTCACTTCCATTAACCAAGGCTTATAATTTGAGAGTGCCCATTAATTGTAAAAAAATCGATGATTTGAAGCAAGTACAGGATAGCATTCCGGAAGAGCATATACCATTTTATGCAAACATATTTTGCAGGATAACTAGAAATGTTGAAGATAATCTGATTGAGAATGATGGAGAATATGATTATGCGCCTTAAAGTTATTAAAACATGGAAAATTAAAACATGTAACAAGTTGATATTTTTATGTTGAAGTGCTATTTTCAATAAAAAGCAATAAAAGATTTGATGGATATGATTAGTTTGTCTAAATTATATACCATTAATCCTGTTTCTTGCTAAAACAACATAAGTCAAGAACAGTTCTTCAATTTTTTTCATTATTATTGTTGATAAAACGTGGAGATTATCCACCACTTCAATCTTTCAATATTCAAATACAATATTAAGCCCAAAAAAGGACTCTCAAACTCGTTTTTTGATGAATGGCACAGTTTTTATTGATTCCTGAAAAATTCTATTTGTGTGACATGAGGTTTTTGAAATGACCGATTCAATTGGATCTATGACCAACTTGATGCAATGAAAAGTTCAGCGTAGAGCACATAAACGTATAGATTTACATTAAATTGACGTAGAAAGAGCCAAATGATCAATTAAAAAGTTTAGCACAAACAATTTAAAATGCTTAAACTGCAATTATAGTGAGTAAAACTATGAAAATGCTTCGTTTCGCATAATGGTTACCTAATCAATAAGAGCAGCAAAGTATTAAAAAAGTGGCAGCAATTTCAGTGTATGATGATAAATATGAGATTTTTACAAATAACTTCTCTAGCGTGGGGAATTGAAACCATCGGCATTTAGCGAAACCAGCGGTTCGAACCTCCAGTATCTGGAAACCTGTATTTTCAGATTTGTTGATGCTATTCTGCGTTTGAAGCGTTGGCCCATTTGAGATCGTGGCGTGGAACAATGGGTTTTGTTACATAATGATGATACATGTAGCATTAAACCGGTTTTCTGGACAAGAGGGGAAGTGGACAAATGTACCATGAATGCCAGCGTCACTGTGAGAAACTCAAAAGAGATATTTATTGGCATTTACTGACACACAATTGCGTTTGACAGAACCGCAATTTACCATTCAACACATACGTCTTCAAAATCGTCTAAACTAAGAAGATGTAATGGGCGTACAGCACTAAATATTGAGTGGAAGCACCATACCGTTATTTTATTTCTACCAGAAACTTAACCCACTGACAAACTCAATAATTGCAGTCATCTGGAATGAATGATTTTGAGTGATCAACAACCATGAACGAATAAAACGCAAAATAGACGTGGCAAAAATGTTCGTAAGTAGTGAGACTTATTGGGCCAGACTGGACGTAGTCATAAACAGGTTTCACACCTCTTTTAACTAACCCTAGCGTAGTTCTATACGACATAACATTGCAGTTTTAGGAAATAATGCAAGTACGGTTAGATTAAGGTTTACTATCGTTTACTTCCTATTTAAACAAAAGGTTCGCTTCGCGTTTATCATAACCATTGAAGCAATAATGATCGACTGTCATGTTTCTCTTATCACCTTAATTTCCACATAAGATTTTCGTATGTGTGCTGCGTCGCATTGTACGTTGACGGCCTGGCTGTCGCACAATGTGCTTCGATGTGTGTGGTTGGCGTCGTTCGTCGCCACACTCCTCCCTCCCGACTAACATTAGTGAGGTAGTAAAATGTCATGATCTTTATGGTGCCTCAAACCTACGTGCTTTTTACTTGGTGGGTTCGTTTTTGTTCCTGCGGGCCGCGTATTGATTGGTGTTGGGTGATGCTTTATATACACACGAGGCAATCAATGCGAGGTCGGTTGCAAGTGTTTATGAGCAGGAATAACCAGTTTTGTTGTCGCTTGTGGCTTCAGGCTAGCTGCGTAGCTACTGACGTTTAGGGTGCTGAATTTACGCTTATTGGCTCCGATCAATGATCGCGAGGGTATTCGTCTGCTGAAGCTTCAATGAACGCTGGTTTGAGGCACACCGTCGACACGTTGACTTGTCGGCCGTTTACTTCGATCGTTAAAACAACGTTCGCCAGGTGATGCACTATAAGATGTGGTCCCGTATACGGTGGCGAATGTGGCTCACGAACGGCATCGACGTGAATAAAAATATGTCTACATGTACTCAGCTTTTTGTTGATGAAAACTGGTCTGTCGCCATGACGATGTGTGTGCATGGGCCTGATTGACGACATGATTTCTCGAACGTGAACTGCTGGCTGACGGGGGAACTGCTACACTGACGAATTCTCCTAGAATAGATAGTGTAGTTTAGCAAAGCAACTGTGCACAAGAGGCCTGTAACTCTTCCTTAAAGCTGGTGCGCAATCCCAGTATCACGGTGGGAAGGATATCGGACCAGAAAGAATTGTTAGAGTGACACCTAATCGCAGCTTTCAGTTTCCGATGGCAGTGCTCGACTAATCCGTAAGACGCCGGATGATACGGTGAAGTCCTGTTTTTCGTACTTCCGATAAACGCAGTCAAAGCTTTGAACAGTGCGGGTTCGAACTGCGTACCTTGATCGGTGGTGATTATTTGAGGTGTGCCAAAACAAGCGAACCAATTGCTAAACAAAATTTATGCGATGGTAGCTGAGGTCTGATCTGCAATAGGGAATGCCTCTGGCCACCTAGAGAATTGGTCGATGACTGTCAAGCAATATTTATAACCCTGCGACGGAACAAGCGGCCTCACGATATTGACGTGGATATGTTGTAAGCGAGCATCAAGCATCGGAAAAGGCTGTACTGGATTCTTTTGATGGCGAGCAACTTTATACCGCTGGCATGAAACACATGAACGAGCCCAAATGCGGACGTCTTTCTTCATGTTTGTTCCCACGTATCTCTGAGCTATAGCCTTGCCTGTGGCACGTGCACTGGGATGCGCTAGCTGATGAAACATGTCAAATACTTTCCTTCGTAACGTCAGTGGAATGAAGGGCCTTAATCGTTGCAGTGACTTGTCCTATACTATTCGATCACTTGAGCCTATACGAAGTAGTCCTTGCAGTTCAACATCTCGTTCTTGCTCTTTCATCAGTTCAGATTCGTCGATTACTATGGGCATTATAACCTCTTCCAGCCGCGAGAGCGCATCGGCGACATCGTTGCTTGCGCCCGAGATAAAGTGGGTATCTGTTGAAAATTGCGAGATGTAATCGAGATGTCTGATCTGGTGCGGCGACGCTTTGCTTGCAGACTGAGCGAATGCATACGTTAGCGGTTTGCAATCCGGGAGGATGTAGAAACTAGAAATTTCTAAATAGTGCTGAAAATGTCTGATGCTGGAATATATAGCTAGAAATTTGCGATCATATACACTTTATTTACTTTCGGGGGTGGACAACTTCTTCTGGAAAAATGCCGATGGTGACCAATTATTATTCTGCTTCTGCTCTAAGACGGTATCTACTGCCACGTCAGATGCATCGGTTGTGAGTCTGAGAGGTTCATTGGCTCGAAAGTGGAACTATTAGAACACATTAGCGAGACTGTTTTTACAGTTTATAAATGCATCACTAGTTTCTGGGGTCCGTTCGATGACGGTTTCATCATTATTTTACGTCCAGTACACAAGTCGTAGAGTGGAGCCTGTAGTACCACAGCATTGCGAACAAACCGCCTGTAGAAATTTATTGTTCCTAGAAACCACCGAAGTAATATAATGCTTCATGCCAGGGTTAGTGAGTCCCCGAAACTCTCTGAGGAGTAAGGCATACGTCATAGTTGCATTCAAGGCAGAAATCTCTTTTTGGTTGTATTCCTTGTCTTTTATTTTAGCAGAGGCGTTCTTACTGGGATCTGATAATTTGCCATTTTCGAAATCTGATAGATCTGCACCTAAAATAGGTCGCGATACTTTGGCCATGGTGAATCGCCATTGAAAAACGCGCGGTAGACCCAAGGAGAGGGTTAGAGCTCGGTCACCGTATGTGTCGATGGTGGTTCCGTTCGCTGCAAATAGTTTGAAGGCTGACAATGAATGAGCGGGGTGCTTCCAGGATACTGCAACGACAGATATGTCTGCTCCCGTATCGATGAGGAATCTCAACTTTGTTCTACTGTCAAAAATTTTGAGGCAGCTTTGGGATATGCCACTAGCTAGCGGCTCGATTCGTTTCCCGTGTGCCACTTGAAAAATACACATGGCGGTCTGCAACGCTTTGCTTTCGTGCTGAATCGCTGGTTGTAGAAACAAATATGACTCACCTTGGACGGAGTAGCCAGCTGGTATGATGAGTGGCACGAACTACACGTGAAAGCGACGCTTTGCCTTGAAGATGCTTGAATTTGGCTAAGACCTGCTCCTATCTCCGCAATATTTTTCGCTAATTGCCCATACTCTGGCGTTGAGTGTGACGTTGCACTATTTTGAATGCATGCTACGTCTGAGATGGCAATGCTAGTTACTCGATCCACAACTGCTGCCAGTTCTTCTAAATTATTGTTATCATTAGCCGCCAGAATAGCTCGCACATTGAGTGGCAGTAGCTGTAGTCACAGTGTCTTTAACAGTTGGTCTGGAATAGACTTGCCTGCCGCATCCTATAATCGGTGCAGAAACTGAGAGGATTGGAGGTCTTCCATTTCTATGTCAAACAACACCTTGCGTGCTCTCTCCTCGTCCAAAACTCTGAACGTAGCCAAAAGCCTTTTCTTTAATGCATCATATTTGGCGGCGAAATTAGGCTTCGATGAACGCAAACCAAAGGTCTGGTTTGCCATACCAAAGGTGTGGCAATTTGAATGTAATGCTGGGGGTTTGTACTTCATTTCCATTTACGTTGAGTTACGTGTCCGGTATTGTCGGGTCACCAATTTAGAAAATAATGCAAGTATAGTTAGATTAGAGTTTCCTATCGTTTATTTCCTATTAAAACAAAAATTCGCTTCGCGTTGGCCGTATTCGTTGAAGCAATAATGATCGACTGATCGACTGTCTTGTTTCTCTCATCAACTCAACTTTCACATAAGATTTTCGTGCGTATGCTGTATTGCACTGTTCATTGATGGCCTGGCTGCCACGCAATGTGTTTCGATGTGTGTGGTTGGCGTCGTTCTCCCTACAATGCCTAAAATATATGACATCACACACTCTTGTTCATTTTGCCACTGTGTGTTTATTATTGAGCCCATTTTATTGCCCGCCATTAACAACTGTAACAAGCAGTGTACAGAAGATGTGTACTCTAGCCGGCTTCATCCTGGGGCCAAAAAAAACATCTCCATTCTCTCATACAAAATCTATCTTCTTGAGCTTTTGATGGACAAATAATTGCATTGAGATATGAAAATTCCTGTGGTGCAACTAAGTTTTTAGGAAATTTCCAGGATGAATCTTTTTATTTTTTTCAGCATCGCATCCTTACTGCCCATGAACACTATACTCACCTTCTTGAGAATCGCAGCAAATCGAAGCATATGAACTGGTCCATACTGAGTTGAGTCATCCTGTAAATAAATAAAATTCTTACTTTGGCATATGTTGAAAACCTCATCTAATTCACGATGATGTTTTTATTGGCAAACATGCATTTAAAAAATATTTCCAATAACTTTATTTGAAGATGACAGCAAAGTCGCCATAACCGCCAGTTTGGAACGTGATTATGCTTAGTTTCTGAATGATTTCTGATTTATTAATCCATCGTTGGATACAGCATTTGGTGATATGTTCCTTTAGCTTTCTACATGTACTTTTACATTCACAGATGGTCTACGCAGTTTTCACCCTATAGAGCCCAAGAAAAGCGCAAACTCTGTACTCACCATGAGCTCTATTCTAATTTCATGACCTCAACTCAATCAACCACTGTGAATCAAGCTTGGTCAATCGGAAAGAATGAATTCAAGCGTTTTCTCTTCTTTGCTACGATAATGGTACGTGCAATCCGATTGAATGCCTATTTATTTATTGTGTTGACTAAGAAAGTTGTGATCTAGTAACAATGCCACTCTCGATCTCATGGCATTTAAATTCTTTCCTTCATCTTCTTCTTAGAACTACAGCTCCTCTCAGGCCTTCACTTTCTGCAAATAGCTCCTCCATCTGTCATGGTCCATTGACTGCATCCCCTAATTTCGAAATCTGAGCAGCGATGAACTATCTTCGTCAACCGAGTCAGACCAGCGCTTCCAAGGTTTTTTCCCTAGGTACCCGTTGCTCGTCCATACGATTCACGTGGCTAGGCCATTGCAGCTTCCGCAACCTTACAATCGTTGAGACCTTCAGCTCGTCAAAAATTTTATACAGCTCCTGGGTTTACCGAATTCGCCATTGGTCCCCATTTTACTTCGCTCCAGTTATTTGCCTCAGAACGCATCGCTTGAAGGTGTTCAATATATTTGCGGAATGAAGGGTTCTTTGGCAGTTGCTAAAGACCGTGACAAAATGTTTATATCATCCGCAAAGGCTACTACTTGGCTTGGCTTGAATAGTAATTACCTTGTATATCGAGAGGTAGCTTTCTGCTCACGTATTCCAAAGCAAAATTGAAAAGCAAAGGGATCAGCCCATGCCCCTGCTTTGGTTCGATATTTGTGTCAAAGCCATCGGTGAGTTGGTTATTGATGCGGACTCGAGAGGTCATCAATGTCGTTATCATTTTGATGTGACGGACTAATTTGGCTGAAATACCAAAGCAAAGCATTACTTGGTACAGTAAGTTTCAATTAATACTGTCATATGCTTGCTTAAAGACAACGAAAATTTTAGGTTATGTTTAATTTACTTTTTACCGTTGTGAGTTGCACTTTAATTGAATCCGTTCTTGTTACCATTAAAGTTACTCATTATCATTCCTGTGTCTGCCTTCATTGCAAAATTTTAGGCTGGAATATTTTGGCATGACCTTGTAGCTTGCAGCTTTTGTTGAGTTGGGGGTCGATGAATTTCAGCTCCACTTTATTCATTTGTTTTAAAGTTTTTGGTGAAGTTTATGACTTCAGCTCGTTCCAACGTAAAATCATGCGCTATTTACCACTACCTTCTAGACAGTAGACTGAACATATAAGTGATGATTGTATCTACTGCTGATTGAATTTCATTCATTCCCTCCAATACCCTATGGATTAAAAAACCGGGAATTGAGTGGAGTCGGCAAGCCCTTTGTGAATTATAATCCGATGATGGGTAATGATGATGCTATTAAAAGGAAGCTGTCAAAAAAACTCAAGTCTCCATCGTAACTTTTGTCCTCTAGTGATACCTGGGTAGGCCATTTGCGGGATCTTTTTCACTTCTCTAAATGAGGTATTTTTTTGCAGTCTGCCACTACTCTGCAACTTTGTGAGTATCTATGGCCTCACTACTGTAGTATAAATATGATGAGTATATTTGAATTTTATTCGGCAGCACCTACCTATTCTTTATAGTAAAGAATTTTTACACACAAGAAAAAAATCGTTGTGTCAGTACGTAATAAGGAAAAGTACAACCCACCTACGGTGCTATGAAAGGAAATTAATGCCCACTAATCCACGCAGATGGGGCATTCCGAAATATTCTATCGATTCTCATTGCCAAAAAAAAGATCTCTTGAATCTTAAACTGCGTCCAAATAAATGACCTGAGATTCTAAAAAGAGGAAGTGCGCGCTAAAAACGCAGACTCTAAACGCGCTGCGAAGTTTCCAGATTTCTTAATTAGTAGCGGCGCTGAAAAATGAACATGACTCAGTTTGAGAGAGATTCATTTACAAGTAACAGTTGTTAGAGTGACGCTACTTTTGGTTAAGTTTAGATATGGGAAGACAGGGATATCGCAACTTGATTGAACATTGTTTTTTGATGGGAAAAACTTCTGAGCAATCATTTCTGTGAATGGAGAAATGCGAATCCACATATGCCTCTTTTGTACAATCCTTCACCGATAGTTTAGTGAGCATACACATTTAAAGTATGTTCCCAAATCATTCAACTGCAACTTCTCAACAAAAAATCAAAAAAAAAAAATTTTACGAAAAACAGATAACCAACTTCGAAATGCCTTGAAAAGGATGAAATAAATTTTATGGAAGCGGTGCTATATCATTTTCCCCCCGATTCTTTTGTGATGGTGCAGGTGTTATAAGTATTTATGTTGAAATGAGGAAACTAATTTGACACCGCTTTCATAAAATTTATTTCATCCTTTCTAGGGCATTTCGAAATCAGTTTTCTTGTTTTTTGTAAAAGTTTTTTTATTAACCCCTTTTTAGTGACAAAGTGTTTCATTTCTAACCTTTGAAAACTCAGTTTCTTTCTTCATGTACTCGTTTATTAAAATATAATTTTTCACTGCAATGCAAAAGCCACTACGGCTAAAATCTGCAGCGTTTATAGGAATCGAATTTAATTCTGGTACATTTAATACATGACCTCATCAACGTCTACCTTGATTTTAGATTTCATAAAAATCCATTAAGAATTGTAGCTTTGAGAAATTATCGAATAAATATACATACATATATATATATATATATATATATATATATATATATATATATATATATATATATATATATATATATATACATATATATATATATATATATATATATATATATATATATATATATATATATATATACTGTTACATGAACAAATAATTCTGCGAGCTACTGTCGCAATTGTTTTCACAACCATTAAGAACATCAACAAAATGAATCTACTCGAAACCACGAGAACCCACCAAGCATGATCAACATCTGAAAGTGAGTCACTGCTCCATTCATTACGCTGCTGGAATGTTCCCGCTAATTCACCATTGTACGAGAACTGAGTTGAATGATTAGAGACCCTATATAAAGGCGATCTGATGAATGGGGGGATCATTCATTAGAACCGCGATAATAAAAAAATGCGAAAAGTGTGGAGTGAGAATTGATCGAGTAATAGTAAAGTGATTTTCGTTGATTGTGAAGTGATTTTAGTGGACAGTTGAATCACAAATTTATAGACTAAGTGAAATATAAAATTCGTGAAAGTGTTAAATTGATTATTGAGCGTTTTGAGTAAATAAACTCTATGAACTTAATTTAAAAGACAGTGCGTTTTCACTTTCCCAGAACATTAAAATTTTTGGCCGCGAACCATTACACGCGACAATACGTATATGTACGAGAGTTTGAGTCGAGCGGTCGACGAGGCAGCACGGATCAAGTGGCAAGGTCAGAGTTTTTCGGAGGTTTTCGGAGGGAAAGACCAATGATAGAGTTTAAGTCGAGCAGTCGTCAAGGCAGCACGGATCGAGTAGCAAGAGTTTTTTGGTCGAGCAGCAAGAGTGTTTGGAGGCTTTTGTTCGGAGGATTTTCGAATGTTTTTGGAGAATTTACAGAGGATTTATATGAAAACTGAACTTTGAAGGAAAGTGGAAATTTTAGGAGTTGCGGATTTTTGGAGGAATGTCGGAGGAAAGATTTGTGGGAATTTTTGAAAGGGGTTAAACCGCCTGCGCAAGGCGCGTAGTGCGAGCACAAGAGGAGTGGAGTGGACAAAAGGAAAAGGAGTAGGAAACAAACGAAAACATTATTATTAGGGCTTTTTTGTTTTAAGTGTTACTATTTTTCTTTGTAATATAATTATTTTGCCTTTTAGTCTTTCAATTACTAGATAATAAGGGTCTCAGTTTCTGCTTTCTTTTCCCGCGACAATATTCCAAGTTTTATCTTGGAATCTGAGGGTATGCTGGAAAGTAATGAATATGGGGAGCTCTCTCTGCCCCAAAAGAGCTTACCTGCCGCGAAAGCTCGTTCATTATTGACTTCTTCATTGTGTCTGCCAATTTGGTAAATCTCTCCCACAGTTGGAGTTATTTTGAGTGTGGAATTCATGACGCTGAGTTTCACCATCTTTTAGTTGAGCTGACCTTAAGAGTGTTAAAGAGTGTGAAACTTGAAGCTGCAGGTCCTCAACTTTCTATTCCATATAAGCAAATCCATTGGGCAGCAGTACGAGTAAGTGCTGACCTTCATGGGAAATCGAAGGGGATTTCAATTAATAGATCGAAAAATCTTTGCCACTTGCACTTGCTTGTATAAATTCAGCCCTGGATATGGTCATCTCACAGATCTCAATTAAGAAATCCTCTACAAATTACTTTTATCGAGATTTACCGGAAGATATTTTGAAGCTTCATCGTAGACGTAGTCGGCGTAGAAAGCTACTCGGAGGAATCTACCATCGCAATTTAAATATGGTCAACTGGTCTTTAAACCGAATAATCTCGAGGAGAGTCACGGCTTTTGCTAACGAGCGATTTGAGCAGGCCCTAGAAAATATTAAATCAGGTCCCTATATGTTTCCTCTCACCAATAGGATAGCGGGTAAAAATATGCTGCCCGGGTCCTCACTTATGATGGATCCATGGATGACAGAACCATCGCTGACTCTATCACGAAACATTTTGTGATAGTTCTTCAAGAAGAGAAAGCAAGTGAGGACTCTTTCGTTACTTCGTTAGTGAGCAGCATCACAAGGAATTTCGACAGGGACTATGACCAATTGTGTTGAACTCGGTTTTCTAATTCAAATCCCTCTGACGCACCTTCAGGCCATGGTCTGTTTGTCAGCCCTGAGAGGCTCACTTTATTGGCACTGAAGTAAAATTCCAAAAAACCAGCAGGGGCTGATGGAATCTCCAATTGCATACTTAAAAGGCTTCCCCATGTTTTCTTTGTTCTCCTCGTGATCATTCTAAATAACTGTATTAACATTTGCTAGTACCCTCAGCGATGGAAATGTGCAAAAATATTCGCAACACCCAAGAAGTCGGACAGTACTGACGTAGTCGATACTCGTCTGATTTTGTTGCTGTCAAACATTGGTAAGCTTCTTGAAAGGGTCATACTTTAAGGCATCCTACAATTCTCTGCCGGGACAAGAATTGTGCCGGAAAGACAATTTAGCTTCAAAAAAGCCCACTTCACGGTGAATGCCATGACCGTGTTCCAAGCCGATAAAGCGAGGAGCTGGCGCAACAATAAGCTTGTTGTAGCTTGCCTGATTGATGTGGGGAAAGCCTTTGACTCTCTATGGATCAATGGGCTTCTCTTCAAAATGATAAATCTGGGCTTTCCGGCCCATATTGTGGAAACTATTGGTAGCTTCATGAGGGGACGAGCTGCATTTTCGGTGGCTGCTGGAGCTAGTTCAGACTTATTTAGTATTGGCTCGGTGGCCCCACAGGGGTCTATATTAGGCCCATTTCTTTTCAACATATTCACCTCTGACATCCCAGGCGTAAGAAATGAATATAAGCCCGGAATCCAGTTGAACTTCTTCGCTGACGACTTGTTAGTGTAGTCATCTGAACACAATTTACGCTTTGCTAGGATGCGGCTCCAAAGATATTTGGAATCTCTTACTGCATATTAGCGGAAATGGGAATCAAGGTAAATGCAAAGAAAAGTGAATTAATTGTATTCAAGGATCCCCACAAAAACTTTGGTCGTCGTGCAAGAGGCATCTGCGACTCCAGGGTTAAGTTAAATGGGCAGATGTTGCACTGCTCTAGGCAAACGAAGTACTTGGAGGTAGTTTTCGACAGGAAAGCTATGTTTGATGCTCACGTTGATAATATTTTTAATAAAGAGACTTATATGTACCATCTTCCTTTGCTTCTTTTCAGGAAACATTCGACAGCAAGCCAGCGAGTCAAGGTTTTGGCCTATAAAACCTTGATTCGTCCGATCATCACATATGCGGTGATGATATGGATTGGAGCTCTGAGAACAAATAGGGCGAGATATGATTAGTGGGGTGAAAAATCCTTCGGGCTTGCACAGGACTATACAGACGGGGGGACGGACGGCCTTACCCCAATGAGTTGCTGTACCAGGAGACAGGAATGGAGCTGATAAAATCGTATGCAGAAAAGCTTGCGGAAGCGAGAATCAAACGAGCCAAGGAGCACAAGGCGATAGTTGTCAGGAAAGCTACGGACACGTGCTCTATGGATGCAGCGAATGAGAAGTTTTTGAGGTAGTCTTAAGGAAATAATGTACGTAGTTTTAAGGATATCAATTTTAAAATTATAAAACTTGTTGTCAGAACAGATGATGATAATGTTGTGGGTATCAATATTTTAATGTTTTCTTTTACCAAAAAATTATTATTATAACGTAATTAAAGTAAATTATTATTGAACTCCGGGAAAAATTCTAAGGCACAACCCGCATCTATATTGTTAGGTTAGGCTATTGATGAATTGTATATATGTTAAAAAATGAAAAATTACCAACTAAAGATCTTGAATCTTGAATTTGTATTCTTCAGAGTATTTCATTTCATTCATTACCGATTTTCGTTATTTTGGTGCCTAAATACACAAATTCGACCATATTTTTGATATTGTATTCGCCAAGTGTGATATTTTGGGCATTTGATATATTATTCCTCGATTAGGTCATAAGTTTTGTTTTGTTCTCATTGTTATGTAGCCCTGCTAGTTATGCTTCGCTGCCGAGTTTCAGGAAAATTTCGATGGCAGATGTTAATGAGCGTGGCAAAATTTTGATGTCGTCCAGATAGTGTAATGATTTTCCGTCTAAAATCGTCCGAACGAAATCGGAACCAACCCCTCTTCGGCTCTAAACTTGAAATCTGAGTCGTGCCAACAAACGGTACTAATCGGTCAACCAGTCCGTGCACCCGTAATCCATTTCGCGGTGGCTGCTTGTCGGCCAGCTAGTTCGGAGAGGATTTCGGTCGCAGGTCTTTGAATGGATTACGCTCAATTACGTATTTCAGCCACCATTAAATGCCCGTTTCAAACGCGTCACCAATTTAAACATACGGAAGGGAAACCTACTCTACTCTATTCCGTATTTATTCATCATTCTAGTCAATTACAAAAACCTAACTTCAATTTCGCGTTTCCGAATTTTACCGACGCGGTACCGAAAAATACACTACGTCAATTCAATCCTGAAGAACTCAACGCTAAGAAAAAGGCAAGGAAAACGAAGGTACCACGTACGCGGCACAAAACCGGCCATCCGCGGATTTTTAAAACCCTACCCTCTTCACGGCATACTTACCATGTACTCTCCCAGCCGCTGGAAAAAATAAGGGCAGACTGGGAAGGAAAGTCTGGTCGGATTAGCAATTAATTTTATTGCTATCACTTCAAACCACTTAAAGTTTAAAAATATCAAATATTCAAAAACTTATAGTTCATAATTTCATATTTGCACATTAAATTTAGAATGAATTTTCTTACAAAATATGCCTTACGGATTCAAACTGATCTTTAAGAGATTTAATTGTGATCATATAAAACATGATTTTAAATTATTTTTGTTCAATTTGTTTTTAATCTTATACACAATGACATATTAAATATTATATGGCGTATCATTCTTTATTTCATAAAATTAAGAATTTTCGTGAAAATTGCGTTAAAATTAACTTGAAAATTGCTTTAACTTTTTGACTTCCTTTTTTGCGGTCTAATATTGTCGCGTGTCATGGTTCGTGGCCAAAAATTTTAATGTTCCGGGAAAGCGACAACGCAATGTCTTTAAAATTAAATCTGTTTATTTAATTACTTAAAAATGCACAATCGCTTATTTAACTATTTCACAATTTTAATTTTCACTATTAAAAGTCTAACTTCCACTTGTCCATAAATTCTATCGCAATTTTCTTCTAAAATCACTTCAAAATCAACGAGAATCACTTTTCTATTACTCGATCAATATGATTTTTCTATTCGCCCCACACTATCGCAGTTTTTACTATCGCGGTTCTAATGAATGATGCCCCCATTCATTCAGCTCGCTTTTATATAGGGTCTCTAGCCGTTGAATGCATTTCTCGTACATTGCCGAATGTTCTGCCGAGAGGTATCTGGTATATTCGAGCAGCTTAATGAATGGAGCAGTGACTCACTTTCAAATGTTGCTCATGCTTGGTGGGTTCTCGTGGTTTCGAGTAAATTCATTTTGTTGATGTTCTTAATGGTAGTGAAAACAATTGCGACAACAGCTCGCAGAATTATTTGTAGATGTAACAATATAATTGTACAATACAGATAGAAATTGAAGAAAAATGGTAATTAATTATGATTTGGTACATATATATTTGCTGGTTTATATTTGGGAGGTACTTTATATTCTAAAAATGGTGTTTCAATAAATGTTATACATTTCTCATGATTGCAATATATATACATATATATATATATATATATATATATATATATATATATATATATATATATATATATATATATATATATATATATATGTATAACTATTACATTTTATATTAAAAAATTCAATCTTATTGCAAAGACAGAAAAATAATGTTTAATCTGTTTGCCAGTATCCTTTGGATTGGACAGAAATTGTCAAGTATTTACGGGTTGTTAAGACTCTATTCATTTGGCAAATTTTCGTGAATTCAGATGAAAGATTGGACGGATGGTAATTATTGCATGATATACTGGAGCTTAATTTGGTTAGACATCTCGATTAGATTGTGTATAAAATTTCGAAAAAATATGGATTTATGTGTTTTTATTTCTTTCGGTTATAAACGCTTATTTAAAAACCAATTTATTATAGTGATACTTTTGTTCACAATTACAATCACAGACTATGACCTACTTGAAGCCTTATCTGATCCATTATTTTACTGCAATTTTTTTTACCGAAAATTGGCTACACAAGGATATTCCACTATGTTTATTTTCATGTCTGTGTTGTCGTTGTTGTTATCGAGTATTTTTTTTTCAGTTTCGCTTTCGAGAATTGAAATGTCTATAGTAGGAAGTGACATAACCTTTCCACATTTACCAATAATAACCAATATTTCATTCTATTGTTGAAAATGCATCGTTTAAACGATCTTTTTTTAGTGCTCTATACTTAAAAACCGGTGTCGATTCATCAGTATGTTTCAACAGTTTGCTCTCCAAACTATAATAGCTACAGTCATCAAAATTTTTCGGAAAAGGACGAAACTGACGATTCTTAAAAATTATGGAGGGAAAATAAATCAGAGAATATTAAGAGAGTATCCCCACATAGAAAGGGGGTGGTGATCTTAAAATTTTTTTTTTCCTCAAAAGTAATTTACATTTATGTTATAAGACGTCTCGATGAGATCTTTTCAAGGCAGGTCTTACAATTGCCTAATCAATGTCAAGGTGTGCAGGAGGGGGTAAATTATGAATTTTGTGCGTACTTCGTCTTCGCACCTTTTTTAATCCAAAAAAATCTCAGAAGTCAAAATTCGCCCAATTCTATTGGTAATATGTAGAATGATTTATCAACTTTTGCCTCCTTAATAAATTTGTAAATTGTGATTGTATCCTTGAATTCAGTTAACTTTTATATACGAATATATGGTTGACCATTCTACGAATTTCAGAAGGATCTAATAATATTTTACGATGCTATAATGGTGTGAATTTTATTAAATTACTACACCACGAATTTCATTTCCCTAATCCGATAAAATTTTGATGCCATGTGTTTATTTTCGGGAATTTCAAAGAACAAAAGTCCGCGTTAGCAATAACAGGCACTGTAACATATTCATTTCCGAATGCAAAGTTTTTTCAAGAATTCTACGTCGAATGGTTTGCATAGGATTTAACACGGATTATTTCCAATTTCAACATTTATGGATTTGATTAACGCCTTTGTTGGATTTAAATGAATTAACTCCTTAATTTCAATAAATTTTGGTGAGTTTACCTTTTGCTCCTTATTTTGGTCGGTGATCGGATTTAATTTTAAATCTAATTAGTCCGATTTGACTTGCTGAATCAGTGTCGAACTTGTAATTCTGGTTTCCGGGATGTTGTGAAATTTGTGGTTGAATTAAATCGTCTAGGATAGTTTCTGGATCCTTCCATGGCGTTATATGTTGACTCAGGTAATTCATTGTAATGGGTTAAAATATGCCTCTTACCGGTTATTTTTGTTTTAAATGATTTCATACAGTACGGGCAGGCTTAAGGTCGGATAGAGCTGTGCATTGCTTTATGCCTTTTCAATTCTGTATTTGAACGGGATTTTACACCACATCCATCGCACCCGCATGGATTTTCTGATAGCATTTCAAGACTTTTTAGCTGTAAATTGCCTTTTGCAGGTCAAACACTGAAGGGATTTCAACCCCGAAAGATTAAAATCAAGCCGTGAAAGATGTGAAAATAGCATGAATTTCAATCCACAGATACAGATAGAACAATCAATTCTTCGGTCATCCGCTATGTTTTTCGGCTCATCTGAAAAATCGTCTTGCGTGATTGGTGACTCTAAACGGCTCAGAAGTTCCTTCCTTTTCCTGTAATCGTACTGATGAGTGAATTTTTGAACACGTAAATTCTTGTTGTTGCCGAAATTTTCTCCACAGATGTCAATAGGGAACGGATTTAAACCGACGTGAGTTGATACGCACTGATAGAAAAATTGAAGAAGGTACGCCACTTAATTTTCATCGCATGATACAAATAACCCTAAAGTTTAGATATGTGAAAATTACAAAAGAAACACTTAAAATTTGTTGTTCGAATTATGCCCAAACTGGTCAAACTTTGACGTTGACATTCCCTCGGATGACATTTTACACTTTCACTAAACTTTATTACTTCTAAATAAGATTTTATTTCTTATAAAACCGGGCTTTCCCCGTTCACTCACTGACGTTTCCTATTCCGTTGGGGAACTGTAGTTGCTGGGAAGAAAGACAATATTTTACTCCCTGCACCGCCAGCCGAACTTCCCCGCGCTTGCCATGTTGCTGACTTGACATCCCACGACAGAACTTGACGTGGGATGGGAAGTCGTCACAACTGACACGAGATGGAAAGCCACATGGCAGCAAGGTGCATCAGTATTGGCGGCCAGTGGCGTAGGGGCGATTCATTACAATAGGATACTGCTTGGCTTGACTTGTATATTAACGTACCTCTTTTATTTATTTCACATATCTCAACTACTATAAACTCGTTTATATTAGGTTGCTTCTTATTTGTCAAAGTTGTCATTTCTAAACGAGTAGGCCCTAGTTTCATTAATATCATTAACTTGTGTAAAATAACTGCATATAAGTTGCACGTATACCATGCGGGTTTGTTCCGTTTGTCAATTAATTTGGGCTGGTTATAGAATTAAGATGAATTATGTTTTAGTCAATAACTTTGTTTATTTGATATCCGCAGGCCAATCCTCTTTTTTCTTTAAAAGCCGTCGGGCCTTGCTTAGTTTCGACTACTTTGAGTCATCTTCAGTGTCACTGAAGATGACTCAAAGTAGTCGAAACGCGTCTGCTCACACAACTAAGCAAGGCCCGACGGCTTTTAAAGAAAAAAGAATTATGTTTTATTTCAAAGTCATTTTAGAGTACATTAAATTCTGAGAAAGGCCTAGTATACCCAAGAAAACTCTTCTTAACTGTGTTAATAGCTGGTTAATCTTTAGAATCTGGCAAGAGCTGCAAAAAAACTCCAACTGTCATGGTCCATTGACGGCGTCCTCCAATTTTGAAATCCGTTCAGCGATGACCTGCGTTCGTCGACCGAGTCAAACCAGCGTTTCCTCGGTTTCCCCACTGACCTGCGCCCTACAATTCTCCCAACGAATACCTTTTTAGGTATCCGTTGTTCCTCCGTATGGCGAACCCATTGCAGCTTTCACAGTTTTACAATCGTAAAGACCTCCGGCTTGCATAAAATTTCACACACCTCGTGATTGCATCACATTCATCATTGGTCCCCATCTAGTTTCACTCCAATTATCCGCCTCAGGAACCGTCGCTCAATATATTATTTGCGGCTGCTTAGGTTAGGGTCCATGTTTCACACCCTTAGCATAACACAGGTCTTATCACAAATTTTTATACTTGGAGCTTTGTTTTCTTGTGAATGCAGCTGGTCTTCAAAATCGTCAAAACTGAATAAAAATTTGATTTGCGAGCTGTAATCTTCGGCGTATTCTCATTCATTAGCCTCTCTCGTTGTTTGGCGCCGAAATACACAAATTTGTCATGAGGTTTGTTTTATCGTCATTTATTTGTAGTCCTACTAGTTTTGCTTCGAGTTTCAGGGAAATGATTTGGTACAGTAAGTCACAATCAATAATTTTCGTATGCTTACTTAAAGCCAACGAATATTTGGTGTACGTCAATGTTTAATGACCACAAGTTTTTAGTGAGCGTGTTTGAGATCAATAAGTTATTAAGAACTCAGCTCTACGCTAAGTATTTCATGAACGCTAAAATAGTTATGCTTGAACATTCTTCAGTTGCTATCAAAAAATCTTACACTCAAGATAGCATCATTGCTAGCGAAAAAAAAATACTTCTGAAGTTTTAAGATACTTATCTTACTATTTCCAGCTTAATTATGTATATCAAGAACTGTCTTTGAGGAGTACGAAATAGATAAGAAAATTCCATACTAACGTGTCGGCAACTGAAGCTTGGAATCTTTCCGGTATATTTCCCTTATTATCTACCATTGAAAAAAGTTTGTATTGGAAAACCAATTAATAAAGTCTGAAGCGTTCTAAAAATAATCGTTCGCAATTTGCTTGTACATGTGAGCCTCTGTATAAGTAATGCAAAATGAGTAATTTAAATTCCCTTTTGTAAACGATTTCCGCTGAAAACGGATAAAAATAAAATTTCTTTACGAACCGACTAAATTGGACAATTAATTGAATACCCGAAACTGCATTCCAATTTGTGGTAAATTTTCCACTAGCCAACAAAGTAATTCCTCCAGCTCACCATTTTCATGGACAAAGCAAGAGCCACCCCAACCCACGACCAGCTGCGCGACGAGGGATTCGAATAGAGTTGGTTTCTATCTTTGCAAACTCAATAGAATCGACTTCATTGCAATACAGAATACGAGCTCAACAGGACGAATTCGATTCGGTGATGCAGGAGCCAGAAAATTGAAGGAATCGACGTTGAAGCTTCGACATGGCTGTTGGATCAGTTGAGCTTTTTTTTCGAGGAATGCAGGTCAGATTCAGTCTACCAGGATGTTTGCTTCTACGGAGAAATGCAAGGATGAAATGGAGCTCACACTTGATGACATGTTTACTATCAAACTTCGTCTCTAGAATCCCAACCTGTGCAATAGGGGAACGATGTCATTGCTAACAATTTCACTAGAAATTGCCATTATGTTTCTCTACGTGAATATGAGCTCGACGGGTTTTCTGATTTACATAAAAAAAGGAACAAGGGCATAGAAAATTCGACCTTGGATTGTCGTGCGATTGTGGCTTAGTTGAACTGATTCACAAACGGTAGAGTTCTAGGAAAACGTCAATTCACTATTCCGAATTATTCATGGCACTCACAATTTCTTCATCAATTATTTACACATTGCGACTTGCTCTTTATTACGTAATAATACTCAATTGAAAACATACTCTATTGTTAAGATTTCCTCCAGAAGAAATGAAATATTTCATTTCTTTTGAATACTATTTCGGGTAATGATGTGAAAACTGAGAAAATGCCTCCTACGCACCCAATATTGCGGAATCCATTAAAAGCCTAAGCATATTCATGTTTATAATGTTTCTCGATAAGGGAGAAATGTTAACGTCAACAACATGACACAAAGCGAAAAGGCGATCCTCATGCTTAATGGCCGTAATAGAAGATACGACGCCCTTCCACCACAAACGACGCCTACTCAATGGTATGCAAATGTCCTTTAACGACTCAGCTATTACTCTCTTCAATGTAGGCAATCCACAGGTGGTTCTCCATTCAAAGAGCTACCGCGTCTGCAACTATTCCTCAAGAAGGATCTGAAATTAAACAGCTACTTGCCAGCAAACTGTAAATGCTGGTATCTCGTTAAAGCAGCATTCGAAGAAAGTAAAGGAAGTGACCACTTGATCCACCCAATTCAATTTATGTCCTTGCTCGTTCTGTACCGACGGGTTTACGTAAGGAATTCGAACGTACACTAAGTGCAAGGAAGACTTCCACAGAGCGCGCTAGCAGGTAGAACGTTGTTCGAAATATACATAATTGAAGAATCTTAGTCATGGGGACTACTTGGCACTGGCATTTTGGAATAGATGGAGTAGCTCGTAAACAGTATAAAATGGAATGCTCAACTACAGGAAGTTACTAGTCAATGGGGATTGAGCTTGGGCGATATGGGAATGCTTACAGCTACTTATTTTTGGTTATTGGAAGCCAGCAGATGCTGCCATAGTTTAAATTTTTCTATTGTTTTTTGGTGAATAGGAACTATTGGAAAAACCTCACTAGTAATTGCCTTAGCGCTCGAACCTTTCTGTTTAATTTATTTGTTAACACAAGTATTTTTTGAAAGTTGTTTGCTGACACTATTATGCAATTATTATCTTCAAATAAAAACGAATCAATTACTTTTCATTTGAATATGTTCGACAAAAATTCTATAAGTTCTAATTTAAAAAAATCATATTCGAGTGGATTAGGAAAGGTAAGAAATGAAGGTTCTTCTGAGCAAAGGAAAGCATCACAATAATTCTTACAAGAAAAAACATAAGCCATAGTTGGAATACTTAAATTCATTTCAAAACCATTTCAAATTCAAATTCATTTCAAAACCATTACGCAATCTCTTCTGTAGGCGGAATCATTCTCAATACGAACAAATAATTCGTAAGCTTCACGTAGGTATACATCCATGCTTGTCAGCTATGCTTGCGAAATCTGTATAGTTTCAATCAAGTCTACCGGCCTACTTTCAATAGATTCAAACAGCCTTGTCGTAGTATTCTTTGATTCATTTCAAAGAATGTTTCTTCACCTTTGCAGGGTCAGCAGGAATGATATCGTAGGAATCTTTGCGTATAGATGTATTTTCAATCGCTCCTGTCAAAAGTTAATTTTTATCGGAAAAAGCTTATATTGTAGAAGCAATCGACTCAGGAAATTGCTATCTAATATTATTTTACTTCGATCAGTAAAGAAAAGCAAACAACTCAAGAAAACTTCACGACCGCTAGCATGGAGGAGCCCGACGGCTTCCCATCGTTGTGGTAATCTGGGGAAACGACGAATGCGATAATCAACAAGAGCAAACATAACGAAGAAAACTCCGCAAATGGCGGATGCAGGCTACAAATAATAGCGGTCAATCAACAAATAATCACACTGCAAAAAGAAAATTATGAACTGAGGCTAGAGGTACAGTCCCTTAAAGATCTATCTATCTAAAGCCTCAAAAAACACAACCGCAAAATCAAGTGTAACAGATAACAAAGGCGAAAAAAGTGCAAAGCAAGCAACTCCAGAAGAAGTTCAAAGTGCTGGTGGCTCCAAAGTTAGTCAAAACTATTTTGCAACGCTGGAGGGGTTGACCGAAGAAATGGAAGTTGAAGAAAACACCGAAGATAATTCTAATTAGGATAATGATGTTAACTTTATTCAGTATTTAAAAAATAAAAAAAAGGAGATGAAGCCAGCCCACAGTTCTGCTGGTTTATCTGAAAAAGCTTCCAAAAAAAGTTCGGACAAAGTGGAAAAAATATGGCTCGGCTATTGGCAGCCGAAAACAAACCAACCGATTTCGAGATCAAAAGAGTTAATGCTGAAAAACTAGCTATTAGAACTAAACTGCTGGTTAATTTCAAGTCGGCAAAAATTCCCTTAATTTCGGGAAGGTTCCACACTTCACCTTTACCCCAAAAAGTGAAAAAATCAGACCTCTTTGTTGAAGGGTTTGGACTGCGGAGAAGATACGGTCAATCTTCTTCAGGTTCTCAAGAAAGCTGCACCAGAAAGTGAATTTATTTCAGTCCAAGCCTTTGTGGCAAGAAGGTCAACCGTAAAAAGGAAGAATTTACCACTTTACTCGGTACAAATTACAAACAAAAGTAGCCCAAGCGCCCTTCAACAAATAAGATGCTTGAATTCCAGATTGGTGAGGTGGGAACGCCCCCAGAAAAGAAATGTCAACCAGTTTTACCGGTGCCAAATATTTGGTCATTCGGCTACCGACTGGGCCATGCACTATCGGTGCATCAAATGCAAAGACGTTCATGCTCCTGGTGAGAGCAAACTGGCTCAGACGGAGCCTAAAAAACATTGTTCTTCGTTAACTTTGGTGTTTTTGGTCATCCAGCATATCGAAGATTCTCCCGATATCAAGATGCAAAAGTAAAATTTGCTCCAAAGCAAATACAAGTATATCGCAGTGTCATACCTTCCAACTTCGTCTAGCTCGGGGTATCATTTGCACTCGCCGCATGAGGAGCAGCTCAAAATGCTGCAAATAATGTAAATGATGTTAGTGGCAATAATGAGCTGCTTCTCAAAATTTACCAGGAACTTCGTTCTTTATCGGAGAGAATCGATTAACAAAACTCAAAAATTAACTTTGTTTTTCAGCGTTTAGGTGTTTCAAATGCCTCAAAATAACTTGCCATCCAGTCACATTTCCATGGATAGGCTTCGCCTCATCTCGATGAACGTCAAATCTACTGCTACTCTACATTGATGCGATTATCTTCTTGAATTGATTGTTAAGAAAAAGCCTGACATCAGACTTCTCAGTGAAACGCACCTCAATTTATGAAACTCCATGGCATGCACAGATTTTGCATTTGTAAGAAACGATGATGGGGGAGATGCACCGGGATATTGGTGAGAAGACTCTAATGTTTCCAAAATATTGAAATAGTCGAATTAAAAAACTTTCTTGAAGTGTCCGCTATAAAAATTTCACTGCTAGGTGGAGATAGCCTCTTCGTTGTCTCTGCCTATACGACTGGTGGAACTGTTCTCAAGCTCAAGGAGGAACTCAATTCCTTGTTTGTGTTACTCGAATTGAACAGGCTGCATAACTATTATATTCTTGCCGGTAACCTGAGCGCCAAGCATACATCATGGCTGAACGCCACCAATAATCCAAGAGGTATATTCCTGAAATCGTGGATAACAGAGAATCAAATTGAATACAGGTGCAATCTATATGGGTCGGAGTTCCCAACATACCCTAGGAAAAATTCATATTTGGACCTCTGCATTGCTGACGCAAGACTTGAATTCAACTTTAATAGTCCTCAACGAAAACTACAGGTACTTCCGTCTGATAGCGACCATAACGCAATTGTAATAGAAATCAATCATCAAAGGTATAATCTCTTCCTCATTCCAGCCCAACACGAAAATCATCGGTTGAATTTCAAAAAAACAAACTGGCGAATGTTTCAAAAGAAGTTTAATCGAGAGTACCAGAAGCGATGTCTTCCTTCTGATGATGGCAACGCTTGCTCAATGGTTCCTAATGACAGGAATCTAACTGACGATATAATAGATCTCTATTTGGCGAAGTTAGAGAAGCTGACGTTGGGAACGATTGAGAAAGTAATTCCCAAGATAAAATATCGTAACAATATGGAAGGAGATGAAACACCAACCATCGCAAGGTTGAAAAGACTGAAAAGCTTTCTTCTCACACACGTCAATAAAATAGGGTTATCCATTTTACGCTTGGGAAAGTAAAGCTAAAAAAACACATAAAATATTCAGATGAAAACAAAATATAAAGATTGAACTTTGCCATTATACGTGAAATACAACATCAATCAAATGTCCTCCACGGGACCTCTTACAGGCCTCAATCCTTTTGAAGTGATTTTCAATGACTTTTCGGCACATTTCCGGCAATATCTCGGCCATAACTTCACGAATATTGGTTTTCAACTCCTCAAGATTTTGAGGACTGTTTGCATAAACACGATCGTTCGCTTAGTCCCATAAAAAGAAATCCGAAGGTGTTAGGTCACAGGATCTTGCGGGTCAATTGACATCACTCAATCTCGAAATTACGCGTCCTGGAAATTTCTCTTGCAAAAGTGCTCGATTCCGTCTCCGTCTTACCGAAACTACATGTTCTCCAGATCATAATCTTCAATTTCTCTCCAAAAATAATCAGTTAAAATCCGTCCATATCGGTCGTTTTCAAAAAAAATACGGGCCAATAACACCACCAGACCGTAATGCACACCAAACAGTCACTTTTTCCGGATGCAAAGGCCTTCCTGCGATCACCTGAGATTTTGAGAGCCTCATATGTGGCAATTCTGTTTACGTAACCACTGAGTGAAAAATGAGCCTCATCACTAAAAAAAATTTTGTTCGAAAAATCGTTATCAATGGCTTGTTGTTCAATCACCCAATTCACATACATTCTGCGTTGTGTATGGTCTTGAGGCTTAAGTTCTTGAGTAAGTTGGATTTTGTACGGATGGAGATGCAAATCCAAATGCAAAATCCGCCACAATGAGCCGTAAGACAAGCCCAAATGTTGAGCACGTCGAAGAATCGACAAATTCGGGTCTTCCTCCACACTTTGAGCAATGACAGTGATATTTTCAGCAGAACGAATGTTGCGATGATGCATAGGCCTTGCAATATCAATAACCAATCCAATCTTTTCAAATTTTCTCACTGCGTTCGAAATTGTTTGGCAGAATCACAATTTTTATAATAAAATTTAATAATTTCAACGCATTTTTCGACTGTTAAAGGATCCACATTACTAAATGGCAAACCTTCAACTAAAAAAACACAGTTTGGATGACATTTAATTCTGACTGATGTCAAATGGCAGGGTTATACTCTCCTACCACGAAATATCGGCGATTTTTGGACCACAACCCACCTCGTTGGCTTTGTTGAAATTAAACCTGAAGAATGTCTGGAACTTAATCCGTACATACTTCAGAAGTGAGGTCAGCAATCAACGGGCGAAAAAATTGAGGGGTGTTAGCCCACAGGACCTAGATGGCATTTTCCTGAAAGTAGATAGTTTATTCTGTAAGAAGTCTCGAGTGTTATTACTGAATCTTAGAGCCGCGAGAGATGAGATAAATCTTCTCTATAGGGCTGGTATCGAAATGGAAATAGGATTCTATGTGAAGGATTGTAGAAACTTTTTCTGACTAAACACATTTTGAATTGGTTCATATACCAAATCAACCCTGAGAAAGGTCATTGAACGAAAAATTTTCGACATCAAATCAAGCTTGAATGGCGAATCAATTCTTCATTTTAACGAAGCATTAATATTTGTCCTCATAATGAGCTAGAAACTTATTGATTATTTTGTCAGCTGTGAAGACTTGTGTTTAATGTTTTGCAGGATAAACAACAAGAAATTATGTGGTACTGACGGTTGTCCAAATTTAGTTCTCAGTCATTTGCCTGAGGTTGTTATTGGAAACTATTTCATATTGTTCAACAACATGTTAACTAATTCATACTTTCCAAAGGAGTGAAAAGAGGCTAAGGTATCTCCAATTTTGAAGAAAGGAAAATAATCTTCAAGTCCTCTGGGCTATCGCCCAACCAGCTTGCTACCTAACACCACCAACGTGTTTGAGGTGATACTAAACAATGCATTGCCAATTTGGTTTCCGTTCCAGGAATTCCACCATACATACGATAACGAAAGTAACCTCAGACATCTGTTGGAAACTAAATAACAAAGAATGTGTTGGATCATGTCTCATTGATATGGAGAAAGCCTTCGATATGGTTATGTTAGATGGACTAGTTTTTAAATTCCTTCAGGACAAATTCCCAAGATACCTTGTCACCATGATGTGCGATATGTTATATGGGAAATCATTTGTAGTTACTAATGGAAATCTGACTACAGTGTGCGAGTTCAATGTTTTGAATGATCTACAGTAGGGGACAGTTACTGCGCCTCTGCTTTTCTCAATATTCATTCACAGGCTATTGAGCAGATTTGATTTTAACGTCTCACCAATGCGATCATTGGTTGCGTTTGCAGATGATCTGATCATCTATACTAGCAAAAGGTCAAAACTATCTGTTACAAGACCCTAGTTGAACCAGTTTTGATCTATGGATGTCAGGTCTGTTTACTCGTACATTCAGAGTGCTAGTACTATGGAAAGATCAAGAGTTTTCGCAAGGAAATGTTTTCATGCATATACTGGTTTGTGAAGGAAGCCTAGGGCGGATTGGAAGTACTATATATCGAATAGAAGAATTTATCAAACTGCTAAATTGAAAAGAGTCGATGTCTTCATATTGAAACTTCTTCAGAATCATATCGCAAGATCTGTAACTACGAGTGAAAACCCTTGGATTTCACAGCCGTTCCACCCTACAGACGGTTATATTGTGACTTGCCTCGATACTTCCTTCGTTCCTCCAGAAGCATTCGTGTATTTGGACATGATTCGATATGGTTTTATCCTGATGACGTCCCAATCATATATCACATATAAAGACGGGCCACCTATTAGAAGATAAAATATCCTCCGAGTTTGTATTCACAAGACCAACAATTCAAGTGGAGATACTCATTTGCTAGAATTGTTGAGGCTGATCGAGCTGGGACGGAGCAATCTAGGTATTGGTAGCTGGGTGACAATGTCTAAATTATTCGTGTTTTTTCTCTTTTTGTGTTTTTCATTACTTAGTTTTTTAGTTTCATCTCATTTTTGCTACATTTAGTGTTGTTGGTTATTTGTATTAAAAGTTTGGGATAGATTTCATTATAAAATAATTTTTTTTTTATTGAATGTGTTTAGAATCAGGGTGTCATATATTAGGTATATGATCAAAGGTCACTGTTGTGTTAGTATTGTAAGTGATTTTTGAATAGTGTTTGTTGGTTTTTTCTCCTTTTTAGAATTGAATAAAAATATATGTAAAAATTTTAATTAATTTGATTTTGCTATTGCTTTTTTTTCATTAAATGTATTTCATTCATAAAGTATAAATTTAGAAAGGCAATTGTGCGATTAAGTTTTCGTAGTTCTATTGTTTGGAATTTGCTTTATATTCCTTTAAAATTTATAACAATTGGTATTGAATAAAGTGCTTTTTGACCTTGACTTTAAGGCTCGGTATATATAATAAACAGAGTATATTTTATTTTTCCGAGTATCATTTTCACGAGAATATTGAGTGAGTTCTCATACACGGAGGTAACTCTTCAAGTTCATTCACCAAAAACGGTGGTGTGAAGTATCAAATGAAAGAAATAGCCTTTTCTAATTACATAAGTAAAAATTACTAGAAAACTGAAATTTACTCAACTTCGATAAAAATACGAGGGTCAACCAAATATCAACAGAATTTTGTTCAGGCCCGTGCTTTGAGTATGTTTGGGTGGGGCTAGTTGGTAATTTCACACTTTTAATCACTTAGTAAGACTCAGAATGTCGGAACACTATGTGCATCTCTCCACTGCGCATAATTATAAAATTTTCTGGCCTTGAAAGAGTTCAAAGGATGGAATTTTCCAGAGATTGATTTCAAACATATTCAAGGACGCATGTGTTTGCCTGATATATAAAACCTAGCAAAGCAAAAATTTCGAAATTAATCATTACTTCTTTATTTTTCACGAGTATTTTTACCATGATCGATAACGTGAATGATTCGTTAATGAATCTCTAAACGTACTTAAACGATTTTATTTTGCGATGCATTAAAGATTTATATGGAGCAATACACTAAAAAATTGTTTACGGTTTTCATAAATGAATTAAATATTTAAGCCTTATCTCAATTCTTCATGTCCACTTTACAAATGAGAGCAACATAAAACAAGTTCAATACACAGATCTATGCTCCTGTCAGAAGGTTTTTGTACTGAACTTACGATACATAATCACCATCAACGAGTAAAGTCAAGAAATACGTTAAAGAGACATAAATGTTGAAAAGAAAATTGTTGCTCCATTTTCATTGGTCGCTTTTTTGTTGGAATGTAGCAAAAATTACTCGAACAATGGATTCCCATAAATATTTATGTTATCCATCTTATCTGGAAATTTAAGAAGATCAAATCAAATCTCGTTGTCAATATTAGAGTCAAACCAGCAACCTTCGGGTTACGGCTGAGCACTGTAACCACTCCATAATGCGGACTACTATAATATAATTTTCACACGTTAACTTGTCTTTCTATTTATATATAGGTCATATTACACTTCTTCAAAAAGTTGATTATAAAGAGGCACCTGCTCCGCAGGGGCTCTGCTGGTATTCCATCTATTCTGAGGTCGCGTATTGCTGCTGTCATTCATTACTGGTTGGTAGAGACTCTGGAGCCTCATGTTCTACTTCTCGAATATTCTCAGCTTCAGTAATTATTTAGAGTATTGTGAATTACTTCAGGAAATATTGCAGGCTAACTGCTTTCGATTTCGACTAGGTAGCCTATGATTTATCCTTGTGCACTTTTGCTAAGACTTGTTTGTAGATTGAAGCCCTCTTAGTTGTTTAACCCGGTTGTTATGGATCATGATAAAAAATAAGGTTAATATAAGTGATTTTGAATTGCATTGTTACACATTTGCTGAGAGATTCTTTTATTGGTCAGTTGTACTTTGAGTTTGAGTGAGCCAGGCATTTGCAGTGTTTTGGCATTTTTGTTTGCGTCAATTTTGTGATGAGTATTTCAAAGTTAGCGCAGACACCAAATAATTTTATTTTAGAGTTTTTGTTATCAAAATATGTAAATGCACTGTTTAGAAACTGATAGAAAAATTATTGAGTTTCTAATGATACATTTTCGATATTCAATGACCAATTCAGTGTTCCTCAAAAGGAAAGCTAGCAACGTGAATTGCTGCATTTTATTGTTTTAGATCACGATTTTAAAAACCTTTGACACTGCTTAAATCATTGAAGAGTTGAGGAGTAACAAAGATGTTTCTATTCCTGACTCAATTCTAATTTTTTGGTCGAAAAATTGCAATACTGACGTAACTGACGAGGACTCTCGTGATGAAAATGCAGTGACTCTACAAAATTTGGCCGGATCACAACTGCGTGCACACCCAAAAGTAATCGATGAGAACTCTTCATCAAGTGATGGTGATGAAGTGCACAGCATCTCATTCATTCAGTCAGCGAAGTATCCAAGATTAGAACTGTCAACTCCGAGTACGGAGCCTCAAGATGTAAGTTCTTTTTATCCATCTTCTATGACTTCTGTACACAGGCACACTACTTACACATGGCACTTTTGAGACATTCAACCAGTTCATTAATCCTAGAAAAATATGAGCAATGCTAAGCTGAAATAAACCCCTTTGTATATTTGTGATTGTTGTTTGGCGAGGCAATAAAACATGTAACAATATGTTAAAAATGATGGTTGATTACACAAATGTTGACGCTTACCTCAAAAACAAAGAAGGAAATATAAGTATTTAAAGAAATGAAATGTTACATTGGCATATTATTGTACGGTGTTTACAGGTATGTCAGTATTCCACGAAGATGTATGTACTGGGAAAATGCTTCGGATTGTGGCACGCCAATAATTTATAATTAATTATCAAGAGATAGATTCACTTTTATTACGACCTATTTGCACTGATCTGATTATTCAAATTTGAGTCCAAACGATAAACTTGCAAAAGTTAGACAACTTTCCAACGTGTTAAATTCGAATTTTATGGCATTGGCTCCATTCGAAGAAAATCAGTCTTAATGAAGCATTTTTTTTTTTTTTTTGTCGTAGGGAGGTGAAAGCCATTTATGCACGGAGTGTGGGAGTCCCATGCTCGCAAGAAGGCGACTGGACTACCTACTAAACACCTCCCTTGTCAATCTGAGAACCCAGCCTGGAACCGTTTGACACATTACTTCGGGTCAGGTCTCGTTTTGTTACGCCGTGAGGCGCTGTTACAAACCAGTATACCCTATGTATACTGGTATGAACTGGGAGCTCATTTGATGTGTATCCTATATACATCATCAAGGCTCCCGGAGAAAGAACTCTCTGTAACACCACTTACCTGCAACTCTGTCCATTTAAACCAGAACAACAAAGACAAATATTAATTTTAAGTAATGGCTTTTATTGAATTGTGCACAACAGAATTTTTAAGTTACATTTTCAATTATTTATTTATTTATTTAAAACTCTTAATATCAGCTAGCCTGGAGAGGAAAACAACTTGTCGTATTACTGGTTCGGGGTGGCCATACGGCGTGAAACGCCAAAAGGCCGATTGAGGATCGTGGCACAAGCCAACACCTCACCCCTCACCATTTTGTTGATTACTGAGCAGCATTTCCGTCGGGAACTTCAATCGCGTATACTTTGAACGATGTAGATGAAGAATGGGTAGCAGCATGCTCCCTTTTGGACTTGAAAAACCGACTGACTGAATGTACTCCATAAATTGTTTATAAATGGTCGCAATACGAGCTTTTGGTTCAATTTGCCACTAAAATCGCTAAAACGATGAGAACATGAGTTCTCATTTACTGTGAACTTCTCTCTTCGCTTCGCCTTATCAATTTATAGATGATGAGAGCCATTCTGCAATATTACGATAATATCGTAGCCAGCTTGCGGGAAATATGTTACATATGAGCGAGAAAAGCTTTTCGCTCCCATATTCACCGCAGCTCTCAGTCGGCAGGCGAAAGCTTTCACAATATCGCTATTCCATTAGCTTGTTCATACATAGAGCTTCTCGCTTGTGGTTACTCGCTGTCATGTACGCGTCATCCACATATTGAAGCTTCACAGCGGCCGCAGCGTACATGGTTATCATGATGTTGTTTATCTGCCGTTATGTAGATTGACGTCATTGGCTGACGCTTTTAGCGCTTAATAATAGGCAGGAGTTCCACTCGCTCGTTCGTAACATTTCCTACGGCAATTGGAAATAGGATTTAATGTTATTTGGAGAGTACATTAAATCGGTGTTCTTTTCTTAGCGAATTAAATTCATTATTTGTACACAAACTCTCGTTCTGTTCACCTTTACCTTGCTACGGGCATTCCTGGTGCCTATTATATGTCCGTTGGAAAGTTTTTAATTGATCGTGGTGATTTGTTTTGCTTCTTAATATATTCTCCATTATGGTCAGCAACCTTCCAATGTATGAAATACTAGTTAATGGCTGGAGTTTGCTTCATTAAGACACTTGACTTCTAAAAATTAACCTATTCATTCCGTTGACTTGTTTTACTAATTAATTAATTGTTTCTGAATGATTTTTTGTGAAAATTGAAACTAATTCTTTTTTCCGTTCATCAGAAGTTACAAATACCCTTTAATACTCATGCATGGTTCATTAATATTAGTATTTATTAAATAATTTTTAATTGCCGTTACTAAATATGTTGTCAAGCTGGGGACTCCTTTCCTAGTGGGAGGGGGAGAAGGCACCAGACAAGCAATCTCCCAGCCCCAACACCCCGGCTGCTGTGAGTCCCTTTTGTATTTTACGATGCCCGAGCATAATGCGCCACCTGGTTCCATTTGTCAACCGATTCGAGCATCACCGCGACTATATTATCCAGGGTGAGCTCTGCCAACTCCCTGTAGAGGTCCATTCATAGGCTGCCCCATTTTATACACGCAAAAAATGTGTGGCAGGCATTGTCCTCCTCTCCTAGGCAAAACCGACAATCGAGGGAAGTAATGATACCATATTATGGTGGCCATCACTGCAAACAATATATTTGAGGTGTAGTAATCGAGCAGTTCATATATATAAACTGCTCGAGGAACCTCCATCATAGGACAAGAGGAGCTAGAGGAAACCGTGAAAAATGAAAAGAAATTATAAAAGGTAATGATAAACCGAAACTAGAAAATGTTCCTTCACCAATGCAATCTAGTGCACCGTCTGCAAATAATCAGAACATATCTAAAGGGAACAATTATAACATCTGTCAATACGACACAAAACTTGAGTTTATCAAAACCACTGATTCGTTCATAAGTCAGCAGAAGCGAGTGTTCGTACCTAATTTACAATAAGCGCAACTTAAATGGTAATCCAACTATTTTGTTGCCACAAACTATTATTTCCGTCGCAAAACCAGCAACCAAGGCTGAGTCATCTATACAAAGTAAAAATAAATGCACATGACAAATGATTACAGGTTCCCTGGGTGTTCAAGACAAGCGGTTACTGTGAGGACTGAAAGTGGGTCGAGAATTGCCGTGCCGTACAACGGAAAGCAGTTGGAACCCAGGAACAGAGCTATTTGCTCAGGAAATAATATGCAAAAATCAAATGAAAAACTAAAAGAGGAAAGAAAAGAAATCCAGGAGTGTTGTGGTGGAAAAATTAAGTATTTACCGATTTCCCCACGTAAGTAAAGCGTGATGCATTCTTGATCAGCACGCAAACTGGCCAGGCGCGTAAAGCGAGTGGCTTTATTTCCGAGCATAGTATACTCAAATAGTAGCCACACCTTTCATTTACCCTGTGTTGCACACTTTTTGAATTTTCCCAGGGGCACGTCAGCTGATCCGGGGCATGACAGCTGATCCCATGTTTCGCGCGCTCAAGAAACAAAGCAAAATGCAAATAAAATTTCCGACGCACGTGCTCTTTTACGCATTTCAGAACATAGGAGTGCTGCCAAATCCTAATAAAAAACTAAAAGATTGCATGGAACGAATTTGTTTTTCTGCAATGTTATTGATTTTTTAGCTCTGGTAGCCCTGAAATCTCTCATCGAAGCATATGTTTATATTCGCGCCATTCCTCGCATCAGCGTTTACCATCTACCTGCTACCGAAGATTTATGGCTCGCTGTTCGGCTTGTGTTCGAATTTTTCCGGAGGGTTGATGGAGTGTGGTTACTAGTTGAGTATACTATGTTTCCGAGGCCATCCTAATTTTTGATTGTTCTGTATTTTTCTTCACGCGCTAAGAAGAAACTACAAGTCAGAAGATAAAGAAAACACGAAGACGGAATGGTGTGAAATGCAGTAAGTAGTGAGTAGATTATCGGCTAGGCGTAGACAGGGTTTTAGCTTTAGAGAGAAGAGCGAGGTGAGGTTGCGGAAGCAAGAAGAGGCGTAGCATCAGAGAAAGGAGATTACGAGCCAACCAATGGTGGTGTGCAAATCGTGTGAACGACGATACTCCGGGGTTGTAAAAGTAAATCGAATTTTCGCTTTAATTAATTAAGATATCTCCTTTTATTTGGAACCATCAGTGCAAAAAAGAAACTAAACAAATTCTTGTGAGGAATTTGGTACATTAGAAATTGTTACATTGTGAGCACAAAGCTTGAAGCTTAAATTATGTATTATATAATGAATGGTTTGCCAATAATTTTGCTTTTGCTTGAGCTAAAAACAATGCATTTTCCATGTGATGCTTAAAAACTTATTTACAATGTCCGCCTCATTTAATTAATATGTAACTGTCACTAGCTATCGGCCTTATAACATTTTTCTTTCGAAATCAGCTTACAGCCAAAACTGATTTATACTGTCATATTTTTCTGAGCATGAAAAATATAAATAACATTTTCAATTTAGCCTGGGTGTTACGATAAATAACATGAAATATTTCTAGAGCTCAATTAGATAATTTAATTTTATTGGGTGGACTCAAACTGTTTCGTGTATATTTTTCTTGCATATACTGAGGGCAAAAAATTCCCGTTGGCAGCACCAGCCAGAAAGGTAAATTTCTCGTCTGTAGCGTACGATTTCGAAAAAGAATTTGGCTTGCCTGCTACCAGAATTCTTACTGCAATTTTTGTAGCATCACATGGATTTTTTTGAAATAAAAGTAATCTACCGATATTTGCATTTAGAGACCTTTTATAGAGGCGCAAATATTTTGCTAATAGAATTGAGTTGCACTCTTATGGATTGATAATTGAAAATTGGCGCAAAACAAATTGTTATAAACATATTGTTACATGTACAAATAATTACATGTACAAATAATTCTGCGAGCTGCTGTCGCAATTGTTTTCATAATCAACGTCAACAAATGAATTTACTCGAACCCACGAGAACCCAACAAGCATGATCAACATCTGCAAGTGACGTCACTCCATTCATTAATTTGCTCGAATCTACCAGGTACCTCTCGGTAGAACATTCGATAATGTACGAGAAATGGGTGAATAGGTAGAGACCCTATATAAAGGCGAGCTGAATGAATGGGGGGATTCATTCATTACAACCGCGATAGAAAACTGCGATATAGTGGAACGCGAAGTAAAGACGATTGATTGTTTGAGTGCGAAGTGATTTGGAAGACAATTGCGATAAGAAATTTATGGACAAGTGTTAGATTTTTTTCATAGTGAAAATTAAAATTAGTGAAAGTGTTAAATTGTTAAATTGTTTATTGTGCATTTTTGTAATTAAATAAATTCTTTCAACTTAAATTAAAAGACATTGCGTTTTCACTTTCCCGGAACATTAAAATTATTGGCCGCGAACCAATAACACGCGACAATATAAATACAGGTCTCGTCTTTCTCACATTTGCTATTTACACATTACTCAGTGGTTAAATAGCTCAAATAGTTAATTTTGAAATATTTCCATGAAAGTTCAGTCAGCACTTGCGTTGCCAGTATTAAAAACATTTTTAATTCTTTTCTGAACCATCAGGGGTCGCCATTTTGAATTTTAGCGTCTGCTTTTTAATTATTTTCACAGATATCAGTCGTTTAGTCTCAATTGCTGCGCTGAATCTTATTCGAATTGGAATTTCACTCTAAACACCACAAAATTTCTGATTTTATTGAAAACGGCTGCTAAAAATATTAAGCTGTAATTTTCGACTTTTTTATTTGTCATCCGATTTGCATAGTATTTTGCAGGTTAAATAAACTTGCCTTAATAACTTATAATTTCAAGTTTCATCGGAATCTTTGAGAAACTTGGCTACTAGAGGGCTAGAAAAATAAAAAAAAAAATTTAAGTCACCCTCGTGTATAGGGAGACCTTAAACACCTTAAAATATTTTCTTGCACTGCAAATTTTGAAAGGTGCTACTTTTGGCCTACTTTGAAAATTTCCTCATTCTAGGTCATGTGGTTTGCGAGATAACTTGTTGTGACGCGCGAACGGACGGACGGACGTATAGACAGTCAGGTCACGATGTTATAATTTTTAGGGTATTGTAAAAATATTTTACAATATACTAAAAACGGTCTGCTTTATCAATACTTCCATGTTAAGCCATTTAAAATGTTTTCATTTCAGTTGCTACTTAAACTGCGAATAGCGCTTATCTTTTGACCTTTGGGGGCCCCCATTTTGAATGCATGCATTTAATTTTCAATTATTTTAAATCTTCGTGTGTTAGAATCTTATCAATCAATGTGCCGAATCTCATTCAAATCAGGGTTCCACTCTAGACAGGGCAAAAGTATTCAATTTTTAGTAAAAATGGCAGCTAAAAATATTTTGTTTGAAATTTTCGATTATTTTATTCTTCATTCGATTTTGATAGCATTACAAAAACTTAATACAGACAATATCAATTTCAAGTTTTATCAAAATCCGTTGGAAAATGTGGGCGCTGAAGGTTCACAAAAATCTGAAAACATCGCATATTTAAACCAACGCCATTTTGAAACTTGCTCATGCATGGCCATCAAAATTAGAAAGTCTCTGCATCTAATTAATTTCTATCTTAAAACCAAGTTTCATATACATCGGAGTAAAATTGTGACTTTTCAAAGCCTTTGGAGTTTTGAATTTCAACTAGCCACCATTTTGTGTTTTGTGACCCAACCTCCAGTTTTTTGCACAGTTTTCTAGATGCTTGCAGTTTTTATCAAACTGCTAAGTTTCATGAGCATCGGTTGAAAGCTTTTGTCACAACTACAACCAATTTTTTTTTTAGGTTTTTCGACTTTTAAGCGTCACCATTTTGTTTCAGACGAGCTGACTTTAGATTTCATTTCATTTCATCCAAATCGTATACTTTGCTCAGATCAAAAATCACGATTTTTCTTCTGAAATAGCCACCATTTTGTTTTCACCCAGCCGATATAGCTGGTTCACGAACTTTACCGAGATATTTACTCAATACATCTTTTCTAAGAATTTGGTGAAAATCCGAGCGAAATTGCAGCCTCTGGCATGGTTACAAATTTCGTTACATCCCATACATATTTATATATATATATATATATATATATATATATATATATATATATATATATATATATATATATATATTATTTGTACAAAAATTGTATAAGATATTTAAGGAGGTGTCCCAATATAGGGAAGTGGCCCCCGAAAAAAAGGTAGCCGATACGGGTATATAATCAATGGTTTTGATGAGAACTTTTCAAAACAGGTGGCACTTGGTGGCACTTCTTGCTGCGAGAGGCGCAAAACAAGGGGAGATGCACTTATAATTTGTATACCTCCCCCCCCCCCTCGTGATTGGACACCTGTGATCCGAAAAATCTGAAAAAAATTATGGAGGTAGGTGTCTATGAGTATAACAACAACAAATATCTTAGCAGTCAAAATTCGCTCAGTTTTGTTAATAATAGTATGATCTTCGAATTTCACATTCTTCCTAAATAAAATCGAATAGGTACCCTTAAACTGAACGAGATTCGTTATTTAAGTAGTCCTACGAAAGGTCCTTTAACTTTGTAAGTTTTATGAAAATCGCATGATATAACATGCATGGAAGTTATAGCCATTTGAAATTTCTTCCATTACAACAACAATAAAACATGATTTTGGTATTTTATGGACTTCCTATCGAATCAGTCACTGCAGTTATGATTTGATCTTCTTGAAATTTTCAAATAAGGTCAATAACATTAAGATTTTTGAGAACTTATGATTTGAGTGATTTTTGTTGGCTTGCAACAAAATGGCGACCGTTGAAAATCGAAAAACAATGGATTTTTTCTAAACGTGCTCATCTCTGTGACATATTCCTTGATTTTATTCGTTGCTGGTGACTGCATTTCTGAGAAGTTGAGTATAAAACCCTTCTGACATGAGCGTAGGTCTGTCTACCCAACTTGTTTACGTTCAAATGGCAAAAAATGGATTGGGATTAGACACTGCATTCTTAGAGATCGTGGAGTAGGGTGATTGTAGAAGTAGCTTTGCTTTTCTTTTATGATATCTGCCCAGATATTTTTTTTCTTGTGTTGAGGATTTTAAGGCTATTTGTGACCCTTTTTCAGTGGTAGGGAGGTGAGTGCCCATATACGCACAGAGTGTGGGACTCTCATGTTCGCAAGAAGGCGACTGGACTACCCACTAAACACCTCCCCTGTCAACCTGAGAACCCTGCATGGAACCGTCTGACATATTACTTTGGACCAGGTCTCGTTTTGTTACGCCGTGAGGTGCCTTCAAGCTGGGGATCCTCTTCTAGCGGGAGGGGAAGGTGTGCCTACTGGCTCCATTTGTCAACCGATGCGAGCATCACCGCGACTATATTATCCGGGGTGAGCTCTCCTGTCTCCTTGTAGTGAGCTCTTCGCAGCCTGTCTCATTTTATGCACGCAAAAAAATGTGTGGCATGCATTGTCTTCCTCTCCTGGGCAATACCGACAATCGGGGGACCGTAAATTACCAATCTTGTGCAGGTAAGACTAAAAACACCCATGTTCGTTCAAAAGGTGGGTCAGATAGAAGTCAGTCTCACCATGTCTTCGATTTAGTCATGGTCTCACATTCGGGATGAGGCGCGCAGTCCACCTTCCCTTCGTGCTATGCATCCAAGACTGCTGCCAATCATTGAGTGAGCGCTGTCTCTCTTCGCGGACCACCATCTCCCTCACATCCTCGATTTGACGTAGATAAATAGAGCGGCGCTCGTTAGTAAGGAGGGCGACAGGTATCACACCTGCAATGACTTTCACTGCCGAATTAGAGACTGCCGGGTACGAAGATGCAATCACAGCGCTCCTCTTCTCTGTACCTGTGTCAGGCGTTTGCAGTAGACCTCCTTACTGAGAAAGTCACCCCATATCTCTTCTCTGGACAGGAGGCATCTTGTTGATGGGCTGGATCCCCGTACGTTGGCCATAAGTCGACTCAGAGCCGATACTCCCGAAGCAGTCTTCTCAGTCATTGCCCTGATTTGCTCAGAGAAATCCATCTTCAAGTCGATCAGAAGTCCCAGGTACTTCACCGCTGGCTTCGATTCGATTTGTATGTCTCCAAATCTGATCAGCCTTACTCTCGGGAATTTAGGCCCTTAGAGAGAATTTCCCAGGCACGCAAAATGTCCAAACTAATCCACTAAACACCTCCCCTGTTAACCTGATATTTTGGATCTTAGTATGGTTATTTGTAGTCATTGATAATGGAGGCTTTGTTTTCCGAGGGTCGCACACATTTGCTACCAGTGTATTCAATGACTGGACAAGCTTTGATAGAAATGGGAATGGAACTCGCAAAAGCTCATCTCTCATCTCGTCTGGTTGAACATTTTTCTCGTAATTTAACCCGTTAAAAGGCACATCTTAAAATTTACACAGATAGGCACGCATGAGTAAAATGCTCACGTTGTGTCCAATATATGTACATTAAGACTTGTGCCATAATTAAAAAAAACTATCTTATACAGGGTGGGCCATATCAGTGTGTTATTGCAACATGATAACAGACTTTTTGGTGCCAGCTTTGCAAGAACTTCAAGGCAATACCTCGAGGATGTGGTTTCAACAGGATGGGGCCACATGTCATACGGCTAGGGTATCCATAGAGCTGCTGAAAAATGTTTTTCCCGGAAAACTCAACTCGAAAAGGGGGGATATTGAATGGCCCCCACGTAGCCCCGATCTCTCTCCATGCGATTATTTTCTATGGGGCTACCTCAAATCGGTAGTTTATGAGAATAATCCGACCAATTTAGAGCAGCTGAAGAGGAATATTATTCAGGAAAGTAACAAAATACCGAGAACAACTTTTCAACGAGTTTTCCAAAATTTGCGACTTCGGTTCCAAGAGTGCCAAGCAGCCGAGGGAAGCCATTTGGACAACATTATTTTTAAGTCTTAAAAATTCCTATGCTTCTACTTTTTAACAATACAAATATATTTGTGTTATGTTTCGTAGTTTTTTTTAAATCGAATATTTAAACCGCCAACACCCTTATGGCCCACCCTGCACAAAGTGTTTTATTAAAAGTAAATAACACTAAATTAAATTTAGTAAACCAATCTCAAGTCTTTAAACATGCCTCAACTTGCGGCACTCTTCAGGTAGGTCAAAATGCTAATATCGCATGTTCTCGGGGGTTAATCCATGTACTACGTAATCAGGAAGCCAAGGGCTGCCGCGCAATAAATGATGATAATTATATAATCAAGAATCCCAAAATACAAGGCAACATTTTTTATCAGGAATGTACACAATAGCGAACAGACTTTCAAAACGATATAATCAACGTCAATAACACGAACTCAAACCAGAAACTACCTGGCAACAAAAAATTCATATTTTTGTCTAAATTAAAATCTAGGAAAGGACTGACCTTTCTCATTTTCTGTATCCTTCTGTGTTGTGCTGAAATGAAACTCAGTAATACACAAAATGGTAGCAAGCTTACAAAAGAAAAAAAATTTAGGAACGCAACAAAATACGTTGAATTCAGACTTGCTTCGAATTATTAATTTTCACCCCTGTAGCTGTTCCCTGAATAACCCTGCCCGCGCTAGGGCCGTGTCATGTGTTCTTTAAACAGAACGAACATGGTGTTAATCCACGGTGTAATTAAGAATGTAAATGGTTGATTTTCAGATGCCGGGGAACGAATTTTCCAGCATGTGCTACATAAAAATCTTCATTTCGCGAGGCATACAAATTTTCGTTAAAAACTTATTTCACGCGCAATGATAAAGTGTTGGGAATAAATTTTGATTCTGATGTCGTTAGGATTTTTGAATCCTGGCAAGGATGAATGTATGCTTGTCGGCATGACATGTTTTCATTAAAAATTTCCGTCTTCAAATGAAATATGAGTTTGCATAGCAGTGTTTAGAGTAATAATGTGTTAATCAAGAACGACGTCTTCGTGGCATGATTATACAGTTGCGTGAATGTTGTTTTGAATGTGTAGCTAATGGGTGATAATTTATGATAGTAATATGAGCATCAAGATAAGACGTCATGCTGTAGAATTGTTTATTTCTCAATAGATTGTCATGCTTCATAATAAACTTTGAAGTGGGTTTGATGACTTTATGTAAGTTAACAAGTCTTCGACTCGTTCAATAAAAAATGATGCCGAATAGAACAAAACACAACTTTACAAGTTGCCGAACTGTTTATTGTTGCTGCACATCAAAAGGTTTTCCATTTTACTTTAATTTTACAGACATGCGATATCAACAAAACCTGTGAGAAATTATTTTTGCTAGCTAGAAATTTTTACGAAAATGAAATTAGATCGTTGTCCCAAATGTGGGAACCAAAATATGCCAACGTTTACGTGGATAGGAAAGTTATTTAAGAAGAAAGTAATTTAAGAACATTAAGAAATCGTATGCACGTTTTAAGCTTCGTGAATGGAAATTTAATAAAGTAAGTATTGTATTTGATATGCAAGGTTTGGCTTGATGATAATGTGAATGATAGTGTTAACTTTTATGTTTTATTTCGTATCGTCAATTCAACAACAAATTAAATTAACACAGGTCTGCAAGCAAAAACTGCCTACCCTTTTTATACATTTTCTTAAAGATTTTAACTTGTACTCGTAAATACAAAAAAAAATTCGATCACGTCATTATGTGTGCTACATTTAATATTTGTTTTATTTTATTTAGTGTTAAATTACTAATCAATTTCAAATTTAATAATCTATTTTTTTTTTATTTAAAACAACATTAAAACTGAGCTTCTTCAGATGGACGCTATCAAATACAGGTGAACTAGGCAATAAATGAAAAATAAAAAATTATTAATGGTTGAAGAGATTAGTGGTAGGGGGAGTAACAGGAAGCTCACATGATCGTTTCGAAACGGGTTAACAGTTGAAAGTAAGTAATATTACTGATGAGATTGAATATGCTTTGACTTGTTATCTGGGATACTAGGAAGAAAATAAGCAATCTGCTGTTGGATTAGGTTATTTTTTAGCAAATTAAATAAGAATATGTCTGAAGCCAAGTTGAAAGAGAGATTTTTCACTGGCCCTGGTGCCTCTTTTGGGAAACAATGGAAGCAAGGAAAAAAAGCATGGAGTCTTTCAAGTATGCAGTGCACAAGTTTTTGGGGAATACTATGGACCCTGACTTCAAAACTATTGTACAACGCATGCTTGCAGCGTATGAAGCTCTAAGATGCAAGATGAGCTTCAAAGTTAATTTCTTACACTTCCATATTAACTATTTTTCTGAAAGCTTGGGAGCCTACAGCGAAGAATAGGGTGGCCGATTTCATCAAGATGTCCGTGATTTTGAGAGACCTTTCCAAGGAAAATGGGATGGCAATATAATAGCTGACTACTGTTGGATGCTCAACAAGAAACGAAGGAAGGTAATCGGACACGAGAATAAAGAAAATGGAAAAGGTTTCACAAGAGAAAAAATGTAGACCTAAAATTGTGTATAAATATCAAAAACAATTTTTGATTCGTTGTAAGAAAATACATATATTTGTTTCATTCTGCGTTTTTTTTAATTTTGATTTTGTTTTGTAAAATAGTGAATATTAGCTCCGTATTGTTTGTGAATATTAGCTCCTTATTGTTTTCCAAAACAAAAATTTTTTTATTTAATTTAAACTAGTGATCCAAACCAGTGTTTTATGCAGAGCTTTCATAAAATGCATTGCAAGTCCGAAGAGGAGGAGGGGTTAGATGAAAGGCTGAAGTAAGCAACGTAGAGGGGGGGGGGTAGTTTAATCTTCTACTACGCAGTTTAATGATCATCTTATCTTATTTATGATTCAAGATGTTATCATATACTACTATGTCCTAAAAATAAGGTGACTTTTGAATTTCAACTGCGCGAGTAACGATACCTGCACGATACCCGGGACGCAACCCTTCCAACAGCAACGTCAGCGACTTCAAATATTAAGATTCACACGAATCGTACCTTAACATGACACCTGATCATAACGTTTCACCTCATTTCAGTTTTAACATATTGCACATATCCGGCACATGCAACGGAGTCAGCACATTTTTTAACTTCAAACTAGAATCAAACACCTCATGTAATCGTTCAGTCTAAAATTGTAATTAGCAGTAGAAAGAAGTAATAAAAGTTTAACTAAAATTAAAATCAACGCATTGTTTTTTTTTGGAGAACAGTTAGTAAAAGTACATAAGTGGCGCAGTCGTTCGGATAGTGAAAATTGCCTACGGTGTTCGACGGTTAATCGACTACGGTGATTTTTAATTGTCCCTCAAAATTCGGCGGATTACCGAATTAGTTCGACTTGTTGTACTCGACGGAATATCGAGAAACGGCGCAATTCACTGTAAAAGAGTGAATATCGAACAAACATTTGGAGTGAAAACGATAAAGTTACAGGAGACGAATGGATCATATCACAATGATAAATTGGATTATTTTGCTCACGTAAGTCAGTTGTTCACTATTCCTTTAATCCTTTCCTTAATTACTAACCAATCTAACCAATGCAAAGACTTAGAATAAGGCCCTATCCTAAAATAATTAGGCATTTTAGAAGAATTCCTTTAACAAAAACATTGATTGAGGAAACAGATAGTGCGCTTGAATTTTGTGAAAACCTCGGTGTGACAAGTGATTATAGTGTCGATCTCTCTTCTACAAACGAAATTTGTGCTAATTCTTCAATAAACACGGACCAAATTGATTCAACTATGTCAGTTGTAGACATTTTCAACGCGCTTCGAGTCCCAGACGCAATAAAGGATATACCAAAATTTAGCGGAAATCCAAGATTGCTTCACGATTTTATCAACAATGTTGAAGAAATCCTTGCATTAGCCAGTACCGTAGAGCCTGCATATGCAAGAGTGTTACTACGGGCCATACGTAACAAGATCGATGGACCCGCTAATGAGGTTTTAAATATGTACGGGACGCCGCTGGAATGGAAAGAGATAAAGAACAATCTTATCCTCCATTGCAGTGATAAGCGGAATGAAACCTCATTAATAAGAAACCTCTAGACAGTATATACATTGACATATACACCACCAGAGGCAAGCCTTTCTTCACAATTATAGATCGCTTTTCGAAATTCGCAGCTGCTTACACGCTTCCAGCCAAAAACAGTTTAAGCATTGTCAGATCACTGAAACATTTTATTAGCATTCATGGTATACCCAAAAAACTGACCGCGGACCAAGGAACCGAAATGACATCGACCATATTCAAAGACTTTTGTACTCAATACGGAATCGTCTTACACCTTACTTCATTCCAACAAACAAGCAGCAACGCTTATGTCGAGAGATGGCATTCGACATTGACAGAGACATACAGAATCATCTTAGAAGAACGAAAAAAACGTAATCTGGACTTAGATCATGAAGATATACTTAACGAAGTAGTAATCACATACAATAATGCCATCCACTCCACCACCAAACTAACACCATTCGAATTATTCACAGGTAGAACCCATGTATTTGACAAAACCATAAACTTTAATAACCAACATGAATATCTAAATAAATTGAATGAATTTCGGTCTCAAATATACCCTCAATTTAAAAATCGCTTAGATAACTTAGCAAACAAGAATCTACAAAAGCTAAATTCAAATCGCGTTCAACCCCCAACCTTCCAAGCAAACGAAGACATTTTCCGAAAGGAATGTAGACGAAATAAAATTACCTCAAGGTTCAGCAAGCAAAAAGTTCGAAAAGATAACAAACTAACACTAATTACTCACAAAAACCAAAAGCTACACAAAGCAAAAATTAAAAGGAAACGTAAATTTCAGACTAACGCTAGCAGTGCGATCCCAGAAGATGGAAATACAGATCCTCAACAACAACCAGGGCCTTCTACCTCTACGACTAGGGACAACTAGAATCATACGCTCGTTCGAGAACCTAGTGCACATAGTTAGACTAGACAAATACCAACAAACATTGAACAACATTCACACTACACTTCTTAACTATAACGAAACGCAGGCACCAGATACATTAGCGATACTTAAAATTAAACTTGACGAATTAGACCATAAACTCAAGGCACTGAAACCTACCATAAGACCAAAAAGAGGACTGATCAACGACCTTGGGTCAGTTATTAAAGGAATCACAGGAAATATGGACGCAGACGATGCAGTCCAAATTAACAATGAAATTAAACAACTTACGTTGAACCAATCTGGTCTTCAAAATCAAATTAACGGTCAAACACGATTAAATAAGGCTTTCATGAAGAGATTTAGCAATATCACAGATCATATCAATAGCCAAACAGATGCCATTAACAAACACCTCGAAACCTCTCAAAATCAAATAAAGAGGGAACATAACACTATAATTCAACTGCAATATCTTAATCAAATCAATTATAACATAGACCTACTGAGCAACCACCTTACCGATATCGCAGAAGCCGTGATCCTTGCTCGGTTGAATATAATATCAAAACAAATTTTGAGCTCCGATGAACTAATAAAAATTTCGCAGACCCTACAAAATCAATCCGTGACTATCGAATCAGATGAACAAATCTATGAGCTACTAAATTTACAGGCATATTATAATCATTCGAACATTATTTTCAACATCCAAATACCCATACTCACTAACGAAACCTTCTCACTTTTCCATATTATCCCTCTTCCAATCAACCAGACCCACAGAATACAAACCAAACTATACGCAATTCCCACCCTAAAAAGTGTTCAACTACTTGACGCAAAATGCCCAAAAATCGAAGGGATATTTTACTGCCAAAAACAAAGGCCACTAAAAAACTGCAGTAATTGCAGATGCATCGCAGATTTCATAAATGGTCAGCCCACATCCTGCCGGCTCGAAAGCATTCCAGATACACCAGAAATATTTCAACCCGAGCCCAACTTCATCGTATTCATCAACATCCCAGAAACCACGATCAAATCAACATGCGGCCTTACCGATCGAGTAATATCTGGCACAGGACTGATACGCTATCAAGACTGCGAGATCGAAATCTTCGAAATAACGTACAGCAGCATAAACTCAGTATTTTGGGACGAAATAAATGTATTTCCGGTCACTAAAACTAACGCAACTTTCACCACGAAAGAAGCCGACCTATGCATCCTCCAGAACTACGATTTTCCGGAACCCAAAGGAATACAATTTTCGGACATCATCGCCTACAATGGACAAATTATTTTAAACTCAACAACAATAATACTCGTATTGGTCATCCTAGCCACTTTCCTCGCAATCTGGATACGTATCAAACAGCATCCCGCTCCAGCTAAAGCAACTTCGATACCTCAGTTTCTTTAGTATCGCCATTCCAAGGGGGGAGGAGTAACGATACCTGCACGATACCCGGGACGCAACCCTTCCAACAGCAACGTCAGCGACTTCAAATATTAAGATTCACACGAATCGTACCTTAACATGACACCTGATCATAACGTTTCACCTCATTTCAGTTTTAACATATTGCACATATCCGGCACATGCAACGGAGTCAGCACATTTTTTAACTTCAAACTAGAATCAAACACCTCATGTAATCGTTCAGTCTAAAATTGTAATTAGCAGTAGAAAGAAGTAATAAAAGTTTAACTAAAATTAAAATCAACGCTTTGTTTTTTTTTGGAGAACAGTTAGTAAAAGTACATAAGTCGCGCGTCGATGGATTTGGAGAATTATTTTTTTTAGGTTGGTAGTACTGTCAGTGATATCTATGTCAAATTTAAATGTCAAAATATTCATAAGTGTTTGAGATACGCGTCGTTTTGTGAGCTACGTAAAGTTAGTTTTGAATTTGCATTAAATTTTGTTTGCGGGATCAATTTTCTGCTGCGAATACGTTGAGGATGGTGTAAAAATCCTTTGGTGATGAGGCTATGACTTAAAAAAATCTTCACAAGTGGTATAGTGAGTTCCAAGCCGGCCGTGAACGTGTCGAAGACGATGAGCGTCCTAGGCGGCCATCAACCTCTTCTTTTCTTCGATTATCGTGGTGTTGTGCATTATGAATTCCTTCCGCTGGGCCAAACAGTCAACAAGGATTATTATTTGAACGTTATGCGTCGCTTGCGTAACGCTATCTGTCTAAAAAGGCCGGAATTGTGGTAAGATAATTCTTGGCTTCTACACCACGATAATGCACCATCCCATACTGCACTCGTAATTCGTGATCATTTCGCTAAAAACTCAACCCATATCGTTCCGCAACCAGCGTATTCACCTGACCCGGTGCCGTGCGACTTCTCACTGTTCACTAAGCTCAAAAGCCGGCCCCAGGGACACCGTTTTGATACGATAGAGGAGATTCAAGCCGCAGCGAAGAAGGAGCTGAAGGCCATCCTGGAAACGACGCGTATCTCAAACACTAATGAATATTTTGACATGTAAATTTGACATAAATTTCACTGACAGTACTACCAACCTAAAAAAAATAATAATTCTCTAAATCCTTTGACGCGCGCAGTTTAAACTCAAATGCCACCTTAGTTTTTGGTCACAGTAGTATACTATTTCCTTTATGACAGAAACTATAACTACAAGCATATAAAGGCGAAAGAAAGAGCGAAAAAGAGGAAATGAGCTAGTTTGTTTCTGTAGGGTATTGTAAAATATTTTTAACGATACCCCGCTAAAATAGTGACGTGTTTGTCCGCCCATCCGTCCGACACAGCAAGTTTTCTCGCAAACCACATAAGGCAACCTACAGTGAAAAAAAAATATTTTAATATGCTTAAGCCGGGGGACGACCCTTAAACAATTTTTTACTGAAGGTAGCCGATATGGGTATTAAATGAGAGGTCTTGATGAGAAATTTTCAAAGCAGGACTTCAACAAGAAGCATTTGCTAAGACGGCACCGTGAAGTGTAGGACACGGGTACCTATTGTATGGCACAAATGTCAGCGAACTATAAACAAGACCGAGCTCAGCTGGCTAGCTTCGCTTAACCACCGCGTACGCGCTCGACTAGCTATTTGCGGGATCATATGAGGCGGGTTCTTGTCCAACCACGAAGCTACACTACAAAATATTTATCATGCGTACTCTACTCTACGAGACGTACCGGTCAATTTTTATTATCTTTAGAAATGTTCTATTATGTGTCAATTAAGCTACTCTACAGTAATTCAAAAATTTTTTGTCGACTTAAAGTTAGTGGACATGGAGATTTGAGACAAACGCAAACATTCTACAAAAAAACAACCGTTACTTTCGACGAAGAAGGTCGTTGCATTACAAGGGGAATGTCAAACCCAAAGATGTTAAAGTGGCTGTAGTGAACCACTCATCTCTGCCCAAAGTATGGAAAATTGACGGATGTAATTATTTTTAATCTTGTAAAACAAAAAACTAAGCAGTTTTGATGGCGTGACCATCTTATCTCTTCAGGAGCAGCCACTCCTGATCAGCACGGGGCTGCTTGGCTAGTTATGTTTATTACAGGATAGTCTCTTCAATGCCAACACAGACATGGAGAGACTGAAGGGTTTCGCTCTTCGCTACTGAAGAAACAATTCTTTCCGCACTGGAGAGATGTTTGTTGTCATTTTAGGCCCCTCTCCTTGAATACAAGTCCCTGTCTTCTACGAAAGTATGCGAATAAAAACTGCTAACCAATCATAAAAATAAACCGGTTGTCGATCAGGACTAATTGATGATACGGATTTTATCACTGCCGATCATCAGATTAGCTCCCAGCAAAAACTGACGCAATTCCAATAAGTGTATTAGAAAATCCCAGGCTCCATCAGTTTGTTCAAAATGAGAACTGTCCGACTGCAAACTGTATAAAAACGTGCAAGCCTTTTTTTCGGCAACATTAAGGGACGTGATGCTCTATAACATCATCGGCATGTTCAGGCGGCAACACCATCTCGAACAAAGAAATCCAGAAGATGCTATAGACCTTACTATACATAAGATAAGACAAACGCAGCACCAGAAGAAAGTTTATCGGCGACTCTATCTTTACTTTATGGAACCCTCCAATGTATGCTACGTTAATATCAAATGATGAGGGCGGCAATAAAAAGTCGAATCCGTTCATCTGCCGATAGCAAAATTAAAAACGTGAGAATTCGAAGAAGAGTGATGTTGTTTCCCCTTCTTGCCCTACATTGGAAGCCATTTGTGATGAATTTTTTTCTCAAAATCCGTGTAGTACGTGGGTTCCGAATGTATGGCACAAGTGTCAGCGAGCTATAAACACGACCGAGCTCACCTGGCCAGCTTCGCTTAACGACCGCGTCCGCATACTTGTCGACCAGCTTTTTGCGGGATCATGTGAGGCGGGTTCTTGACAAGCCACGAAGCTACACTACAAAATTTTTATCATGCGCACTGTACTCTACGAGATGTACCGATAAATTTTATCATGCGTACTCTACTCTACAAGATGTACCGATTAATTTTTATTATCTTTAGAAACGTTCTATTATATGTCAGTTAAGCTACTCTACAGTGATTCAAAAATTTTTTTTGTCTCTTTAAAGTTAGCGGGCACGAAGGCTTGAGACAAACGCAAACATTCTACAAAAATCAACCGTTGCTTTCTTCGAAAAAGGCCGTTGCATTACAAGGGAAATGTCAAACATAAAGATATTAAAGTGGCTGAAGTGAGCCACTCATCTCTGCCTTAAGAATGGAAACTTGACAGATGTAGTTAATTTTAATCTTATAAAACAACACCCTTATCCCTTCAGAAGCAGCCACTCCTGATCACAACGGGGGCTGCTCCACTATATATGTTTATTACAAAATATTTAGGTCGCAATTGGGCATCTTTGGACAGAAAAATCAGAAAAAAAATCATGAAAGTAGGTCTTTATGAGTACAAGGCCAACAAATACCCCATAAGTCAAAACTCCGTTAATGTTGTTAATGATAGTACATATTATGAATTTTACGTTTTCATCTGCTAAATTGAAGGGTGACCCTTGAATTTGCCAAAAATTTATACTTCAATTTTGTAATTTATAAACCATGTTTTCTGAAAGTTTCATGAAAACCAAGCCGTAAACAGCTATGCTGTAGGTCATTCAGTATTTATCAATTACAACAACAATTACACGTGGTGCCACGTAAATACACGTTCACAAAGGACCCAACCACTACGGATGCGTCAGGATTTTACTAAACTTTTTAGACAGTATTGAGGTCAACAGACTGAAAATAAATGGTAGCAAATTAAAATACATAATAATTATATACTAGTTTTCTGAGTTTAATTCATGGAATATCTGTGTGAATCAAGTTCACATATTCAGAAGACGTTGTTTAATGTACTTTTTATTTGATAAGGCCCTTGATGCAGGAAGACTTTCCTGCAAGTTTTACTTGTTTTAAATGATTCTACAAAGAAATGCAACAAACAAGCGAGCCTGATGAATGCCTAATTTTCTCATTTATTCGATCAGATACGTTCAATGTATGAAAATATTTTAACGTTTTGTTCTTGAAAAAAACTTTTTTATTATTTAAACAAGTTGGGTACACAGACTTAAGCTCATGTCAGAAGGGTTTTGTGCCCAATTTCTCCGAAATGCAGTCACCAGCAACGAATAAAGTCAAGAAACATGTCAAAGAGATGTGCACTTTTAAAATAAAATCCATTGTTTTTCTTTTTTCAACGGTCACCATTTTGTTGCAAAATAACAAAAATGACTCAAGTCATGAATTTCCAAAAATATTATTGTTATTGATCTTCCTTAAAAATTTTAAGAAGGTCAAATCAAAACTGCAGTGTCTGGTTCGATGGATGGTCCCTAAAACACCAAAGTCATGTGTTATTGTTGTTGTGATTGGAGAAATTTCAAATGGCTATAATTTCCGTGAATGTCATTCGACTTGTATCAAACTTACAAGGTATGAGGATCTTTCGAAAAACTACTTAAGCATTGAATTTCGTTGAGTTTAAAGGTATCCGTACGATTTTATTGGGGGAGAATATGAAATTAAATATTCTCCCCCAATCCACCACTTTACAGAATTAAATGTATGCAACTTATACGGTTTGTGAGAAAAATTGTTACGACACACGGACGGATGGACAGAGAGGTCACGATTTTAGTAGGGTTTTGTAAAATTATTTTACAAAACCCTTAAAAGTACATAGTTTTTCAGGGATGGGGTGGTAATTTGTAAGACCACGGTAAGACACATGGAAGGAGGTAGGAGTTAAAAGTTGGCAAAAATAACGCCCCGTCGTTTATGGACATTTTACGATTCCTGGTAAACATGCAAATTGTTGTCTGAAATATTACGTCAAATTGTTCCAATCCGCGAAATAACAGAGTTGGATTTAAAGTATTTACCAGGAAAAGTCTAAATAAATATACATGATTTGATTTGGGTAAGTTTGTACATTCGAAAAAAAGGAATCGTACATAACAAATCGATGCAACAACTTATGTATGTATAACAGAGAGAACCGATGTCAAATATGGATGGAGAGACCCGCTGAAGTGTTGACAAGAGATATGATCTCAAAAGCTGGCATAGACCACAAAATATCAGCTCTGCTGGCAATTGCAAACAGTCCATGCGTATTGAGAGCGCAATAAGGGAAGCGGCAGGAAAAGATTTCATTAATGGTTGCACTGCTAAGTTAATCTAATAGGTAACGCTGTCAAAACTCTCAACCGCTTAATAGCAGTAAGGCTCGTTGCTGGCAAGATCTAGTGGATAATGTGAACAAAGATGTATGGAGCCTTGGCTACAAGCTAGTTATGCGGAAGCTTGGTATCCTACGCAAGTCCTGCATGTATAAAGGAGAAAAAATGGATGAGATAGTGTGGGCAGCATCGAGTGCGCACTTTTTATGTAGCTCAAACTCGAAGAGGTAGTCATAATTGAAACCAAAGAAGGCTCCAGATTCGCATTGTTCTAACTTGCTGCTCAGTATGTTCATTTCATGCCTGTTGGAAGAAATTTCACAAAAATTGGGAAGGTAGCGAAGCTCGTACTGATCAACAGTAAGCTGGGAAAGTGCTAGAGACACTCAGCAAGAGAAGACTCACTGACGCAATTTGTGCTGCTGGGGAATTATCTCCTCAGCAGTATAGCTTTAGAGCAAGACGCTTAAATATTGATGCAATCATAGACTTGGTAAGCGCGGTCCAAAAGGCGTCGGCGCATGGCTGTACTAACGATGGGTGATCACACTTGACGTTTGGAATGCCTTCAACTTCGCTTTGTGGGTATTCTAAGTGTCCGAAAACCCCTTTTCAGGTTTAAAATTATTTAATGCGGCTTTTAAGGGACTACCTAAAGAGTTAAAGCCCAGTTAATGATATAATACAGGGCCACCAAAGGATGAAAGTTACATTGGTTGATGTTCCGGCATTGTATAAGCACAATTTAGACTAGGCATGCTAATGTGCGGGGTCAAAAGCTCGCAGGTTCATTCTAGTGCTGAAAATAACTTAAGTGGTAATTTTGGCAAAAAAGAAAATCTCAGGAGCCCGGATGATCTGTGTTGGGGAATCGAAACTTTCAGTATAAAATCTGGGGTTGTTTATCGACTCAAAGATGAGTTTATCTGCGGTATTCGGGCGCAAAATAAATCAGGGTGATGGCTGATAAAACTGCTGTGAGCGTTTAAGCTTTCAGTCGACTTATGGCCAACGTAGGGGGACCCAAATCATCAAGAATGCGACCTTTGATGAGGTCCGTAGAGTTGGTGCTACTGCATGGAGTAGAAATATGGAGTGACACTCAGCAAGGAGCTGTACTAAAAACGCTTGACACAAGTACAGAGAAGAGGAGTGCTGAGCATGGTATCTTCATTTCTCGCAGTCTCTAATTTGACGAAGCTAGCCATCGCAGATTTGACATCTGTCACCTTTTTTACAAGAAAGGGCCGTACTATGGATCTGCATCAAAACAAAGTCGCAAGGGGGACAAACAAAGTAAGTAAACATGTCAATAATGACAATGCAACTAACGGCTGAAGCCACAATGTCAACAGCACATCGAGAGTGGCACTGAAAATGACAAAAACGACGATGATTACAATAACAGTGAAGATGTACAAAAAACGGAGATTATTAGACAGTCTTGAGATTCCTGCGGTATTCGGGCGCAGCAAAAATGATTCGAATGCCAGAACTTCCTAAAAAGGAAGAGCAGGAAAGTCTGCAGGAAGCACCAGATGTTTGAGCGGTGGGCAATATTATAGAGAATATCTAGTATTTGATGGTTACTACTGCAACCGCCACCGAAGTCCATAAAGTTATCACAGCAGGAAATGAAAGTAGTATCCAGACAAATAAAGATCCACTGTGTAATTTTAGAGCTACCATCGAAAATGTGGCTGAAGTACTTTACTCAGAAATGGAAGTCGTTAACCTCTCCCAAGAAAGGAAGTTGTAAAGTACAATTGCCGTTCAGCGACATCCAGAGGAGAGGTTAGTCTGAAAAGGAGACGATGTCCTGAAAAGGAATAAAATTAAGCAAACGTGCAAAAAATGAGCTCCTTGAATTAGAGGAGCTCCAAGACCGCATAGTTCATTACTGGAGGAGCTGGTTACGGGCCGTAGGGAACCAGAAGGGCAAAGATGAATAGTACGCCAAAGGAGTGCCAAGGGCGCAGATAGCTTCACCATTAAATATTAATAAAAGAATAGCGTCTAGCCCAATTGCAGGAGATCGGGAAAAAGTCGCAAGCAAACAGTACTCGAAAGGCCTAGAATGCTATGTCAGGGGTTTTTGACCGTGCCAACAAAAGGAGCGAAGCAAGTCACGAAGAAAATCGTACAAAACGTGGCAGAAAATAAAGTTTGCACGAACGCCCAACAAGTAAATAGGCCCGATGCGAAACAGGAGAGAAAAAGCCCCGCTGAGGACACCAGCAGCAGGTACTGCTCATTAGACCCCAAGATGGCCGGTTCTACACAGAAGTGCTGCAGGATACCAAGGCAATGTAGCCACAAACTATCAAATTAGGAGCAGAGGCCGACAATTAAGACGCATTCTATGACAAAGTAAAAATCGTCCTCGGCAAAAGTGCAACTATAGCCCCACTTGAGCTAATGGCAACGATCGTAATACGAGACATTGACTGCGTCATGAACCTGGTCGAGGTAAATGAGGCCATCAAAAGGGAGCTCCTTAGTGTGGGCAGGATCAAAGTGGAGCTGATACCAGAAACCATAGGTTGGTTGGTTGACTTAACCGAAAAGGACGCCGAACAATTTCTGAATAAGGGCAAATTAAGAATTGGGTAGGCTATCTCCAGGACACGGTGAAGAGCAGTGCTTCTTTAATGTTTCAAATGCATTGGCTACGGTCACACCGCTCAAGTATGCAAAGGACCTGATAGGAGTTCCCTATTTTACAAATGCGGTGAAATGGGACATAAAAGAAAAAAGTTTAAAAAAGAGGCACACTGTATCCTTTGCAAGGATACTGATCCAATACCATATATTGAGCAGGTCTTGGAATCAGAAAAATGTAGAATTTTCCAGGAAGTTCTAGCCAAGACAAAATCAGGGCATAGTCTCGGGCGCAGATAGTGACGTGATCATCGGAGGAGACTTCAACGCTAAAGCGAACAAAATAGGCATGTTTTTAACATATCTCTACGGAGAGCGAATCCAAGAAATGGTCGCCAGGCCGGGGCTCGTTGTACTAAACACTGGAAATGCGCTTATTTTTCGCCACTTTGGCTGCAAAAGAACCATACCGGACGTGACATTTACCTTGGAGTCCTTAGTATTTATGATACAAGCTTGGAGAGTATTAGAGGACTACTCAACCAGTAATTCTGCTTGAGATCTGCGATGTTGTCTTACGACGTCTGTGCTATGAACCTGCTACAATTGGGTAGAACAATAGTAGGACAAACGTCTTGCGGGTCGGCGAGGTACGCACGTCAAGAACCCAGCTGCAGGGTGCTTAGCAGTGGACAGAAGAACTAACAGCTCGAGGTGTGATCAACTCAACGGTAAGCATCATAATTAATGCTTGCAGCACTTCTGTGCCTCATCAAAAGCCCCAACGTACTGGTGTTTGACTAAAATTGTTGAAAAACAGAGGTAGTGCCATAAGTTTGGACATGAAACTTAACGGGCTCGGACCCCTGACGAAGCACAAAACCGGGTAGAAGCATATAAGTTGGCCAGGAAACGCCATCGTGAACTGAATAACAGGGCTTGCTGCTGATAAGATCTAGTGGACAATGTGAACAAGGATCCGTGGCGCCTTGGCTACAAGCCAGTCATGCGGAAGCTTCGTAGCCTACGGACACCTTGCACGTATGAAGGTGAAACTTGGCTCACACATATAGTATATTCCATGAATTGAGCTCAGAAAAATAATATATCGTTATTATGTATTTTAATTTGCCGCAATTTCATTTTCAGTTGGTTGATATCAATGTCTAAGGAGTCATGATAACATATCAATGTTTTTAAATATTTCTAAAATGCCCATGAAGACTGTTACACATCTATAGTGTTTGGGTCCTTTGCGAACTTTTATTTACACAAGATCACGTGTAGTTCTTGTTGCAATTTATTAATTTCAATCATCTATAACTTAGCTGTTTACGACTTGATTTTTATAGCGCTTTCAGGAAAGGTCTTACATCAAAACACCGAGTTACAAATTTTTGGTAAATTTAGAGGTCATCCTTCAATTCTGTAGATGATAACGTAAAATTCAGAAAATGTACTATTATTAACAAAGTTGCGAATTTTAACTTTTCGAGGATGTTCAACTGCGTGGGCGCAGGACCCAAATTTTTCCTACATTTTTCCTCATCCTGCACCCTTCCTTCTAAATGTCTCTTGTCTAGGATCTGTTTTGAAAAGTTCTTACCAAAAGCTTTTATTTGAAATCCATGTTGGCTACCTTTGGTAAAAAAAATGCTTAAGAGTCACCCTGTTCATATAGGAAGACCACCTTAAGCTTCTTAAAATATTTTTTTGCACTGCAAATTTTGGGAGAGCACCACTTTTGAACTAAGTAAAAAATTTCATCACTTTAGCTCATGTGGCTTGCGAGAAAACTTGCTGTGACGTACGGACGGACCGACGGACAGACAGGTCGTGATTTTAGTGGGGTAATGTTAAAAAAATATTTAACGATTCCCTGAAAAATGGTGTGTTGCGTAAATACTTAAAAACGTTTCCATGCAAAATATTCATTATTTCAGTTGCTACTAAAGTAACAAATTACGCTTGCTTTGACCTTCAGGAGCCAACATTTTGAGCGCACGCATTTGATTTTGGATTTTTTAAAACGATTGTGCGTTAGGGTCTCATCAAACAATGTGCCAAATATCGTTCAAATCAAAGGTCAACTCTAGACAGGGCAAAGTATTGAATTTTTAATGGAAATGGCAGCTAATAATATTAAGTTCTAAATTTTCAAAATCTTATATTCCATTCGATTTTGATAAGTTCTTGCGCAATTCAAGAACTTAGTACAGTTATCCATATCTCAAGTTTTATCAAATTTGTTAGAAAATGTGGCCACTAGAGGGCCAAAAAAATCTTTGAAAAACTTGGTGAAAATGATCACCAAAACAACAAAATCTTTAGATCTAATGATTTTCTATTTTGAAAGCACTTTTCATAGATATTGGATCAAAATTGCGACCTTCAGAAGCCTTTGAAATGTTGAGCTTCAACGAGCAGCTATTTTGTTTTTTAAGACTTGACATGTAGTTTTTTTTACGCAGGACTTTAGATACATATGGTTTTTACCGAAGTACCGAATTTCATCAAATTTTTGTATGATATTCGACCTTTGTGCGGCCGCCATTTCGTTTAGACGGCACGACTTTGGATTTTTTATTGTGAGATTCATCATCTATGTAAATCGGAGCTATACTATGGTCGGAACAAATATTACGATTTTTCATCTAAAATGGGCGCCATTATGTTTTTGCTCGGCTGATTTAGATGGTTAAGGAACTTAACCGAGATGTTTACTCAGTATGTATATATATATATATATATATATATATATATATATATATATATATATATATATATATATATATATATATATATATATATGTATATATATATATATATATATATATATATATATATATATATATATATATATATATATATATATATATATATATATATATATATGTATATATATATTAAAGGTACTCTCCGCAAAAGTAGAATTTCTCTTGAAAAATTTACCTAAAAATATAGTTTAATTAAGCTTATAAACTTTATTGAGGCTTTTTAAGACTTGACATCACAGAGTATGCTTAGTGACTATGTGACATTTTACAGCATGCGGATGTCAAATAAACTTAGAAATACGCTAAAACTTTAACTAAATCTAATCTTAATATAAATTAAATCTATTCCTACATCTAACCTAAATCTATAAGCTGTTTAGTACAGCACTCGATCTTATACTTATATTTATCTTGAATAAATTTTGATTTTATGACACTTATGAACTAACCAAATCGACAAATGCTTTATTTAATGACGGTATGTGATTGGTTCGAATGAAACGTAAAACACCGGCTTAATGGTAGTTACGGAATTATTGGGATCGTGGTGGTATTGTTCAAGGATCTTAAAGGGACATAGGTAGTAGGGAGGTCTGCAGCTTTATTTGGGAAGAAACGACAAAACGTAAAGTGCAGGTCGCACGAGCGTTGTGCGACGAAGAAAGTGTGATGGAGAGAGTGGAAGGGAATGGAGGTATAAAAAAAATGCAGTGGTAGGTTCAAAAAGTGCGCGAATACATCGAAGAGGGTGCTTCCGCCACTTCTTTAGGCACTTTTTAGTCGTTGCTAACACGTAGCGGAAAATTGGTTCTATCCCCATATCTTTGTAAAGGATGTAGTTCCTGTAGTACCTCTAATTAAGCCATCTGTACTTAGACCGGCATATCCTATGGATCTACCTCTCGCAAATTTGGATTTCTTCGGCAGCAGTAGGCAAGATTGTTAGCCATGCTGGAAACGCGTAATGATCGGCCTATTAAGAGTTTTGTACATTAAGACCTTAACTTTTGCGTAGACTGGTTTCGAGGAAAAGAGGGACGAAATAATTGCGGACGCTGCTTTCGCTTTATTGAGGGTTTTCCTAATGTGGTCCGATTCACCTTAAGTCGATTGTTAAAATGCACTCCAAGATATTTGATACTTTCTTTGAGAGGAATGGTTTCACCAGTAATACGTCCTTGCACATTCCTATTTTGAGACACACAAAGGCAGTGCCCTCTCCCACTGGCATTTCTAAAGCAGATTAGCTCCGATTTGCTGGCATTTATTTCGAGCCCTCTATCCTTTAGATATTGATTGATGTTGTGGACAGAGCTCTGCAGCTTTATTTGGGCCATCGCTGGGAGGCTATGGGTGATATCATCTGCATACATTGTTATATCAATAGTCGAGCAGTTCCAGCGTGAGATATCATGTAGGAAAAGTTGAACAGGGTGGGACCGAGGATAGAGCCTTGTGGAACTCCCGAGTTGCTAGAGATAGGATCTGAAAGGAGATTCCCCGTTTAATTTGGGATGTTCTAACCAAAAAGATCTTGAAGATTGCAACCGGACAGCATAACATTTTCAATTTGTACTTGTGATCGTTGGTCTAAACAGACTCGAACGCTTTTTTCAGGTCTAGAGCACAGGCCACTGCGCGCTCTTTCCACCGAAGATTGCGGGTGACTCTGTTGTGCAATGGCATTATTGCTTGCTCCGTAGATCGTTCGAGTTCAAATCTAGACTGGGAATCGGGGATCAGGGAATTAGTAAAATTGTGAAAGCTTTTCATAATAATCTTTTCAAGGGGCTTACCCATATTAAACAAAAGGGTAATTGGCCGAAAATTATTGATGTTTCCTTCGTAGTGTAGTTTTGGTATTGGAATTAGTTTACTGACTTTCCAAGGTTTTGGAAAATAGCCATTATTAATACAATTTTTGCATAATATCGTCAAGAAGGAGAAGATGGTCTGTCTGCACTTCATGAGTATTCTGTTTGAGATGCCGCCAAGCCCATGAGATAGCTTGCTATTTAAGGCATTTAGGAAGATCTTCTACTTTCGTTTTTGAGGTGAACAATTTGGCGTTCTGGAGAGGATGAATTTTTTTAACTTGAGAATACTGTTAAATAAGATCCCTCGTATCTTTCTGTCGTTAGTAGAACCTCTGCTCTACCGTTTTTATTCAAAGCTGTGTTGGACGACTCACGATGACGATATAGTTGTTTGAAGTATCCCTCACATGCAACAACCTTGTTAAATTGTGCAGTAAAAACGTCATTCCTTCACATTATAAGGTCCTTCTCAATATCAAATTTGAAACTTTTAGGGCCTGTGAGTTGATTTTCAGTTTTAACCACATCTGAAGATGGTCGCAGTGATATCAATCTGATTTTATAGAAATTGTTGACTTGGTATTTGCGTTTTAAGTTCCAAACACTCATCATTCAATCGGTGAAAGTTTCGTTGATAAATAAGCCGTTGGCGCATATGCTTCTAAGTTTTTATTAATTGAAGAGTCTCATGAGTTATACATCTATAAAGTGAACTGCGTAGTTTCTGGAAGGAGGCATGCTAATCTTAGGCATTCTATAATGGCAGATGTTAGTGCCGATTAATGAGAGTCTATTTCTGCGTGTGAGAGAATGATACGTTCCAGTAAAAGATTTGGAAGGAGGCCTTTGAAGTCTTTTCTGAAGTTTGGCAAGTCTATGGAATTAAACGGTCTGTAGTGAGCTGGGTTAGTGGGAACTAGTATGTGTGATCTAAGAGTTATATTTGGATGGAGGCCATGATGGTCTGATTACGAGCTAAATTTAGAGCAAATAAAAGGAACTGTAGAATCATTGAGGTCAGATGATATAATGAAGTTATCTAGATATGAATTCCCTCTGGGAAATATTGGGACCCCAGCATTTGCTTTGGATGCAGAAAGAGGACCGTCCACATGGAGCCATTTGAATAGGTAGTTTCCGTTGGTATGCCTTGTGGAGTCTCCACAGTGTTCATGTGTGGCATTAAAGTGTCCTCCGAGTATAAATTAGTCGTAGGATGAGGCTATTGCGAGTATTAGGTTAAGCATAAATGGGATCTGGGGACCTAGATTGCAAGAATTTGATGGATGTCTAAATCATCCCGAAACACTATCGCAGCACATCTGCCACTGCCATTACGAAGCACAAGGTAGTTCTCCACACGGACTTTGTGTTGAGGGCTAAGAACTGTCTCGTTTAGAAGGAGGAGGTCGAGTTGGGTGGCGTTGACCAAATTGGCAATATAGAGCCTCATACTATATGAAATTTGGGAGTTGATATTTAGGGAAAGAATAGTAAGTCTATTTGGAACCATAAAGATTGAAACCGATATTAAGGAGAGCTTTGGCTTCTCTTGGTCAGGAGTGGCGTCAAAGGGTGGGAGGAAAGCCCTGACCTTGGATAAAAGTTCACTGGGAGAGACTCCCTTTGCTCCGCAGCTATCTGTTATAGGCGCTTGACGGGGCTTAGAACTGGTGAAATCAAATTGTGGTGCGGACTCCGGTTCTTAGAGTTTCTGAATATGAGGCCCGGTTGGTAAGAGGAGCAAAGTGGTGTGATGGCTGGGGAGCGATGAATATAAGATTTGAGGTGCCGTCTGTTTAGCTTTAGCTTCGATTGTTTTGTCCAACAATCTTTTTTGTTCCAGACAGCCGGTAAACTTGGCCGAATGTCCATGTGTCTTCCAGATAGTGCAAAATGGAGCGATATGTGGCTGGTTCATGTTTATCCTGGGACAATTTTCTGCAGTATACACCTCCTCACATGCCACACATCGCATGTTAGATCCACAATTGGTGGATACGCGCCCAAATCTTCGACAACGGTAATATTGAACAAGATCGCTATTTTTCGGGCGCTCCCGTAGGGTAGGTTAGTTTGGAATGTAGTGCAGTTTTATTACTGCGTTCTTATCTACTTCCGATGCCACTGTTAGCCTAAATAAGTCCAAGTCAGTCTTATTAACTCTCGACTACACAGTGTTAAGTGGGCTGACAGACTCGAGGCCTACAGTCGGAATTTGACTGATTATGTCTTCTCGAACCACCTTAGTTTTAAAGTCTGAGCTAATACCTCTTAAGATCACGACACACTGTTTTCTTTCTTTTGAGGTGAACGAGTACCCCACTTATTCGATGTTTCAAGGAGGTTCATTATGTTATCGTCAGCCTCAAGCCTGTCCACTATAATTTTTAGTCGGAAGTACAACTTTGTAATTCTCTACTCTTGATGATTATCATCGGTAGAAATGTACCTATCCATAATGTTTTTTACACTGTTGCCTTCGCATTCTCTACAAAAATTGGCCGGAACCACACCTTCTTCATGCGATTATCATTCTTGGTTGTTTTACGATTTTGCTGATCGTTCGCCAGTGTGCTGAAAGGATTAGTGCTAGGTGTGGGTGGGGTTGGCAAAGGAGTCGGGGTTTTACGTTTTACGACTAATTTACCCTTCGCTAATATAAATTCATTTACCTTACAGCTAATTAGGTTAACGTCTTGGTTAAAGCTGGAATTCTTTGCTATTGTATCGTCCGCATCTATCATGCCCGAAGGGATTTCCTTGCGAGCAACTTTGGTCTTTGGTTGCTCCGCCATTCCATTTTGCTGCCTCTTAAATTCTGTTTACGGTGTATGCGATGGGCGCTCGCCCAAGATAAAGTTTCTGCTTTCTTCCGGTCTTCAACTTTTAAACTTTATGTATATTACCTTGTATGATAAGGTATACTTTTAAATTTTTTTCTAATAAGCTTTTTATAACTTCGATATTGAAGAATTTGCACGCGTGTTGACAGTTTCTACGTCCAAACGTCCTCCTTTAAGAAATAGAAATTTCAGCACCGCGAAGTTTGCCTTTTCTGTTGGCTGGCTGAAATTAACGCTTTTTGGATTTTTTTTTAAATATTATTTAACAATTACGCTTACAAAAGTGGGCTCGTGATAGCCTCAAATTATTATTGCAAGGTTCCGATTACCTTCGATATTAATAGTTATTATTCTATTACTCTTGATGCAACTTTTGTCTTTAAATTTTTTGGTTTGTATAATATGTACCTCTACTACCAAGTACATCAAACATTACTTAGTTAAAAATTGTTATACCAGCAATTATATCCAAACATCGAAATTAGCCGTAATTTTAGAAATTATAGAAATTGTTGCAAAAATTAATGAAATAATAGAAATGCGTACATATAAGTTTAATTAATTTTCCTTGAAATCTAAACACATTTTTCTTTTAATTATAAGTTAGCTTTACTCAACGTAGAATTTACTGATTGCATGAGGCATTGCCTCCTAATAGGTTTTGGGACAACTTCAAGTATGAGTTGAATTTGTAAACACCAATATATCTTTCTCGTTCTCCCGCACCAATGTTAAAGCTGGAGGAACGATATTTGTTTAGAAATACAGTCCTGAAATTTTCCCAAGATACGATAATTAGAGGGTTTCTGCTAGGTGTATCTATTTTGTGGCTTAAAGTAAAATACATATCGGTGAATTTTCACTAAGTTTCTGAAAATAGCGCATTTTGAAATTACTTTCTTGAAGAACCCTTCTTTTGAAAGTTTTTTTTCCCAAATTTAACCCTAAAATTCAATTCATCGACGCATCTCTATAAAGGAAAGTACTCACGTCCTCATCTGTTATTTAAATTTGAATATTCTGCAAGCGTAAACCTATCACATCCTGACTCGTTATTAATTTCGGCACGTATTTGTATGATATCCGGCAAGGCTGGCGTACAAAGTCAACCTTGCGAGGTATTCTCTGGAGAAAATTATTCCTCGATGACATCTCCCATCTCCTTTAATGCACAGATGAATGCTTTCATGCTGTTCTAACAGTAAATAAGCACTTAAAGCGCTAACACGCAATGTCCTTGCTGCTGGAGTAGATCGAAAATGACATAGTAGGATTTATCTTTCATGCTTTTGGTAATTCAAAAAATTTGAAGAGAGTGAAAAATAATTCATGATGGTTTGGATAAAAACAAACAAAGGCTATTATGCCTCATTATCAGATTAAAATTGACACATCTGATTAGACAAATTCAGCATATTTTTGGGTTGCTTACCTCTTATCTAGGAAAGTATGAATTTAATTTCACAAAAGATGACCTTTCCTTATCTGCATAATGTCAAGGATGCGATCCTTTCTATAGTTTGGCAGCAGAGACATGTTGATAGAGCTTGGGAAGGATTTTAATATCTGTCCGTGTATTTGAACAGATAATATTGTTTCTCCAAAGAGCTCCAAACAACAATAAACACTCGTACAAGGTCCATGTTCATATTTGTTTTTCAGTCGAATGAAAATGCTTGCAGTTGTCGCTTCTAACAGAATATTAAAGTATTCTCTGGAAGCCTTGCATTTAACTGGCATTCAGTCGTGAGTCTCTGACATAAAAAATTTTATGAGTTTCATAAGCAGAAAGCTTATTGCGCTTTGAGGCTTTAATACCGACTATTTATGCAGAAAAACAAGTAATTTTCACAAATTGAGTGTAGATGGTCATAGTACTGCATCAAATAAACCGACTTTTATAAGGCGGTTGGTGGGCATATGAAAATCGTTGAGTTTTTCAAGCATATAACTTTTCAAACGCAATGGGAATAACGTTCAAATGCTGTGGAAAATGGGCTATAAAAGATGTACGTACTGCAAAACATAATCTAGTAGCAAAATTGTGGCTTCCTCAACACATGCAATTTTATAAAAGTAAAATACGTCATAAAATCTTGTAATTTGAAGAAAATGCTGCAAGTCGGCAGTCTAAATATTCCTTTGAAGTTATTTGTGAATATATTGGGCTAACTACTAAATTTGTATAACTGTTGCACGGCAGTATTATTGCTACTATAGGAAAACATGAAAATTACGAGGAGGGCTGCTGGCCTTAACTGCAGAAGTTAAGCTAATTAGATGAGCATAATTATTCCATGTGGGATTTTTGGCATTCCATTTGCCGTGCCATTAGGTAGCAGATATAGGAATGCCCTAATCGGCTAGCCAGCGGTGAGAAATAAAATACTACCCATGGGCCATAATCTCTCCACTCAGTCTTCCTCTTGTTATGAAACCAGTGAATCAGCATTGAATTGGATCGGACAAGCGGCAACAACATTTGCATAGAAAAATGGGTTACTTTCTCAAAACATGGAATGTACGATTTTTATATATGCCAGGTGCACTGCAGCCACTTCTGAACAAGATGAATATTACTAGCAGCGCAAAAGCTAATCTACTCGGTAGCAATTTCAATGAGATGCAAACACACGCTACTTTCACAAGTGGCAAGTTTTCAGGCTTCGACGAATATGGGGTAGTTTTAATCGTAACACTACGTCCAGACAAATTGTCGCCAATTTCAAAGCACTTAATGATTGAACCTGTGCTATGCGCATCAAGACGTTATTTTTTGACAATTGGTGGGCCAACTGCTCTATTTTCACTGAAAACAATGAAAAACGGTCAAGGACGAGTCTTACAACACGATAGCATATACCATAGAAAGAGTGCCCTCATACGACATCAAAATTGGTCTAACGCTCAAATCGGCCAGGAGTTGGCTCACAAAGGAATAACAGAAGGGAAAAGCCTACTTGTAGTGACCAGCACAAATAAACAGCGTCAAATAGACTTTGCGCTAGACAGAAAACTCATCATAAGCTCCAGGTGTTTCCCGCACTGTGACATTCACAAAATTATGTGACATCCCCCGATGGTAGCCCCAACAACCAGATGGATCACGTTCTTAAAAAAAATGCGAGTTACCATCAGCACCCTCAGCACACGCTTATTTTGCAGCACATTGTGGATCGGACCATTACTTATCCATGATTAAATTACAATGCTATATCTCCAAATATCTAAAATAACCAATGCCACTGATGAAAAGATACGATCATCTAAAGTTGAATGACATTTCGGTGAAGCCCTCATACATATTGTTACTAGAAATTATATTAAAAAGGTTCTGGTAGTTGGAAGAAAATAGCAATGAAATTCATATTGTTTGAATTTGAAATGGTCAAAATTTTGATCATAGACACAGTGGGAAAAGCTTTAGCACATTTAACATAAAATGACCGAAATGACTGGTTCGACGGAAAATGTTTTGGTCAACAAAAGATATTGAGTACATAAACAGAACGCCTAGAGTCCAACTCGAACGAATAGAGAGCAATGCATTTCCCTCCACCAACAATCAAAAATACTGTGCCGAAAGAAGAAACGACAGGCTACCTACCATAAAAAAGAGTAAATTATCAACCATATAGCGCTAAATGAAGCCAGATTAAGGTACGCCTTAATTAAACCACTTTAGGGAGGATACATCCCACACATGAACTTCCGTAAAGATGCATAAGGTGAAGTATTAGGCAACTCCATTGATATTAAAAACAGATGGAATCAATACTTCCAAGAATTTCTCACTGCACCTACAGCAACTGTCGAAACTGTTTGCATTCCAGGCGCTGAAGCAAATGTCACAGCAGGGCTAACAATAGAAGAAGAGGCACAGCGTCAACATTAACAAAACGGCTGAAATTCATGAAATAACAAGGAGCAACTACCAGAAATGCAGAAAAGCATCATATGCCACATAAGTAGAAACGAAGATGGGCTTTTCTGTAAAAAGTGTAGAAAAATTTGTGTATTGTGTTTTCTAGATCATATAAATTTTTGGCCGAAGTCACTGAACGAAGATTAAATTCCTATTATGAAAATATCATTGGAGAGTACTAACATGGTTTTTGAAGTCGACCAGATATTTTCGGTAAACTGGTGTTCAAAAAGTGCTGGGAATAAAATATTGATGTGTAACAGCTCTTTCTGCGCTTCAAGCAAGAATTCAACAGTATTAAGAGAATCGATCCGCATAGAATAATTCTTGAATTTGGCTTGGCTTCATCCACATGACTAAGGTTACAATGCTGGATCTTGGACATGGCAGCCAGAACAGCGCTTTTTGTCCTAAATACTGGTAACACCCCTACTTTCCGCCGCTGGGGTTGCGTAGGAACCATACCCGATGAGACACTCGCTTCGGAGTCCCTGGTACCTAGAGTACACAACTGGCGAGTACTAGAGGACTACTCGGCTAGTGATCACCAGTATATAGCGGTTGAGATTCACGATAGTGCCACTCTGTGTGCATATGCCCAAACTTCAGTCCTCGGATGGAGGACTGGGAGGATAGACGTTGAGAGGTTCGCTGACGCGCTTACGGCAGGCGCACCGTTGCTGGGAGCTCCGCCAGGGAGTGGAGGGCCTATAGCCAAGGACTTGGTGAACCCAACTACAAGTACCATCATAACTGCTTGCGAGTCTTCCATGCCCCGTCGGAGACCCCGACATGGTAAGCCTCCAGTATACTGGTGGTCAAACGAGATTGCCGAACAAAGAAGCGAGTGTCACAAACTTCGGCGAGAGGCCCAGCGGGGGCGAACACGGGAGAAGGCAGACACTAGGCTAGCAGCATACAGGTCCGGCAGGAAATATCTTCGCAGGCTTATTAACAAGAGCAAGGCCCGATGCTGGCAAGACCTCGTGGACGATGTAAATAGGAATCCGTGGGGCCTTGGCTACAAGCTGGTCATGGGGAAACTTGGTGCCCTACGGAAGCCTTGTATACATGACGCGGAAAAGATGGACGCGATAGTGCGGGGACTCTTCCCCGCCCATCCCGTCCGTGTTGACGCTGTCCATGGTGAAACAGCAGTCGAGTGCCCACTCTTCACACAGCTGAAACTGGAGGAGGCAGTCCTCTCCCTGAAAGCGAGGAAGGCTCCAGGTCCAGATGGTGTTCCAGCTGAGGTGTTGCAGCTCGTCTATCACCATTGTCCTGACTTGCTGCTCAGCACATTCAACGCTTGCCTACGGGACGGGGTTTTCCCGGTACGATGGAAGGTGGCGAGGCTCGTGCTGGTCGGCAAGGGGAAGGGAAATCCCGAATCGGCGTCTGCATACCGCTCGTTATGCATGCTGGACACGGCTAGGAAAGTGCTAGAGAAACTCATCAAGGGAAGACTCACTGACGCGATTCGTGCTGCTGGGGACCTATCTCCTCGGCAGTACGGCTTTAAGGCAGGACGTTCTACCATTGATGCGACTGCAGAGGTGGTGAACGCGCTCCAAAAGGCAGAGGCATACAGTCGCACCAAGGGACGGATCGTCCTGTTGGTGACACTCGACGTCAGGAATGCCTTCAACTCCGCTAGATGGGTGGATATTCTGGACACGCTGGAAAACTCTTTTCAAGTTCCAGAATATCTAATGCGGCTTTTGAGGAACTACCTAAAGGACCAAAGCCTGCTCTACGACACGACACAGGGCCAACGAAGGATGGAAATTACATCGGGTGTTGCCCAGGGATCTATACTTGGTCCGGACCTGTGGAACGTGTCTTACGACGGGCTACTGAGACTTGAGATGCCAGATGAGTCACGCTTGGTCGGCTATGCGGATGATGTTGCAGCTCTGGTCGCCGAACGCACCGTTGAACAAGCGCAACTTAGGCTAGGTATGCTAATGCGCCGAGTGAGGGACTGGATGATTGCTCGCGGGATCAGTTTAGCACTGGAGAAAACCGAAGTGGTCATCTTGACAAAAAAGAGAATCCCTAGAGTAAGGATGATCAGTATTGGAGACATACAAATCCAATCGAAGCCAGCGGTGAAGTACCTGGGGCTACTGATCGACTCGAAGATGGGTTTCTCTGAGCAAATCAGGGCAACGGCTGAGAAGGCTGCTTCGGGAATATCGGCCCTGAGTCGACTTATGGCCAACGTAGGGGGACCCAGCCCATCAAGAAGACGCCTCTTGATGAGTGCTGTAGGGTCAGTGCTACTGTACGGAGCAGAGGTATGGGGCGACGCTCTCAGCAAGGAGGTATACCGAAAACGATTGGCACAGGTACAGAGAAGAGGAGCACTGAGAATTGCATCTTGGTATCCAACAGTCTTCGACTCGGCGGTGAGAGTGATTGCAGGCGTGATACCTGTCGCCCTCCTTGCTAGAGAGCGCCGCGCTATTTACCTGCGCCGAAACGAGGATGTGAGGGAGATGGTTGTCCGCGAGGAGAGCCAACGCTCACTCAACGATTGGCAGCAGTCTTGGAGGAATTGCACGAAGGGAAGGTGGACTGCGCGCCTCATCCCGGATGTGAGACCATGGCTAAATCGAAGGCATGGTGAGACTGACTTCTATCTGACCCAGCTTTTGAGCGGGCACGGGTGTTTTCAGTCTTACCTGCACAAGATCGGTAAGTCACGGTCTCCCGATTGTCGGTTTTGCCCAGGAGAGGAGGACAATGCCTGTCACCCAATTTTTGCGTGTACTAAATGGGCCAGGCTGCGAAGGGAACTCTATAGGGAGACGGGAGTGCTGACCCCGGATAATATAGTTGTGGTGATGCTCGAATCGGTTGACAAATGGAACCAGGTGGCACATTATGCTCGGGCAGTCCTAAAATATAAAAGGGACTCACAGCAGCTGGAGGCACTGGGGCTGGGGGATCGCTCTTCTGGCAATCCCTCTTCCCCTCTCCCCTTCCGCTAGGAAAGGGACTCCCCAGCTTGAAGGCGCCCCACGGCGTAACAAAACGAGACCTGGCCCGAAGTAATGTGTCAAACGGTTCCAGGCTAGGTTCTCAGGTTGACAGGGGAGGTGTTTAGTGGGTAGTCCAAGGGTATCCTCCATGGGAGTCCCACACTGCCAGACTCAGCGGGCGTAAATGCCTTCACCTCCCTACCACAAAAAAAAGGTTACAATGCTAAGCCCCAATTCTCATGTCAAAGCTAATTCAGATTTAAAGGAAAGCTTCTCCACAAGCCCAAAAATAAGAGCGATGGGTTTGCTTCAATATTATATAACATTACTTTGGAACATGGTATCAGGAAAAAACCAGCAGACACCACGGTCTTGCTTCTCTACAAGTTTATGTAACTAGTAGCACGCTTGTTACGATAGGAATTACTCTAATGATAAAAGACCATTATTTATCCACTAAAAGATAACTTTTTGAATATGACAGAAAATAGAACAGTGGAAACAACAAACTAGATTTCATGGAAAACAGAACAATTGATACAATAACCTAGATTTCATAGAAAACAGAGCAGTTGATACAACAACCTAGATTTCATAGAAAATAGAACAGTTGATACAACCAAATTAGTTTTCATGGAAAAAATAGCAGTGGAGACAACAACCTCGTACCACTGTTCCAATACAATAACCTTATTCAGAAACTTTGATCGTTATGATATCCAAGACAACAACAACGGCAGTGAGGTACAAATTAATTCTGTCCCACGATTGAGGGAAAGACAATTTTGATGAGCAAGCCAAAATAACATATAAACAGCGAAGCAGGCTTGGAAAATTTAAGCGACTATCTGTTGTTGCTTCGACTGGTTGGCTTCGCCTAGTCATTAACAAGGAAAACCAGTTGGCCTTGCGCCTGATCCTGTCTAGTTGGCCTTACGCCTCGACAACTTCCCTTAAAATCTTCCTGTTCGTTGGCTTTGCCTAACAGATTGGCTAAAACCAGTTGGCCTTGCGCCTGGTTTTGGTCTGGTTGGCTAAGTGCCTAGACCCGTCTCCCCATGTCTAGGTGTTCTGGTTGGCTATTGGTCTAAAGCCCTTGATGCCGCCAGGACCAAGTTTAGCAGAGGCCATTGCAGCGAACCCTCAAGCCAGCCCCAAACCAATCAGCATCGCTCAATATCGGGCCCGGCAGAAGAAGCCCCTCGATACCAAGATGGTAGAGGGCAAACCAATGGCATTGCGTGGAAGCTGGCAGGTGCAGCTACGACAACGCACCTGTGAAGCAAAGCGACTCGCCAAGGTTGTAACAAGGGCAGCAGAGTGTGACAAGGTCGGGCGCACGGTCAGTGAACTGCGGTTTATATCTGCATTTGCCTGCGACACTGGTACTCCTGCCGCAGTTCACGGACCATGCGCCGGAACTTGTCGCACCCCGCTGCCGTTGTTGCGACCTTGGCGAGTCGCTTTGCTCCACAGGTGCGTTGTCGTAACTGCACTTGCCAGCCTCCACGCAAAACCATTGGTTTGCCCTCTACCACCTTGATATCGAGCGGCTTATTCTGCTGGGCTCGGTATTCTGCGATGCTGATTGGTTTGGGGCCAGCTTGGGGGTCCGCTGCAATGGCCTCTGCCAAACTTAGTCCTGGTGACATCTAGGGCCCTCGGTCAATAGCCAACCAGAGCACCTAGATATGAGGAGATGGGTCTAGGCATTTAGCCAACCAGATCAAAGCCAGACGCAAGGCCAACTGGTTGTTAACGAATTTGTTAGGCAAACCCAACCAACAGAAAGGTTTTAAGGTGGTATGATAATTAATTGGAGCCATTTACCCACGAGTATCACCTCGGTGCAGACTAGTTTTGTCAAGCATTATTTTGTACAGCGCATTTCTGTCGACACTGACGTATGGTTGCTTAAAATCTACGTAAGTTGTCTGGGCACAAGGCCAACTAGACAGGACCAGGCGCAAGGCCAACTGGTTTTCATAGTTAATGAGTAGGTGAAGCCAACCACTCGAAGCAACTACTGATAGTCGCTTGAATTTTCCTAGCCTGCTTCGCTGTTTATGTATGTTACTTTTGCTTGCTCAGCAAAATTGTCTTTCCCTCAATCGTGGAAAAAAAATAATTTGTACCTCAATGTCGTTGTGGTTGTCTTGGATATCATTACGATCAAAGTTTCTAAATAAGGTTATTGTATTGGAACAGTGGTACAAGGTTGTTGTCTCTACTGCTATATTTTCTATGAAAACAAATTTGTTGTATCAACTGTTCTATTTTCTATGAAATCTAGGTTGTTGTATCAGCTGTTCTTGTTTCTATGAAATCTAGTTTGTTGTTTCCACTGTTCTGTTTTCTATGAAATCTAGGGTGTTGTCTCAACTGGTCTGTTTTCTATCAAATCTAGTTTGTTGTTTCCACTGTTCTATTTTCTGTCATATTCAAAAAGTTATGTTGTAGTGGATCAATAATGTTCTCTAGTCATTAGAGAAATTCCTATCGTAACACACCCTTATGGTGCAAGAAACCAGATGGCATGGAAAAGATACGTAGATTTTAAGCAAGCATACGTCAGTGTCGACAGAAATACGCTGTACAAAATAATGCTTGACAAAACTAGTCTGCATCGAGGTGATACTCGTGCATAAGAGGCTCCAATTTAATTATCATACCACCTTCGTTCAGTAAGAATTTGACAGGCCTGGAAGTAAGTTCAAAGTTCACACCATTAGGTTGGTGGTTTAGGTTTGATTGAGACGGAATACCAATGAACCCTGGTCTGGCTCTGAGCCCTTAACCCCATGAGTCGACTCAGGGCCGATATTCCCGAAGCAGCCTTCTCAGCCGTTGCCCTGATTTGCTCAGAGAAACTCATCTTCGAGTCGATCAGTAGCCCCAGGTACTTCACCGCTGGCTTCGATTCGATTTGTATATCTCCAATACTGATCATCCTTACTCTAGGGACTCTCTTTTTTGTCAAGATGACCACTTCGGTTTTCTCCAGTGCTAAACTAAGTTGCGCTTGTTCAACGGTGCGTCCAGCGACCAGAGCTGCAACATCATCCGCATAGCCGACCAAGCGCGACTCATCTGGCATCTCAAGTCTCAGTAGCCCGTCGTAAGACACGTTCCACAGGTCCAGACCAAGGATAGATCCCTGGGCAACATCCGATGTGATTTCCATCCTTCGTTGGCCTTGTGTCGTGTCGTAGAGCAGGCTTCGGTCCTTTAGGTAGTTCCTCAAAAGCCGCATTAGATATTCTGGAACTTGGAAAGAGTTTTTCAGCGTGTCCAGAATATCCATCCATCTAGCGGAGTTGAAGGCATTCCTGACGTCGAGTGTCACCAACAGGACGATCCGTCGCTTGGTGCGACTGTATGCCTCTGCCTTTTGGAGCGCGTTCACCACTTCTGCAATCGCATCAATGGTAGAACGTCCTGCTCTAAAGTCGTACTGCTGAGGAGATAGGTCCCCAGCAGCACGAATCGCGTCAGTGAGTCTTCCCTTGATGAGTTTCTCTAGCACTTTCCCAGCCGTGTCCAGCATGCATAACGAGCGGTATGCAGACGGCGATTCGGGATTTCCCTTCCCCTTGCTGATCAGCCCGAGCCTCGCCATCTTCCATCGTACCAGGAAAACCCCGTCCCGTAGGCAAGCGTTGAATGTGCTGAGCAGCAAGTCAGGACAATGGTGATAGACGAGCCGCAACACCATCTGGACCTGGAGCCTTCCTCGCTTTCAGGGAGAGGACTGCTTCCTCTAGTTCCAGCTGTGTGAAGAGTGGACCCTCTATTGCTGTTTCACCATGGACAGCGTCAACACGTCTCCGCACCATCGCGTCCATCTTTTGCGCGTCATGTATACAAGGCTTCCGTAGGGCACCAAGTTTTCCCATGACCAGCTTGTAGCCAAGGCCCCACGGATCCTTGTTCACATTGTCCACTAGGTCTTGCCAGCAGCGAACCTTGCTACTGTTGATTAGTTTGCGAAGGCATTTCCTGGCCGACTTATATGCTGCCACCTGGTTGCATGCCTCGTCACGGTCCCGCGCCCGCTGAGCCTCATGCCGAAGCTTCCGACACTCCCTCCGCTTTTCAGCGATTTCAGTAGACCACCAGTACACTGGGGTCTTCGACGGGGCATAGAAGCGCAGCAAGCAGTCGTAATCATGCTCATAGTAGAGTTCACCACGTCTTGAGCTGCCAGTTCTTCCGTCCCCTCCGAAGCTCCCTGCAGCGGCTCACCTGCTGTGAGAACCTTGACGAGCCTCTCGACGTCCATTCTTCCAATGTTCCATCCAGTTGTAGAAGGCCGAGAGCACGGACGTCGGGAGACAGCATCACTTATCTCAAGCAGAATGCACTGATGATCACTGGCTGAGTAGTCCTCTAATACTTTCCAGTTGTGTATCCTCCGTACTAAGGACTCCGAGGTGAATGTCACGTCCGGTATGGTTCCCTCACAGCCAATACGGCGGTCAGTCGGTGTGTTTCCGGAGTTTAGTACGACGAGAGCCGTCCTGGCCGCCATTTCCAGGATTCGTTTTCCCCACGGATCCGTCTGAGGCATGCCCCATTCGATTGCTTTAGCATTGAAGTCACCCCCAACGAGCACTTTACCCTCTGCGTTCGAGACAGCGCCCTCCAAAGCATTAAGCTTGGCTTGGAAAGATGATATCGACTCGTTAGGCGTTAGGTACACACTAAAGAAGGTGATCCCTGAGCACCGAACCCACACGAAACCATCCCCCCGTCCACAACTCTCCGCCTGAAAGTCACTGTTCCGAACCTAGATAGCGGCGGTAACAGTTTCATCAGAGTACCATAATGCAGAACTTTTATTATGGTGTTGCTCACTCAGCAGCAAGAAGTCGGCTTTCATGTCCCTCGTAAACTGCTCAAGCAGATTTTGGGCGGTTGAACTGAAGTGTAGGTTTAGCTGCAGGATGCGGGTCATCGAAGCTCTGATTTTGCCTTGGCTAGGGCTTCCTGGAACACCCGGCATTTTCCTGATCCCAAGACGTGTCCAAAATCAAGTTTTGGATCAGCATCCTTGCAAAGGATACCGTGTGCCTCCTTCGTACACTCTTTTATTTTATGACCCATTTCACGGCATTTGTAACACAGGGAACTCCTATTGGGTCCTTTGTATACTTGTGTGGTGTGACCATAACCAAGGCATTTGAAACATTGAAGAGGCGTTGCTCTTCGCCGTATCCTACAGACAACCCACCCAATTCGTACTTTGCCCTTGTTCAGGAATTGTTCGGCGTCCTTTTCGGTCAAGTCAACTATGGCCATGCGTTGTCCCCTGCTGTTTTATGGTGTCAGTCTCGCTTTGATCCTTCCCACGCTAGGGAACTCCTTTTTGATGGCCTCTTCTACCTCGGCAAGGTCCGTCACGCAGTCTATGTCTCGTATTTCGATCGTTGCCATCGGCTCAAGCGGGGCTATAGTTGCGCTTTTGCCGAGGACTTCTTTTACTGCGTCACAGAATGCATCTTTATTGCCGGCCTCTGCTCCGAATTCGACCAGTATGTGGCCCGACCGCGTTGGTCGTACTACTTTAATGGTAGTATTGGTGTTTTCGGGCCTTACGTTTTCCCTGATGTCCCGCAGTACTTCTGCGTAGGATCGGCCATCCTGGGGCTTTACAAGCAGTGCCTGCTGCCGGGGTCTTCGTAGGGGCTTCTGCCTCTCCTGCTTTGCATCAGGTCCTTTTTGTAATCAGGCGTCCGTACGAACGTTACTTTCTGGCTTTTTTTGAAGGAGTTTCTTCGCAGCTTTCTTCGCTCCTTTTGTAAGCACTGTCTGGAACCCCTGATCTAGTGCTCCACGCCCTTCAAGTGCCTCTTCCTTCCTTCTTTTATTCCGATCCCCTTCGATTGGGCTAGACGCCATTCTTTTATTGACGTTTAATGGTGAAGCTATCTGCATGTCGCCTTTAGATTTCGCCCCAAGCGCCTCTTTAGCCTTCTCTTCGTCTTCGGCTCTTAACGCTTCTCCGATAGTGCCCTATGCGATCCAGGAGCTCCTCTAGTTCAAGGAGCCCTTCCTTTGCTGCTTTGCCCAGTTGTCTGGGCACAAGGCCAACTAGACAGGACCAGGCGCAAGGCCAACTGGTTTTCATAGTTAATGAGTAGGTGAAGCCAACCACTCGAAGCAACTACTGATAGTCGCTTGAATTTTCCTAGCCTGCTTCGCTGTTTATGTATGTTACTTTTGCTTGCTCAGCAAAATTGTCTTTCCCTCAATCGTGGAAAAAAAATAATTTGTACCTCAATGTCGTTGTGGTTGTCTTGGATATCATTACGATCAAAGTTTCTAAATAAGGTTATTGTATTGGAACAGTGGTACAAGGTTGTTGTCTCTACTGCTATATTTTCTATGAAAACAAATTTGTTGTATCAACTGTTCTATTTTCTATGAAATCTAGGTTGTTGTATCAGCTGTTCTTGTTTCTATGAAATCTAGTTTGTTGTTTCCACTGTTCTGTTTTCTATGAAATCTAGGGTGTTGTCTCAACTGGTCTGTTTTCTATCAAATCTAGTTTGTTGTTTCCACTGTTCTATTTTCTGTCATATTCAAAAAGTTATGTTGTAGTGGATCAATAATGTTCTCTAGTCATTAGAGAAATTCCTATCGTAACACACCCTTATGGTGCAAGAAACCAGATGGCATGGAAAAGATACGTAGATTTTAAGCAAGCATACGTCAGTGTCGACAGAAATACGCTGTACAAAATAATGCTTGACAAAACTAGTCTGCATCGAGGTGATACTCGTGCATAAGAGGCTCCAATTTAATTATCATACCACCTTCGTTCAGTAAGAATTTGACAGGCCTGGAAGTAAGTTCAAAGTTCACACCATTAGGTTGGTGGTTTAGGTTTGATTGAGACGGAATACCAATGAACCCTGGTCTGGCTCTGAGCCCTTAACCCCATGAGTCGACTCAGGGCCGATATTCCCGAAGCAGCCTTCTCAGCCGTTGCCCTGATTTGCTCAGAGAAACTCATCTTCGAGTCGATCAGTAGCCCCAGGTACTTCACCGCTGGCTTCGATTCGATTTGTATATCTCCAATACTGATCATCCTTACTCTAGGGACTCTCTTTTTTGTCAAGATGACCACTTCGGTTTTCTCCAGTGCTAAACTAAGTTGCGCTTGTTCAACGGTGCGTCCAGCGACCAGAGCTGCAACATCATCCGCATAGCCGACCAAGCGCGACTCATCTGGCATCTCAAGTCTCAGTAGCCCGTCGTAAGACACGTTCCACAGGTCCAGACCAAGGATAGATCCCTGGGCAACATCCGATGTGATTTCCATCCTTCGTTGGCCTTGTGTCGTGTCGTAGAGCAGGCTTCGGTCCTTTAGGTAGTTCCTCAAAAGCCGCATTAGATATTCTGGAACTTGGAAAGAGTTTTTCAGCGTGTCCAGAATATCCATCCATCTAGCGGAGTTGAAGGCATTCCTGACGTCGAGTGTCACCAACAGGACGATCCGTCGCTTGGTGCGACTGTATGCCTCTGCCTTTTGGAGCGCGTTCACCACTTCTGCAATCGCATCAATGGTAGAACGTCCTGCTCTAAAGTCGTACTGCCGAGGAGATAGGTCCCCAGCAGCACGAATCGCGTCAGTGAGTCTTCCCTTGATGAGTTTCTCTAGCACTTTCCCAGCCGTGTCCAGCATGCATAACGAGCGGTATGCAGACGGCGATTCGGGATTTCCCTTCCCCTTGCTGATCAGCCCGAGCCTCGCCATCTTCCATCGTACCAGGAAAACCCCGTCCCGTAGGCAAGCGTTGAATGTGCTGAGCAGCAAGTCAGGACAATGGTGATAGACGAGCCGCAACACCATCTGGACCTGGAGCCTTCCTCGCTTTCAGGGAGAGGACTGCTTCCTCTAGTTCCAGCTGTGTGAAGAGTGGACCCTCTATTGCTGTTTCACCATGGACAGCGTCAACACGTCTCCGCACCATCGCGTCCATCTTTTGCGCGTCATGTATACAAGGCTTCCGTAGGGCACCAAGTTTTCCCATGACCAGCTTGTAGCCAAGGCCCCACGGATCCTTGTTCACATTGTCCACTAGGTCTTGCCAGCAGCGAACCTTGCTACTGTTGATTAGTTTGCGAAGGCATTTCCTGGCCGACTTATATGCTGCCACCTGGTTGCATGCCTCGTCACGGTCCCGCGCCCGCTGAGCCTCATGCCGAAGCTTCCGACACTCCCTCCGCTTTTCAGCGATTTCAGTAGACCACCAGTACACTGGGGTCTTCGACGGGGCATAGAAGCGCAGCAAGCAGTCGTAATCATGCTCATAGTAGAGTTCACCACGTCTTGAGCTGCCAGTTCTTCCGTCCCCTCCGAAGCTCCCTGCAGCGGCTCACCTGCTGTGAGAACCTTGACGAGCCTCTCGACGTCCATTCTTCCAATGTTCCATCCAGTTGTAGAAGGCCGAGAGCACGGACGTCGGGAGACAGCATCACTTATCTCAAGCAGAATGCACTGATGATCACTGGCTGAGTAGTCCTCTAATACTTTCCAGTTGTGTATCCTCCGTACTAAGGACTCCGAGGTGAATGTCACGTCCGGTATGGTTCCCTCACAGCCAATACGGCGGTCAGTCGGTGTGTTTCCGGAGTTTAGTACGACGAGAGCCGTCCTGGCCGCCATTTCCAGGATTCGTTTTCCCCACGGATCCGTCTGAGGCATGCCCCATTCGATTGCTTTAGCATTGAAGTCACCCCCAACGAGCACTTTACCCTCTGCGTTCGAGACAGCGCCCTCCAAAGCATTAAGCTTGGCTTGGAAAGATGATATCGACTCGTTAGGCGTTAGGTACACACTAAAGAAGGTGATCCCTGAGCACCGAACCCACACGAAACCATCCCCCCGTCCACAACTCTCCGCCTGAAAGTCACTGTTCCGAACCTAGATAGCGGCGGTAACAGTTTCATCAGAGTACCATAATGCAGAACTTTTATTATGGTGTTGCTCACTCAGCAGCAAGAAGTCGGCTTTCATGTCCCTCGTAAACTGCTCAAGCAGATTTTGGGCGGTTGAACTGAAGTGTAGGTTTAGCTGCAGGATGCGGGTCATCGAAGCTCTGATTTTGCCTTGGCTAGGGCTTCCTGGAACACCCGGCATTTTCCTGATCCCAAGACGTGTCCAAAATCAAGTTTTGGATCAGCATCCTTGCAAAGGATACCGTGTGCCTCCTTCGTACACTCTTTTATTTTATGACCCATTTCACGGCATTTGTAACACAGGGAACTCCTATTGGGTCCTTTGTATACTTGTGTGGTGTGACCATAACCAAGGCATTTGAAACATTGAAGAGGCGTTGCTCTTCGCCGTATCCTACAGACAACCCACCCAATTCGTACTTTGCCCTTGTTCAGGAATTGTTCGGCGTCCTTTTCGGTCAAGTCAACTATGGCCATGCGTTGTCCCCTGCTGTTTTATGGTGTCAGTCTCGCTTTGATCCTTCCCACGCTAGGGAACTCCTTTTTGATGGCCTCTTCTACCTCGGCAAGGTCCGTCACGCAGTCTATGTCTCGTATTTCGATCGTTGCCATCGGCTCAAGCGGGGCTATAGTTGCGCTTTTGCCGAGGACTTCTTTTACTGCGTCACAGAATGCATCTTTATTGCCGGCCTCTGCTCCGAATTCGACCAGTATGTGGCCCGACCGCGTTGGTCGTACTACTTTAATGGTAGTATTGGTGTTTTCGGGCCTTACGTTTTCCCTGATGTCCCGCAGTACTTCTGCGTAGGATCGGCCATCCTGGGGCTTTACAAGCAGTGCCTGCTGCCGGGGTCTTCGTAGGGGCTTCTGCCTCTCCTGCTTTGCATCAGGTCCTTTTTGTAATCAGGCGTCCGTACGAACGTTACTTTCTGGCTTTTTTTGAAGGAGTTTCTTCGCAGCTTTCTTCGCTCCTTTTGTAAGCACTGTCTGGAACCCCTGATCTAGTGCTCCACGCCCTTCAAGTGCCTCTTCCTTCCTTCTTTTATTCCGATCCCCTTCGATTGGGCTAGACGCCATTCTTTTATTGACGTTTAATGGTGAAGCTATCTGCATGTCGCCTTTAGATTTCGCCCCAAGCGCCTCTTTAGCCTTCTCTTCGTCTTCGGCTCTTAACGCTTCTCCGATAGTGCCCTATGCGATCCAGGAGCTCCTCTAGTTCAAGGAGCCCTTCCTTTGCTGCTTTGCTGGTTTTTGGGGAGTCGCATGCAGCTTGTATTCTTTTCAGAACATCTCCCGCTTTTTGGAGTAGCCTTTCTTCTTCATATCGGTGGGCCGCAATTGTACCTTGCAATCATCCTTGGGAGAGGTTGTCGCGTTCCGCTTTCGAGTGCAGTACTTCCGCCACATTTTCAACGTTGGCGGTGCAATCACGCGGTGTCTGGTCACTTTTTGCTTTTGGTGCCGTAATCTCGTCGTTGGCTTCTGGATTTTTCGTTGCAATGTCGGGATTTGCGACCCTTGCATCGGTCGCTTTGGTAACGATCGCAGCAGTGACAATCGAATTTCCGGTGCTCTTTATGTTATCTCCCACGGTTCGAGCACCTGAAGTGCCCTCCAGAGTTTCCCGTTTCTCCTTAATAGGACGCTCGTGCGTTCGCATCATTTTTTTGCTACGCCCGAACGCCGCAGGAATCTCAGTCTGTATTCTCCGTTTTTCGTCCGTCTTCACTGTCGTTGTGTTAGTCTTCGTTTTTGTCGTTGTTAGTACCGTTCGCGATGTATTGTTGACATCGTGGCTGCAACCGCTGGTTGCCTCATCGTAAATATTCTTCGTTTCTTTTTCTGGGCATTTGTGCTCTTTTGGTTTTGTGTGCTCCAGTTTTGTTGGGTCCCCCCTCGGAGCCGCTATCTCCGTTCGTGTGTGTAGTCGCCTTTTTGGTCCCATGGTTATCTTTGCAGAGCAGCGAGGCCATGCGATGGTTGGCACAAGCCCTTAATGGGACAAGTGCTCAGAGCCAGACCAGCGCTAATCGGGAGTCCGTCTCAACCGAACCTACACCACCAACCCAATGGTGCGAGCTTCGAACGTACTCCGAGGCCTGCCAAGGTTTTACCGGGACGGAGACGGTATGATAGTTGAATTGGAGCCGTTTACACACGAGTTTCACCTCGGCGCTACTGTGCAAAACAACTAGGTCCAAACCATCACATCCGCCAGCCCAAAGCGTCATTTCCAGTTCGTTGTCCAAAGCGTAGTCCAGGTCCAATCAGAGTCGTTACCTGTCATCCCAGGAGGGAACCTCACGGCGCCCCCATATCCTCGGGTCCGTGGGGGCGGCGCTCCCCAAAGATTGCTGGCCTCCAAGAGTGCTCTTGTTGACCGGCATTCTCCCTGCGGGAATTTCCTCGGGTACGTGGGGGCGGAACTTCCCAAAGAATGCTAGCCTCCAAGAGTGCTCTTGTCGACCGGCATTCCCCCTGCGGGAGCCCCTAGTTTGGCTCTCGTTGGCTGCAATGAGATTTAGTTCAAGTGATTATTTGGATCGACTGTAAGCCCGTTCAGTTATTATACGTGCTGGTTGAAAATCAGGACGTATCGCAGCTGGGTGGACCGGCATGCAGCCAAAGCATGATACTGACTATATCACTTTGTGGAGTGCCGATACATTCGATCCTGATAATGAGATACTCTAACTTTCTCTTAGCAAAAGCCCAAAAGGTGCTGTAATACTACAAAAAAAAATTCCTAATTTCTACAAAGAGATTACAGCAGGAAAAGAAAGTAGTGTCCAGACAAATAGAGCGCCGTTGTATGATTTCATCGTAACCGCCAAAAATGTGGCAGAAGTACTGTACTCGGAAATGGAAGCCAATGACCTCTCTCAAAAAAGGTGGTCGCAAAGTGCAATTGCCTCCCAGCGACATGAAGAAAAAATGAAAATCCGAAAGGTGGGAAAATTTCTAAAAAGAATAAAATCTACATGTGACTCGCCAAAAATCAGCAAAGAAGTAAAGATCGGGCTTCTTGAACTAGAGGAATTCCTAAACCGCATAGGGTACTATTAGCTGAGCTGGCTTAAGGCTAGAGAGGACCAGGAGGCCAAAGAAGAGCAGAAGGTTAAAGAAGCACTGAGGACTAAGCCTAGAAGGCATGTGCAGGCACCTCCATCATCAAAGGTCAATAAAAGAATGAAGTCTAACCCAATCGAAGGAGTTTGGGATAGAAGAAGATAGTAAGATACGCCTGTTTGTTGTGGAAAGCCAGATCACGACTCTCGACAGTACTGACAAAAGGAACAAAGAAAACGGCAAAAAAACTCTTCAAAAAGCGCAGAAAATAAATCGGACGGACGCCCTACAAGAAAAAGACATAAGACGGAGGAGATAAAGAAGCCCTGACAAAAACACCAGCAGCTGGCACTGCTCCTAAAACCACAAGATGACCAATCATACGCAGAAGTGCTGCAATATATCAGGGCAATGTAAGGCCCAAACACTCTAAAATTCTCGGCGAAAGCACAACTATAGCCTCGCTCAAGCTAACGGCAATGATCGAAATAAGAGGCATTGACTGGATCACGGACCTGGAAGAGGTAGAAAAGGCCATCAAAAGGGAGTTCCCTAGCGTGAGCAGGATCAAAGCAAGGCTGACACCAGAAAACTAAATGGGACAACTCATGGCCATCATTGATTTGACCAAAAAGAATGCCAATTTCTGAATAAGGGCGAAGTAGAAACAGTGTGGGTTGTCTGCAGAACACTGTCATGAGCAGTGTCTCTTCAATGTTTCTAATGCCTTGGCTACGGTCACACCACACAAGTATGAAAAAGATCTGATAGGTTTTCCCTATATTATAAATGCGGTGAAATAGGACCTAAGAGAAAAGATTATACCATGAAGGTACAATGTATGCTGATCCAAGATTGGATCTTCGGCACGTTTTAGGATCAGAGAAATGTCGGGGTTTCCAGGAGGCCCAAGCTAAGGCAAAAACAGAACTTCGATATCTAAATGCTGCAGCTAGACCCTCACCAGAGTTCAATCGCCCAAGCCTGCTTGAACAGTTTGCGAGGTACATGAAAAACTACTTTTTGCTTCTGAGTGAGCAGCACCATGATAAAAGTTCTGCATCATGGTACAAGTATCCTGATAAAACTGGTACTGCCACCAGCTTGGTTCGGAACAGTCTTTCCAGGCAAAGAGCTGTGGACGTGGGGATAGTTCCGTGTGGTTTCGGTGCTCAGGGACAACATTCTTTAATGTGTACCTAATGCCGAATGAATCGAAATCATCTCTCCAAGCCAAGGTGAATGCTTTGGAGGGCACTTACTTGAACGTAGACGGCAATGTGCTCATTGGGGACTTCAACGCTAAAGCAATCGAATCGGGCATGCTTCAAACAGATTTGCGCGGAAAAAGAATCCTAAAAATGGTGGGCAGGATGGCCCTCGTTATACTAAATACCAGAAATACACTGATTTTTCGCCGTATTCGCTGCGAAGGAACCATACCTGACGTGACATTCACCTGGGAGTCCTCAGTATGGATGATGCACAATTGGAGAGTATTAGAGGACTACCCAACCAATGATCATCAGTGCATTCTGCTTGAAATCAGTGATATTGTCAGTGATGTGATCAGCGTTTGTGCTCTAGACATTCTATAATTGGTTGAAACATCCGAAAGATGGACGTCAACATGTTTCCCGAGCTGCTGACAGCAGGTACTCCACTGCAGGGAAATTTGCAGGGGTAAAAGAATTGGTATCTTAAGATGTGGTTGAATCAACTATGAGCATCATCACGACTGCTTGCAATGCTTTTATGCCTCGTCAAAAAAAGCTGGCCCCCAATATACTGGTGGTCGTTTGAAATCGCTGAAAAGTGATTTCACAAGCTTCCGCGTGAGATGGGCACGGAGCCATGACGAGGCACGCAACCGGGTAGCAGCATATAATTTGGCCTGGAAATACCTTTGTGATTTGATCAACAACAGCAAGGCTCGCTGTTGGCAAAAGATCTAGGGGACCATAAACTATTGATGCGGAAGCTTGGTGGTCTACAGACACCTTGCATACATGAAGTGAGAAAGATGAATGAAATAGTGCCAGCAACCTTCTCCGCCCATCCCGTCTGTGTTGACGCTGCCCATGGTGAAAAAGCAGTCGAGTGTCCACTGTTCGCGCAGCTGGAACTGGAAGAGGCAGTCCTTTCATTGAAAGCGAGGAAGGCTCTAGGTCCAGATGGTGCCGCAGTTGAGGTATTGCGACTTGTCTATCGTCATTGTCCTGAATTGCTGCTCAGCACGTTCAACGCTTGCCTACGGGACGGAGTGGCGAGGCATCTGCAAACCGCCCGCTATGCATGCTAGACACTGCTGAGAAAGTGTTAGAGAAACTCATCACAGGAAGACTCACAAAAGCGATTCGTTTTGCTGGGGACCTATCGCTTTGGCAGTATGGCCCTAGAGCAGGATGCTCCACGATTGATGCGATTGCAGAGATTCTGAGCGCAGCCCAGAAGGCAGAGGCATATAGATGCACCAAGTGAAGGATCGTCCTGTTGGTGAGACTCGACGTTGGGGTCGCCTTCAAGACCCACTAGATCCAGAATATCCACCCATTCTGGATACGCTGGAAAACCTTTTTAAGTTCCAGAATATCTGGTACGGCTTCTAAGTGACCACCTAAAGGACTTAAGCCTGCTTTACTACACGACACAAGGCCAACGAAGGATGAAATTTACATCAGGTGTTGCCCAGAGATTTATCTTTGGTCCAGACCTGTGAAAATGTCTTACGATGGGATAATGAGACTGGTAATGCCAGATGAGTTGCGCTTGATCGGCTATCCGGTGTTGTGGCCTTGGCCGTCGACCGGACCACTGAATAAGCGTAACTTAGGCTAGGTATGCTAATGCACCAGGTGAGAGACTGGATGATTACTCATGGCTTCAGTTTAGTACTAGAGAAAACCGACGCGGTCATATTGACAACAAAGAGAATGATCAGTATTGGGGACATATTAATCGAATCGAAGCCAGCGGTGAAGTATCTGGGGCTATTGATTACTCAAAGATGAGCTCCCCTGAGCAAATCAGGGCAATTTTTGAGAAAGCTGCTTCGGAAGTGTTGGCTCTAAGTCAACTTATGGTCAACATATGGGGACACAGCCAATCAAGAAGACGCCTTTTGATGAGTTATGTAGGGTCAGTGCTACTGTGCGGAGCAGAAAAACAAGGTGACGCTCTCAGTAAGGAGGTGTACCGAAAACTTTTGGCATAGGTACAGAGATGAGGAGCACTGAGGATTACATCTTCGTATCCGACAGTCTCTGATTCGGCGATGAAAGTCATTGCAGGCGTTATACCTGTTACCCACCTTGCTACAGAGCATCGAAACGAGGGTGCGAGGGAGATCATTGTCCCAGTTTTTGAGTGAGCATGTGTATTTTCAGTCTTACTTGTACAAGATTGGTAAGTCTCAATTCTCTGGATTGTCGATTTTGTCCAGAAGAGGAAGCCAATACCTGCTAAAAAAATTTTACGTACACAAAATGGGACCGGCGGTGAAGAGGCCTCTAGAGGCAGACGAAAGAGCTCTCACTGGATAGTATAGTTGCAGTGATGCACGAATCAGTTGACAAATGCAACCTTGTGGCACATCATGTTGAGGCAGTCCGAAAAGATAAAAAGGACTCATAGCGGCCAGGGGCGCTGAGCTGGGGGATCGCTTGTCTGGCACTTCTTCATCCTCTCTACTCTCCCGCTACGAGAGGGATCCCCCCACTTGAAGGCACTACACGGCGTAACAAAACGAGAGCTGGCTTAAAGTAATGTGTCAAACGGTTCCAGGCTGGGTTCTTACGTTGACAGGGGAGATTTTAGTAGATAGTTCAGTCGCTTGCAAGCATGGGACTCCCACACTCTGTGCGTAAGTGATGCACACCTCCCAACCACAAAAAAGGAAGAAACAAGTTGGGTAAACAGACCTACGCTCATGTCAGAAGGGTTTTGTGTTCAATTTACAAAATGCAGTCACCAGATCCAATCAAATCAAGAAACATGTCAAAGACGATTTTAATTGGAGAATATATGAAATACGAAGATCATGCTATAATTAACAAAGTTGAACAAATTTCGACTTCTGAGGTTTTTGTTATTGTTATACTCATAAATATCTCCCTTGATAATTATTTCAGATGTCCATTCGCGAGAGAGGAAACACAATTTGTTCGAATCCTAGAATGGTTACAAAGCCCTTTTGCTAGGAGCTCTCTCCCACCTCCTTGACTTGTTTCACTTATGAGCATTAATTGTAGGTACTCATCTTCAGTCATTTATTAAATTGAATCAAGTGTTCAAAGCATGCACCTTAAACGTTGAAGTTGGGAAAAAATAACTCAAAATTATTCAATCTTCGCATTTAAAACAGCCATTTTGTTTTACGATTACTGATACCACTCGCTGAACCGATTCTCAAAGATATACATGACACCTATCATTCCTGAAATGTTCATGCAAATCCTAGCAAAACTGTAGGGTCTGAGTCGGTAAAAAGCGCATGTTGTTCCATAGCCATATGTTGCCATAGTAATAAATGCAGCGCATATTGTTCCATAGTAATACAGGAAAATTCGAACCGGTATAACTTCGCTAAATTATGAAACTTTCAGGATAGATTAACCTTATAAATAGTCATCTGTGAACTGAATTTCATTGAATTTCAGGGTGCCGTTAAGATTTTATTCAAGAAAACATAAAATCGATAAATCATACTATTACTAACAAAGTTGAGTGAATTGCGACTTCTCACGTATTTTTTGTTGTTGTACTCACTAAGGCCTACATTCTTGATTTTTTTCAGATTTTTCAGATCACAGGTGTCCAATCACGAGTGGGGGGGGGGGGGACACAAATTTTTCATGTATTTCCCCTCCCTGTGCGCCCCTCGAAGCAAACTTTGCCAAACTAAGACCTGTTTTGAAAAGTTCTCATCAAGGCCTTTCATTTGATACCCATATCGGCCACTTTCAATGAAATTTTTTCGGGGGGTCACTCCCCTATATGGGGAGACCCCCTTATATACCTTATAAATTTTTTTTGTAGTTGAACTTTGAAGAGAACACCACTTTACACCTACCTACAAAATCTGATGTTTCTAGCTTATGTAGTTTCCGAGAAAAACTGCTGTGACACACGGACGGACGGACGGACAGGACGTGATTTTAGTAGGGTCTTGTAAAATTATTTTACAAAACCCTAAAAAAGGCGAACAATGAACTAACGAACAGCTTTAGAATGAAATCAGGCTTAGAACAAGGGGGTGGGCTTGCCTCGATGATCTTCAATATTAAGGCGGAACATGTTATCTGGAAGCATTCAGTTGAAATCTTGAGTACAGTAACGTTTTGCTTCACAGAATTGGTAGCATATGCTGATGACATCAACTTTGTTGCACGCTAAATTTTAGATGCTTTACTAACGGAAAATCTGCAGCAAACCGAATCGGCCTTAAAGTTAATGGAACTAAAACATTAATTCACAATTCAAACGAGCAAGGAAATTCTAGTTCAAAAAAACCTGACCGTAGGAGACTATAACCTTGAGTGGATAATTTAATCGACCTTAGAAACAATATGAATAGAAGAGCCACTGAAAAGGACGAGATTTTACGCCGCTTGAAAGCTACAAATAAAGTCTATAACTCCATGCTTTTCATTCTTAGGTCCAGAGTTGGGCAATCTGTGCTGTTATATGGAAACGAAATCTGCTTCCTGACAAGTGAATCCAATAGGGCAATGGATATATTTGAACGTAAACTGCTCCGAAAAAGTGGAGATTGCATTGAAACGGCAAGTTGAATGAACTTTTCGATGATCCACCTATTTCCTGTTATATAAACTTCCTTAAATTGCAATAGGCAAGCCATGTAGAAAGAATGGAAGAAAACAGGCTAATCAAAAGGACATTGAAGAATAGAGCACAAGATAGACGTCCAGTGGGAAAATCAAGGACTCGATGAGAAGACACGATAGAAGCTGACAGCAGGTCCCTGTTGCAAGTAAACAACTAGTGGACAAGGTCGCGGAACCATGACAATTGAAGGAGATTAATCCTGGAGGCCAAGACCCAGCTTGGACCGTCACGCCATAGATAATAATAATTGAAAAATATTCGAGCAAATCGATCCCCTTATTTAAGGCTTAATATTACGGGATAGCTTTCGGTCAAATCTCCGAATCTATGACAAGCTGGTGGTCAGCGATGTTATATTCCCAGCACTTTTTGAGCACTAGTTTTACTGAATATGTCTGGTCGATTGTGAACCATTTACTTCAAAAACCACTTTGGTACTCTCCCATGATATTTTCATAATAGAGGTTCAGTCTTCGTTCAATGATTTTAGACGGCACCTTGTTTGGTTTGTTCAACAGAATAATCAACCTGTAGTTTTCACAGCGTAGTCTGCCTCCCTTCTTATATAAGTAAATATGCTTTTGCGCCTGTCACCTGGTAGCTGGACCTCTATCCATGTCCTGCAAATTAACTGATAAAGGAGGTTGTGAAGTGTTTTCCTTCAGCTTAGAACAGTTCTATTAGCATTTCGGTGATTCCAAGAGCTTCTTCAGCCCCTAAAATCCTCACAGTTTCGGAAGATGTTGTGGATGTCGTGGAAAGTTTCTGGATATATTGCTTCCGCCTGTCTTTGAGATAGATAGGGCTGCCTAACATTGACATTGTGCAATTTCGCAGAGAACCGAGCATGGTGTGAACTCCCCCAAAGCTGTTTAATTGAGGTGTTCGCTGATCTAGCTTCATTTAATGCCATATGTCCTTTAATTTGCTCAGCATTTAATACGTAGACACCAATAATAGATTAATACAAGAAACACTTCAATCAGATGTACATGTTTAAAAAAACCATTGTTGTTCTCTCTGTTCTTGTTCTGATTCAGTTGAAAAATTCAAACAGCGATGACGTTTATGAATATGATTTGATTCATTTGAAACATACAGAGTATAAAGAAATTCTACTGGATTACTTAAATGGCTAATCTCATTGACTTTAAGGATACTTGAACGATTTGATTGGGGAAGCGAAAAATTTGTATATCGTACAAGTTCGATGAATTTCGATGTCTAAGTCCATGTTTGACTCCATATTTTTTTAGACCAAAGGCATCCGATCGCAAAGAAGACATGCACATTAGTTTTTCGTACGTTTTTTCTCCTCTGTACCACAAGAAGGTTGTAACACTGTTTGAAGGCCTGTTTGGGGAAACTTACATCAAGGTCATCCATTTGACGCCCCTTACAACTTCTTTCGTTAAAAAATGTAAGAATCCCCTTCTGGAAGTAAACCCCTCCTTACAAACCATTCTAAAATTCTTTGATATCCAAGCATTAAAGAGAAAGTAGCTTTTAATATACCTATCAAGTCAGGAAGCGGAGGCCCGAAAGGGGCTGTAGTGCTAAGAAGAAGAAGATTCCTATCAAGTTTATGTTATATTATCTGCTTCAATTTTGAAAACAACTACTGTGACAAACAGATGGACGGCAAGATAAAACCGATTACAGTAGGGTTTTGTTAGTAGTACAAAACACTAAAAATCAAGCAAAATTAAATTTGAATCCATTTTCGTTGTTACAAAAAAGTAGGAGGGATTTATTTTTGAACGTATTCTATACTTAAGCACATTAAAAATTAAAAGCTTTCTAGTTAATCCAAATATCCTTTTATTCAATTTGCGTAAATAACCCCATCCTAAACTTGCAGAGTGTTATGCCACAATAACCCTTCGTCGAATCCGATACCCAAACTCAACTAATTCGTTGGGAATGTAACTCCTAAATATTCATGAAACAGTTGTCTTATACAGGCGTGTGATGAATAAATCAGTATGACATTTACCTAGCGCCTTCCCCTAGGTGGCGGTTTTTAGTATAATCAAATCGCTTCCCTTCTATTCCAGGTTGTCAACCCTTTTAATTCACGATAGCACTTATCGATGAAGACGTGGATAGACATGCCCTACACACTCTTCCATTGTTTCATTATTTTCCCATCATGCTAACTAGATAATGCTTTCGGCAGTTAATTTGTTCTTTGTTAATTATTCAATTCCGTAATCACCAGCGAAGGAAAATTAGTGAACACACCTCCAACCCAAGAGGTACGGTTAATCCAAGACAAAAGGTATTTCAGAGCCAACCGTTGCAGGGCGGCCTCCTAAACTTCACTATGAAATAGGGTTGCTTTGTGCAAATACAAGATTTGCCTCTAAAATTTAGAATTCATTAACTTTTTATGGGAAATGGCCTTCGAAATTTAATCTATTTTAGCGGAAATTTTGATTTTCTTAAATGAAGGAGTAAAAGGCGTCCGTTCATTATCAAGTCACAACATAGGGATGAAAGGCTTTCCAACCGTCTAAAACAATCTTGTAGCGATTTTCGTCTTAGTACGAAAAGATGATGGAATGTTTATTGTGCTTTTAAAGATTAAGTGCTAATGATAACCTAACAATGAAGATGTCCGCGTTTACAATAAACTCTTTGTATTTTGTGAGGTTCAGTAAAATCTGAATGAAAAGTTTTGGAATATATTTCCCCGTTTTCACCCATTGTTTCAAGTTTACATAATGAATTCCATTAGAATGCAGGAGTTAGTTGTCCTTCATTAAGTGAGTGTCCAAGTAAATTAAAGTTGACAAACTTGTTTCTAAAAAATTTGTGATTCTCGCACAATCTTCGTGATTTTCAGGCAATTCTACATATTAATTACGGTTCACCGATTTTACAATGGACGCAAGGGTTATCTGAGTTGTTCCATATTAAATCTATCAAAAACGATTATCGCCAGGAGCTCATCTCCACCGATTTCCATGAAACTTTGGTATCTAGTGTTCATTGAAAGCAAAAAACAACTTTAATATTTACCATAAAGTTTAACTTTTTTGCGAGATATAGTATGTATAAATTTTCACAAAAGTGCTATCCGTTATCTCCCTCAATTTGCAGAGAAATGAATAAGACTACAAACAAATAAAGAGCTTGTATCTGTAAAAAATACATGTCCACATTTTTCGCAAATTGAAAATATAGATTGAAATATGATGTCACTTGCACACGGAAGACAAATACATATACTACTTAAACTTGCGCTTCATGCAAAATACGGAACATGATGATTGTGCTAAGGAGATCAATTTCGAAATTTAATTAATAAAACTCAAAATTAAATTTTCCCTGCAAAAATCTCTCTGCGTTCCATTTGAAATGCAAGTAGTGAGTTTGGATGCAAGATTTGAAATCGGATTGGCGGCTTGGAAAAGGCAAGGAACAGAAACAGAACATCAATAACCGATTCCAGACTCCGCTAGAAAGATTTGATAAAAGTGAACTTCTAGTAATTTTCTCACCAACAACAACCCTAGAAGATATGTAAGTGTAAAATAATTTAACTTTTCTGTTTTTGATTAAGTCCGCCTTAAATTTTATAATCAGTTTGCTTGATCCACTTTTTTTCCAAATCTCATTTTCGAGCTTTCAGTTAGATTTTGAAATATGAAAGAGATGTGACAATTAAGTAATGAGACTGATTTTATTGCCGCGCTTCAGGTTAACCTGCGACGTTTAAATTCTCTTCTCCTTCTCCGGCATCCTTTCCCTCTCCATTGATATATTTACCATTGCTGTAGCTTGTTTAGTTCACCTGCTGTGTCGTGTTGAGTAGACGGGTGTGGGTGGTGCTCGTCACGAAAACGGAGAAACAAAATCAAGAGCAACGCGATAAAATATTGCGCCAGGTTGGGCGAAACAGCGTCTAAAACATACGCAAAATTAAAAAGATGCATGATGATAGTGCTCCAAATCGTGCTCAGGTGTTTCGATGGCATAAAGAGTTTAAGGAGGGACACGAAAGCGTGGAAGACGAGGCGCGGAGCGGGAGACCAGTCGAGGTGTAGACTGACGCGAATGCGCAGCGTGTGCGTGTCCTAATCCGTGAAGATCTGTGTTTAACAGTTTGAATGTTGGCCTCGGAACTGAGTATGAACCGTGAAACAGTCAGACCGACGATTTTGCGATGAAAAAGTTTTACGCAAAGATGTTTCCAAAGAACCTTTCTGAGGAGCAAAAGCAGCATCGAATGAAAGTCGCAGTATTTGGCCTCTAAATGGATCGCCGTGTTGCAACAGCCATTTCGCCCGATATGTCACCTTGTGACTTGTTTTCGTTCTCTAGAACAAAATCGGTGGTCAAAGGAACCAATTTTGATTCGATTACGGACATCTAGGCGGCCGTGACGAGGGTACTCGGGGACATTCCAGTCGAAGCGTTCCAAAAATATTACGAAACATGGAAAATGTGCTGGAATTGTTGTTTGGCTGCCCAAGGGGACTACTTTGAAGGGGATGGCAGAGTTGTTTTCATGGAATCAGTCACATTACTTAATTGGTACATCTTGTATGCAAACTCACTAAAGGTGGCCTTCGGCTAGTAGAAAGATCATGCATAAATAAAGGATGGATGAGATTAAGTTGACTGTGACGATCAAGCAGGGAGGTAATTTTTGAAAGGAGACAGTTTACTGTTAGAAAGCAAGCAAGATGTGTTTGTGCTGTTTTTGAATCTAATTTTAGATAATATAGCCACCGTTCTACTTTAAACGGTGAAACACAAATTTAGTGAATGGATGTGGGAGCATCCACCACTGGGTATTCAATCGTGGAATAAATCTTGGCATTGGGTAGTTGAAATTATTTGAAGTAAATTTGAATTCAACCCTCTTTTTTTTTAAATCAGCAGGTTGGAGAAGTTTTTCCAATAACTCCACATGGTAAATGTAAAGTAGAAAGATATGATATTTATTAAACGAAGAATTTAAGGAAAAGAGGGCCCTGTTGCACCTAATAGGAAATAGGGTGCTCTGGCGGGGCTTACGGACCGGTTCAGTCCGTCCGGAGATGGGCGTGGGGTGCCACTCGCTTGTCCACCAAGGCCCCAATAAGCCGCCAAGTGAGGATACGGCTTACCGGTTTCCCTTTTTAGGGTTTTGTACTAAAATACAAAACCCTATTGCAATCACGACCTGTGTCCGTCCGTCCGTCCGTCCGTCCGTCCGTCTGTATGTCACAGCACTTTTTCTCCGAAACTATAGAGGCTACAGCCATGAAACTTTGTGGAAAGGTTAAAAGTGATGACCTCTTGAAAGTTCAAGGGTGAAAAAATTTTCAAAGGGGTTTAAGGGGGGTCTCCCCATATAGGGAGTTGACCCCTCAAAAAAAAATTTTCACCATTGGTAGTCGAATAGGGTGTCATTGGAAAGGTCTCAATGAGATCTTTTCAAAACAGGTCTTAAAATTGCCTTATGAGTACCGAGGGGGCAGGGGAAGGGGAAATGTACGAACTTTTCGCGTACCCCCCCTCGCGATTGGACACCTTCCATCCGAAAAATCTGAAAAAAATCATGAATGTAGGCCTTAATGAGTACAACAACAACAAATACATGAGAAGTCGAAATTCACTCAACTTTGTTAGTAATAGTATGATTCATCGATTTTATGTTTTCTCGAATAAAATCTAAATGGTACCCTTAAATTGAATAAAATTTAGCAAACAGATGACTATTTATAAGATTGACTTTTTCTGAAAGTTTCATAAAGATCGAATAGTATTTAACGAAGTTATAGCGATTTGAATTTTCCCGTATTACTATGGAACAATGTGCCCTGTATTACTATGGAAACATATGGCTATGGAGCCATATGCGCTTTTTACCGACTTAGACACTACAGCTTTGCTAGGATTTGCATGAAAATTTCAGGAATGATAGATATCATGAGGATGACTACATACAATTGAAACAAGTCGAAGAGGCAGGAGAGAGCGCCTAGCAAAAGGGCTTTGTAGCCATTCTAGGATTCGAAAAAATAGGCCATGAATCGATGATTACAGTACAAAGGAGTAGCCCCTGAAAAAAATTTCATGAAAGGTAGCCGATATGAGTATCAAATGAAAGTTCCCTATGAGAGCTTTTCAAAACAGTTCTTAAACTGACAGTTTTTGCTTCAGTGGAGCACAGAGAGGGGGGGGGGGAAATACATGAAAAATGTGTTTTCTCCCTCGCGAATGGACACCCGTGATCTAAAAAAATCTGAAAAAATTATCAACCGAAATATTTATGGGTATAATTTGAACAAATACCTCAGAATTAAAAAATTCTTTCAACTTAGTTAATAAAAGTATGATCCTCGAACATGACGTGTTTCTTAATTTTATTCGTTGCTGGTTACGGCATTTTGTAAGTTGAGTACAAAACCCTTCTGACATGAGCATAGGTCTGTCTACCCAACTTGTTTACAATTGCGGGACGTGTCTCGAGAATTTGCCACCCGCTACACACCTCCCTTGAACACAAACACTCGACTTTAAATTTTCTTCCCGTGATTCCCCACCTAAGCCGCACCCGTTACAACCTGAAACTCAAATTCAATTGTGTTATATAAAGAGAATTTAATTTTTTACTGGATTTTACCTTTAATGACTTCATTAAATAAACTTCAGCTATGCAAACTTATCTTTGGTTTAAAATTTCTTTATGTGAATAATTAAACTAAATTCACAATTGCAATAAAGTGGAAAAAAAGAAATCTTTAAAAGAAAAATTTACTGGTCTACAAGATACAAAGGGGCCCCTTTTTCGCTACTTCCGTCAAAGTTATTGAAATTGCGTTGCCATTAACTGCTCCAACTACTCCCTCGCCACCTTCCTGTGTGCTGATATTTCTCAATGTCGTAATCTGCCCTCCACCTAGTACGCGCTTGCTACCATTGATTTCAAAATCCACTCGACGCACGTCCTTCGTATTATCTGCCGTCACTTCACTTTTCCACCTTCGAGTCACCAATCCAAAGAAAAAAAATCCTCGTTGGCAGGACCAGCCGGAAAGGTAAATTTCTCGTACGTAGCATAAGGCTATGTTCAGAAATGCGAATTCGCTGCAAATCGTTTCGCGTGAATTCATATGCGCGTTGGCGAGGTACTAGTCACCAATACATTGAGTCCACAAGCATCGCGCGAATTAAAAATACGCACGTAAATCGCGTGCACTACGCCAGACTCTCGACTCGCACGTTATATGCGCGTATTGCGCGCGAGTCTAGATACTAGAGACTCTTTGCTGTGTCCAGTTTACGCGCGAACTACAGTGCGAGTACACGTATTGAGGGAAAATGGATCGGAAAAATTTTGATACGGAATTGTTCATTGAATCAAGTTGAAAAAAGACCGGCGTTATGGGATATGGAATCCTCGGATTATGCCAACAGGATTATAAGGTGCAGAGCTTGGGAAGAGTTAGCATTAATATTTTCCGATCAAGATGACTCCGAAGAGAAAAAGAAAGAAATTTGTGAGCTCCTTTTTTCATATTTGTAGCAAATATGAACATTAAATCATTTTACCCTGCCATGGCAGTTAACCCTCTTTCATTAAATAATCAGATAATGTACCCTAGTATTTCGAGACCTTACGCTTGGTCGAACTGTAGAAGTACTGAGACCCTCTAGGGTTGTTTTGAAAAATCCATCTTCATATCTATAGCCATCTCTCAGTCAGCCTTAATTGTGAAGAATGCAACAAGCTTTTATCATGTTTTGGGCAAATTCAATATTTACATTAAGTGGTTTGTGAAATATTCGCCATTTGCATACTAGGATTCCAAAACAACACTTAACATAACGTCTTGCCCTAGAGAGGCGGTAATTGAAGATTCATTTTTCTTTTGTTAAATTTTTCCCGCAATATGGTCGCATAATGTTTTCAGATAAGCTAAATGCCTCATCCCCAACTATAATATGAGGTAAACTTGTTGTACGAAGTTCCGATATTCTTTTTGGTTCCGGAATATTTAAAGACTTTTCCACAAGTTTTTTGAAGAATATGGAGTTTTTAAAAACCATCGAGTCATTGCTCTTCCCACATGCTCCAGCATCCACACATATAAAGCAATAATTTGCATCACATACGGCAAGCAGGACAGTCGAAAAAAATGCTTATAGTTGAAGAACATAGAGCTGGAATCTGAAGGTCTTATGATTTTGATATGTTTTCCATCGATGGCTCCTATCCAATTAGGGTAATTCGTATATTTTTCGAATCCTCTTGCAATCTCTTCCCACTTTTCTGTCGAAGGTTCCTTCATTACTGTATCTCTTAAGTTTTTCCATATAACGTAACAGTTTTTTGAACGATATCGATCACAGTTGATTTCCTCAATCTGTAGGCATAATGTAATTCAGCAAAATAACACCCAGTAGCCAAATACCTGAAAGAAAAGTAAAACTTATTAAAATGTGTAATTTCAGGTTATACCCTCCAGAAAAAGCGAAAAGGTCTTGGCGACACATTCGTCCGCGAAATGAAAAAGACAAAGAAAGCACCGTCAGGCTCTGAAGCTTTGAAGATTCATTATGTGTATTTTCAGAGGCTTATGTTTCTCGAAAGATCAGTGCAGAATAAAAAGACTGAAAGCAATATTCAAGACAACTCGGAAAACTCAGAGACAGGCGAAGAATTACAGTCTACAGCAGATCCGATGGAAGACATAATGAGGCCACCGAGTAAAAACATAAAACAAAGAAAATGACTGCCGCTGAATCCGAATTTCTGAACATAATTAAACTCAATATAAGCTCTCGGAATCAACAACAGCCACAGGCTTCCTACGTAACAAAACTTCTGTTTATCTTTACATAAAGAATTGCTAAAGGTACCTGAAGACAATCGTATAGCAGTAAAAAAAGAATTAATGAACATTTTACAAGCGGCCCAAAATCTTCCCAATCAACTCCCTATTCACACCATTCATATTCGTCTGGCAGATGTACGCCTTCATCAAATAGTTCGGCTTTGTCTTCAAGTCCATTTCCGTTTCAACCTTGATACAATGCAAAAATTTCCGTACCAAACGAACCTACAGTTCAGGAACATCTCACGGCTAGCCCGAAATTTTCATTCAACGCCGAGTATTTCACAAGCAGTTTCTAACTCAAATTCGCCATCACCAACAACAAGAGATTCTCAAGAAAATGAATGTCTTAACCTCTTCCAAAATAATGTCAACAATTAACCATCACATTTAATTTTCTAATAACTAAGCTTAAAACAAGTTGAGTAAGCAGGAGAGTGCTCCTACCAGAAGGTCTTTGTAAACATCCTAGGGTTAGAAGCAAGTTTTCTAATGGCGTGAATCGATAACTTGAATTATTCATCCAATACTTAGATATGAAATCGTTCAAATTTATACAAAAGATGCACAGTTTCTTTCATAAGCACAGTGCAGCCGCCATGTTAATCTAGCTTAAATGATTTTTCTGAATGTTCGGCCGATTGAACATGTTCAAGTTAAACACTATTCCTTAAATTTTCATGAAAATTGAAAGAAAATAAAAGTACCTAAGTCAATTTCAAATATATATAGGGTTTTCCAATAAGAGGTGTTATTTTGAATAGATCTTCTGATTTAACACCTTGCGACTTCTTCCTTTGGAGCCACGTGATAGAGAAGGCCTATGCCAATAGCTCAGCGTCAATTCAAGATCTCAAAGATGCAATTCGTGAGGCTATCGAGGACATAGGGCAGCCACTTTGCGCTTTGGTTATGGAAAAGTTCATGAAGAGGATATGGTCCTGTAAGCGTGTCGTAGTGGTAATTTGCCCAATGTTAATTATTGCTATCAACGGCATATCTTCTTCTTTATAATGAACTAAACATCCGATCATTTATTTTAAAAAATGGCATTTTTCTTTTAATATCAAAATAACACCTCTTATTGGAAAACTCTATATGAACCATAAACACGTGTTATTGTTGTTGTAATTCCATATAATTTAAATGGCTATAACTCACTTGATTATGATTCGATCTCAATTAAATTTTGTGAACATATATACCTTATGTCAGTCTATATAATCGCGAAATTTCAAGAGGTTTAAAGGTACCGTTTTGATTTTATGGGCAAAAATGTAAAATCTGCAAATCATACTATAATTAGCAAAGTTGAGCGAATTTCGATTTCTAAGGTATTTGTTGCCCTTGTACTCATAAAGGTCCACGTTCGTTATAATTTTCAGATTTTTCGGCTGAAAGGTGTCCAATCGCGAGGGGGGGGGGGGGACACAAATTTTGGGTACATTTTGCCTTCCCGTGGACGCCCTAATTCATCAAATGATTTTATTATTTCAGATTCTAAAAGTTCTAATTAAGACCTTTCATTTAATACCCCACTTGACTACCTTTGATTAAAAAAAATGTTTAAGGGCCAATTCGTTATAAGGGGGACCCCCCTTAAACATTTTTTAAATTTTTGTCAAGGCCTTAACTTTTGAGAGACCATCATTTCTGACCTTTTCACAAAGCTTGAGCATTCTAGCTTCTATAGTTTCTGAGGAAATCAGCTGTGACGCACGGACAGACAGGTCGCGAAACTAGTAGGGTTTGTAAAAAAAATTTTTTACAAAGACCTAAAAATGAATATTTTACAATTACTTACTTTATCTAATTCTAATCGTAGTTTTGCTAAAATTGATGAAAAAAATTTTGTTGATTATACATTATTTCACGTAAAAGTTTACTCATTAAAAAGGATTGTGAAAGCTGAAGGCTGTATTAGTTGATATTTATTAATAAAGCATTGCTTACCTTAAAGTGATCACAAGTTTTTCTTCCGGTGAAACAACATCCTGACGCGGCACATAATTTTCACATGGCGATAAATCTTCTTTAATTAATAACAGTAAATCATCAAATGATTTTATGGACATACGGAAGTTGTTAAAAAATGTTGCCTCATGTTGTCTTAACTTTGGATGTACTAAATACTTTCAACTTTCTCTAGGTTTGCGTCTCTTCCAGCAACGATAAGCTAACCACAGTGCGACCGCTTCTTCTTACTCCATTTTTTCTAATGACTTTTCGTCCCCAAATGCTCGCACTTGAGTACGTACGCGCTCAGTTTGCGCGACAGGTTCGTTGTGTATTCGCTCTTTCTGGACGCAACGTTCGCGCGTAATACGCGCGACGGATTCGCGGCGTATTCGCCCTTTCTGGACATAGCCTAAGGATTCGAAAAAGAATTTGGCTTGCCTACTACTGGACTTCTTACTGCGATTTTTGTAGCACCACATGGGTATTTATTAACATAAAAAGAATCTGTCGCCGTTCATATTTGTAGATCCTTCATAGAGGCGCAAAGATTTTGCTAATTAAATTGAGTTGCACACGTATGGATCACATATTGAAAATCGGCTGGTAATAAATTGTTATAAACATATAAATACTGGTTTCGCGCTTCTCACATTTACTGTTTACACAGTTCAGAGTGGTTACCACACAAAGGTGATAACTTTTTGGCTTAAATAGCTCAAATAGTTAATTTCAAAAGATTTCCATAAAAGTTCAATCAGCACTTGCATTGCCATTAATATATACATTTTCGATTCATTTCTGAACCATCAGGGGCCGTCATTTTGAATTTTTATTGAAAACGGCTGCTAAAAATATTAAGCTGTAAACTTTTGAATTTTTTATTTGTCATCCAATTTGCATAATTAAATTAAATTAGCTTACCTTAATAACTTATAATTTCAAGTTTTATTGGAATCTGTTGAGAAACTTGGCTACAGAAATAAAAAAAAATTTCATGTCACCCCCTTGTATGGGGAAACCCCCTTAAACACTTTAAAATATTTTCTTACACTGCAAATTACAAGAGGCACCACTTTTGACCTACGTAGAAAATTTCCTCATTCTAGCTCATGTGGTTTGCGAGAAAACTTGTTGTGACGCACGAACAAACGGACGGACAGACAGACAGGTCACGATTTTATAATTTTTTAGGGTATTGTTAAAAATATTTTACAATATTTATAATATAGTCTGATTTATAAATACTTTTAAGTTGTCATTTAGAACGTTTCCATGAAAAAAATTCATTATTTCAGTTGCTATTAAAATAGCGAATTGCGCTTGCCTTCTGACCTTTGGGGACCGCCAATTTGAATGCATGCATTTGATTTTGGATTATTTTAAATCTTTTTGTGTGCTAGGACCTCATCAATCAATGTGCCAAATCTCATTCAAATCGGAGTTTCACTCTAGACAGGGCAAAATAATTCAATTTTTAGTGAAAATGGCAGCTAAAAATATTGGGTTTTAAATTTTCGACTTGTTTATTTTTCATTCAATTTTAATAATTTTCTGCATAATACAAGAACATAGTACAGAGATCCATAATCTTAAGTTTTATCAAAACCCGCTGGAAAATGTGACCGCTAGAGGGCCACAAAAACCTGAAAAAACGCATATTTAAACTGCCGCCATTTTGAAATTTGCAGATGCATGATCACGAAAATATCAAAGACTGTAGATCTAATAAATGTCTATCACGAGACCAAGCTTCATATATGTGAAATCAAAATTGCGACTTTTAGAAGCCTTTGAAGTTTTGAGCTTAAACTGGCCGCCATTTTGTTTTTTGCAACCTGACCTTGAGTTTTTTACGTAATTCTGTAGATGCTTATAGTTTCTATCAAACTGCCGAATTTTATGAACATCTGTTGAAAGCTTTGACCAATATTATAACAACAAAATTTTGCACGTTTTTCGACCATTGAGCGGCCGCCATTTCGTTTCTGCCGTACCGACTGTGGATTTTTTGTTGTGAGATTCATCACATACGTCAGTGAACCTTTGTACCAGATTTCATCCAAATCGGAGCTATACTTTGGTCAGAACAGAAATCACGATTTTTCGTCTAAAATGGCCGCCATTTTGTTTTCGCCCGGCCGATATAGCTGGTTCACAAACTCAACCGAGGTATTAAACCAGTACACGTTTCCTGAAAATTTGGGGAAAATCGGAGCAAAATTGCAGCCTCTAGCGTGGTCACAAATTTCGTTATATCCCATATATATATATATATATATATATATATATATATATATATATATATATATATATCTTATATATATATATATATATATATATATATATATATATATATATATATATATATATATATATCTTATATATATATATATATATATATATATATATATATATATATATATATATATATATATATATATATATATACGAGGCGTGTTCAAAAAGTATCGCGAATTTTGAATTTTCGCGGGTTACGTATATTCGAATTTTGTGGCGTTATGTGGTACTCATGTCTGCCACTTATGCCGACAAGCTCGGCCATTTTGAATGTTCACTTAATTGGTGATAGCTGCTTTACTTGCACGTGTTTTCAATCGTCTTCGATTTTTACTTATTCAAAAAAATGGATCAAAGAACGTGTATCAAATTTTGTGTGAAAAACGAAATTAAGTGCGCGGATGCATTCCGAATGTTGACTGTGGCATACGGAGAAGCTACCTTGGACCGAAGCAACGTTTATCGGTGGTACAAAATGTTTTTAGAAGGCCGAGAAGATGTGAACGACGAAGAGCGTGCCGGACGCCCGAGCACTTCAACAACAGACGAAAAAATTAATGAAGTGGAGAAAATGGTATTGGCCAATCGTCGAATCACTGTTAGAGAAGTTGCTGAAGACCTAAACATATCGATTGGCTCGTGCCATTCGATTTTTATCAACGATTTGGGCATGATACGGGTCGCCGCGAAATTCGTACCAAAATTGCTCAATTGCGACCAAAAACAGCAACGCATGAACATTGCTAATGAGATGTTAAACTCTGTCTGCGACGAACCAAATTTGCTCCAGAGGGTCATAACTGGTGACGAATCGTGGGCTTATGGTTATGACGTGGAAACCAAAGCTCAATCATCTCAATGGAAGCTGCCGCATGAACCAAGGCCGAAAAAAGCGCGCCAAGTTCGGTCGAATGTGAAAGTTTTGCTGACAGTTTTCTTCGATTGCAGGGGCGTGGTGCATCATGAGTTCTTGCCACAAGGAAGAACGGTCAATAAGGAATATTACCTGCAAGTTATGCGCTATTTGCGCGAAGCAATCCGCCAGAAACGCCCGGATTTGTGGGAGAACAAAAATTGGCTTTTGCACCACGATAACGCCCCTGCTCACACATCGTTGCTTGTGCGCGACTTTTTGGCCAAAAACAACACACTCATGATGCCGCAGCCACCGTATTCCCCAGACCTGGCCCCCTGTGACTTTTTCTTGTTTGCTAAACTGAAGAGGCCCATGAAAGGACGACGTTACGCTACGCTTGACGAGATAAAGACGGCATCGAAGGAGGAGCTGAACAAGATTAAAAAAAATGATTTTTTGAAGTGCTTCGAAGATTGGAAAAACCGTTGGCACAAGTGTATAATATCTCGTGGGGATTACTTTGAAGGGGACAAAATAGATATTCACGAATAAATAAATAATTTTTGAAAAAAAAACAAAATTCACGATATTTTTTGAACACACCTCGTATGTAATCTCCCTCTGACGGCCATTTTACCGCTCTCCAACCGAGTTCTTTGTCTCGGGTTCTGCCACCTCTTCGGAGTGGTTCTTCCTGTTCCCGCGGAGTAGATCCACTCAAACTCTGCGTGATTTCCACTCCACCTTGAACTTCTCTCACTCACTACAATCACGGCTGAATTGGCTGAATATCTTCTCCGATTGTTTGCAATGTTCGATTAAATTGTTTATTAGTAACTAGTCATTTCGCGATATAAAATTGCATGATTTTTGGTAGTGCTTTTCCGGATTTTATCCTTCGTGATTCTGGTCATACGACGCTCCGTCAAGTACGCCGGAAGGAGAACATCCAGTAAAGTGAATATTTAGCTAAGTTGTTTTATTATTTTCGTTTTGAAAAATTGTATAAATAACTAGTCGAGGGCAATTTTCATTTGCGTGCAACGTATCAAATCATTTGAGAATGTTAAATAATTGATACCAAATGCTACGCTCGTATGTTTTGGAAAACAGACAGATGGAAAATGCCACATATTGGACTTATTTTCTTTCGCCAAATTAAAGTTTACTTACTCATGCATGTGATAGGTGGTCAACAGCAATGTGAGAGTAGGATGAGCAATTTAAAATTATGGGAGCTATCGAAGCGCAATAGAATTCAACAGAATGTTTAAAATGATGCTACACGCTTACAATCAGTAATTATGGTACAGATCGGAGAAGTTAGTAATTTTCAAGAACTTGTTCAAAAAGGTGTTTTTGATGTAGGCATGTAAAAGCTTTTCGCTTTTCATGTTTTCTTTTGACGGAGTTGTTCGATAATGTGCAACTTATCGCAGTAAACTCAGCTTTTAGGGTTTTCTGCTTTCTCATCCTTTTCACCTATGTTGTCTTCGTCGTCATCGTTATCGCTGTCGGGATTTCGATCAGCTTGGTCTACTGCGTATGGTCATGATGCAAATAATTAATTATTATCTTTTAATCAGCTTTTCACGTTTTCTGTTTTCTCATTCTTTTCACCTACGTTGTCTTCGTCGTTGGCGTTATCGCTGCGGGAATTTCAATCAGCTTTGGATTTGACTCGCCTCCTTAATCTTTAGCTGCAGGCAATTCTAATTCATGATGCACAATATTGTAGTCGGTCAGTACATTTCCGCAGCTTGTCTCATTAGTACACTTTCGGTCTTTAAACGATGTTGAACCCTGGTGTTCATTGGTTGAATGAAAATTCGGTAGCATTTGGATATGTGGCGATATACTTCTCGTTCAGGATGTGAATGTTGCTGGCCAGTGGTTCAAGGTATGCCTTCCAAATTAATTTGTAGTTCGATTAACGCCGTACCTGATGTGGCATATACTTTTGCAGCAACCTACCTATTTACCAATATTTTTTTTTTCTTTTTGAAAATCATTACTGCAAGTACTCGTACTTAAATTACTGCTACGGGTACAATTAAAAAGTATTAGCCCAAACCCTAATCGAGTGCGCTTACGATTGCCTTATTTAACGAGTCACGCGACAGATATGGTAGTGTTCGGGGTGAGATAATGTTGATGCCTCTGTACTCCATCCGTAAAAAGTATAAAAATTATAAGCACTAACTAGAATATATTTCCTTCATAATGGGACATTAAATCCCAAGAAATGCTAATAACTGTAAATACATCTGCAGCTCTGCCAATAACTCCTACTTACACCTCCTTGTTGGGACGTAAGAGGTTGAAGGTGAGTCTTCCGCACCTGATAACGGAATTGAAGTTACAACGATGCTGCCGGAATGGAGGTTGGGCGACGGGCTAATTCCTTGGAAAACCTTACAATGTTCCAAAACCCGCAAAAGAGCTTTGGAATAGATCGGACTCACGGCAAAGACCTCGTAAAAGGAAAACGAATATGGCATTGGATCCTGGAATGTCAGATCACTAAATTACTCTGGCGCTGTTAAGGCTCTTTAACAACAGGCCAGTCATTATAAATTAAAAATACTGGCAATCCAGGAAACAAACTTGACTGGGTATGATATTCAAGACATGAGATTGCACACAATATTCAAAAGTGGGAAGACTGCTTAAAAACGAGCATTTGAAATGGCTTTTATTGTAGATAGGGAGTTAAAATCACATGTTATTGATTTTAAGGCAGTTAATGAATGCTTTTGTGCGATCCGTATAAAAATGAGATTCTTCAAAACCTGGCTGATCAACATGCATGCCCCGATCAAAGAGAAGGATGAAGAAATGAAAAAAAAGTTCTCAAACCATGTGGAAAGACTAGTTAACTCATTGCTTACAAAAATAATTCTGGGTGATTTCAACGCTAAAGGGCAAGGAGATATCTCATCATGGAAGAACTGGTGGATATAGCCTCCACAATGAAACAAATGACAACGGCCAGCGCCGGGTTAACTTTGCATGTACCAGAAATTCAGTCATACGTTCGAATTGCTTCCCACATCGGCGCATATAGTACATAAAATTACCTGGGTATCACTGGAGGGCAACACACGAAACTAGATCTACCATGTTGTGGTCCAACAACGTTGGGCCTCGAGCCTACTTGACATCCATGCATATTGAGGAGCCAATTTTAATTCAGATCACTTCTTGCTCAAATTAACCTATCGATATCATATGTCAAAGGCTTATTCGGCAAAGACCAGCCGGCTACAAAAATTTGGCATCGAAAGGCTCCAAAAAGCGCCTGTGGTAAAAAATTTACGCAGACTCTCGACAAAAAGCCAGCTCCCATCTTATCAGACGCAACCCTGAAAACAAGCAACGATCTTTGGATGGAAGTGAGAGCGGCTATTTAGACCGTGGCAGAACAGATAATAGGACATTAAACCGACGCAAAAGAAATGATTGGTACAGGCGAACAAAGAATATTTAGGTAGAAAAATCAGGACGAAGAGAGAACATTATTAAAATTAAGAAAAAAACATTCTATGATGATCAATTGATGTACTTATAGTGGTCATGTAAAGTATTAAAAAGGCTGAAAGATGGTTATCAGCTCGAAACCACGCTCGTCCGTGATGAGATTGGAGATATCATTGCTGATTGGGCATCATATTTCAAGAACCTACTTACTCCACTGCACAGCTCCAAAACATCAAAGCCTTTAGATGTTTTCAGAGAACTTTCATTGCCCACCAACTCTGGATGACGTTTGCTCTACAATCAAAGCCCAAAAAAATAATAAAGCGCCGGGCAACGATGAGATTCCAGTGGAGTTCATCTGATATGTTGGCAGCAGCGTTCATGAAGCCATTAACAAAGTCATCCAGCACATTTGACAACAAGAACATATGCCGAGGGAGTGGAGCCAATCAATTATAGTTCCTATATACGAAAAACTGACAAGCGCAAAACTATAGAGGCATATCACTACTTTGTACGGTGTACAAAATATTTGCAAAGATCGTAGAAAATAAAATCGGATCATACGCCAACAGTATCATTGGGAAGTATCAAGGTGGTTTTAGAGCAGGTATATCAAAGGTAGACCAATTTTCACTGTTAAGCAGGTATTTGAAAAATGCTGGGTGTTTAACATAGACGAACACCAAATTTTCATTGACTTTAAGTGAGCACAAAATAATATTAATTGTAACTTACTGTACCAAATAATGCTTTGCTTTGGCATCGCAGTCAAATTGCTCCACCTTATGAAAATGACAATGACATTGAAGACCTCCCAAGTCCGCATCAATGACCAACTCACCGATGCCTTTGACACAAATATCAGGCTAAAGCAGGGAGATGGGCTGGTCCAATTCCTATTCAATTTGACTGTAGAGTACGTCATAAGGCAGCTACCTGTCAATACATGGGGTACATTACTATACAAGTTGAGCCAAGTAGTAGCTTATGCGGACGACATTAACATTTTATCACGGTCATTAACAACTGCCAAGGAACTCTTCATAAAACTCGATAGTGGTGCAAAACTAGTAGGGCTACAAATCAATGTGATGAAAACAAAACGCATACTGCAGTGGAGGAAAAATAACATAAGTACAGGAAATTTCACACTTAGCGAATACAACATCAAAAAGTTACGCGGGTTTGTGTATTTAGGCACCAAAGTAACAAAAAACAGTAATGATTGAGACAAAAGACACCAAATGATACAGCTAGCAAACAAATAATTATTCAGTTTTGACGATCTTGAGGAACATCTGCATAGACAGGGAAACAAATCTCCAAGTATACAAATCTGCGATAAGACCTGTGTTATGATATGCGTGTGAAACATGAACCCTTTCCCAAGCATCTGCATATACAGGTATAGTATATTGCCTTTGAAGGATGGTTTTTGAGGTGAATAATCGGACCATAGCCGGAGGTTTCAACGATTGTAAGACTGTGGAAGCTGCAATGGGTTGGTCACATGAATTGTATGGAGTAACAACAGATACCCTAGAAGGCATTCGTTGGGAGAACTGAGGGCCGGAGGCCAGCGCGGAAACCGAAGAAACGCTGGTATGACTCGGTCAATGAAGGCAGTTCATCACTGCTCAGATTCCAATATTGGAAGATGCGGTCAATTGACTGAAACAAATGGAGGCGCTATTTGCAGCAAGCGAATGCCCGAGAAGGGCTGTAGTGCTACGAAGATGAAGAAGATATATATAGCTATATTTATATACATACTTGTATATACATATATATATACATATATATACATATATATATATATATATATATATATATATATATATATGTATGTATATAAATATAGCTATATATATCTTCTTCATCTACTGGAGGTACTCGTAGGGAAATTCGGATCAGGCCAGAGAAACGAGAGAGGAGAGACTGGTCCGATTCACCCACCAATACAAACTATATATAGCGAACTCATTCTTCAAGAAACAACCAAGCAGGAAATGGATTTGGCATGCCTTAAATGGGGTTACAACGAACGAGATTGGCCTGATCCTGACTAATAACATAAGAATAATCAAAGACGTCTCCTTGCTTAATAAATTCAGGCCAAGCAGTGACCAGCGCCTCGTTAGAGCGAAACTAACCATAGACCTAAGATCCGAACGAACAAAACTGCCGTTCAAAGACTTTAAAAGCCTTTGACTCGATACACCCTGAGGCGATTATAACAGCACTATGAAATTGAGATATCGATAAAGTATACGTGAAAACGCTCTCAAACATCTACAGGAATGCCAAAGCAAAGTACAAAGTGTTGGATGACACGCCAGAATTCCCCACACAAAAAGGTGTTAGACAATGGGACACAATCTCTCCAACGCTATTCAATGCCACCCTGGAAAACATCTTTCGAGAACTGAAATGGGAAAAGAAGGGCCTACAAATTGACGGAGAACGCATCGATCACCTAAGATTTGCCAACGATATAGTCATAATTGCTCAGAGCCAAGAAGAGCTACAACTCCTCTTAAATGAGTTTAGCGAACCCAGCGAAAAAGTCGGCCTAAGAATGAACCCAAATAAAACTAAGGTTATACTCAATGAACATTCAGGAGGTCAGGTCGAAATAGCACTGAACAACATTAGCCTAGAAACAGTAGAAGAATATATCTACATAGGCCACCTAGTACATAGATCCGGAGATATAACACCTGAAATTAATAGGCGAATCAACCTAGCATGGTGCGCATTCGGGAGAAGCTCCATCATATTCAAATCTAGAATGAAACTCCACTTAAAAAAGAAAACGTTCGACCAATATATTCTACGTACCATGACATACGGCTGTGAGACATAGACGTTAACAACAGGAGTCACAAGGCAATAACAAGTGGCACAAAGAGCAATGGAAAGGTGCATGCTAGGCATCACGAAAAGAGACTGTAAGACATTGACTTGGATAAGAGAAAGAATCAAAGTGACAGAGATAGTCCATAAAACTAGGTCACTAAAATGGCAATGGGCCGGACACATGGCAAGGCTAACTAACAACAGACAGACTGCCAAGATCATACAATGGTACCCAAGAGGGATGAAAAGACCACGAGGAAGACCCAAAATACGGTGGGATCATGACATCAGGAGACTAGCGGGTGTCACCTGGACAAGAATAGCACAAAATAGAGACGACTGAAGAGAAATTAGGAATCAATATGTGAGGGAGGCTATACCATAATACCTGTACACATAGGTATATATGGTTGAACAAGCTGTAGATGATGATGATATTATATATATATATATATATATATATATATATATATATATATATATATATATATATATGTGTTATATATATATATATATATATATATATATATATATATATATGTGTTATATATATATATATATATATATATATATATATATATATATATATATATATATATAGATTATATATTGGTAAGCCTTTTTGGTCATTTTTCGATTGAATATTTCTTTTATTTAAAATGGATTTTATTTTAGTACATATTGTTCATTATTATCGATGACGTTTTTGCCATTTTCTGGGTAGAGCCATTATGCCATCTTTGTAGAACTTCTGTGTTTTATTGGCAAAAAACATAGCCAAGTGACTTTCACAGTCCCTTTTTGAAGTGAGTTTCTTTTCATTAAAGAAGTTTTTCAGAGACCAAGACAAATAATAGTCTCATGGTGCAAGGTCTGGACTATACGGTGGATGCATCAGAACCTCCCAGTCAAGCACGTTTTTCGACCATGATCATTTTCAAACGGCATTCTCGTATCTTACCCATTTTTGTCATCGCTCGTAATGATTTGCTTCAAAAATGGCTCGATTTTGTTATGTTTTATTAGTATTTCGCAAATAGAAATTCAGTCGATCAAATTTTTTTGTGTTAATTCATGCGGCACCCAAACGGTGAGCTTCTTTGTGTTTCCAGTCTTACGCAAATGTTTCAAAACTGTTTGGTGATAGATATTCAATTCCTTAGCAAAGTCATAGCTGCTTATGTGTTGGTTTTCTTCAATTTTTGTAAGATTGGTCGATTTGAGCGAGGTGCATCTTTGACATCAAAATTTCTAGAACGATAGCGAGCGAACCATATCTTTGCTGTGGTTTTTGATAACGTATCTTGACCGTAAATATCACAAATTTTTTCACGAGCCTGCGATGCATTCTCACCTTGATCGTAGTGATATTGCAAAATATAACGAATTTTTTCAGGAATTTCACTCATTTTTAAATGAATACAACTTTTGACACAAATCACAAAATACAAAGCTGCCCATACGAAAATTGTAGACTGGAATGTCACCTTTCAAACGCATGTCAGGTTGACTCAATCTGACTAGTATTGCCCGATATATGATAACGAACACCCTCTAGTGACAAAAAAGGCTCAATACTTTTTAGACTATCCAATATATAAATAGATATCCAATATATAAATAAGGTACATAACAGAATTTATTTCGTTCAGACGGGATTAAGTAAGAAAAAATACGTATAAATCACTTAAAGGAATAAAGTATAATTCTCAAAACTTAAATACTGATGTTCATATCTTCTAACACAACCATACATTTTCATTACAAGTCATTATTTTGAGCAAGAGACACAAAGCTCATTTTGTATTCCCCGCAAATGCTTTTGGAACATTTTTCACATGCAGATTTTGTCGTACGCCGTTTTTGGCTTGGAAAAAAAATATATAAATTGATCTTTTTTGATTAATTGACATTGTGTTGAAGGTACTTTTACATAAATATTGATTTTTGTCACATTGTTCAACATTATTTTCAATATTACTTCTGCTAGAAACGGGTAGAGTAGGCACCACCAATCTTTTCTCCAGCCATGGTTTAATAAGGCTCTTATGAATTTCTCTCATATAATTATTACGATTCAGTGGTTTTTTATTCGTGCTATACATGTTGTGTAGATAAATTACGTAGCTATTTATAAATGCCATGTTTAATATTCCATAGAATACGCATGACATTG
>OZ017740.1:164016476-164268976 GCA_963969285.1 Odontomyia ornata
TTTCGCCAAAAACTAGTGACTCAAAGTTTCGGCCTTGATCCGAATGTAATTCGCAAGGTATGCCGTACCTACTGACCCAATTTAACACTAGCTGCTCAGCTACGGTAGTCGCTTCCTGGTTGGGAATGGGGTAGACCTCGGGCCACTTGCTGAAATAATCGGCTACATTCAGCGTATATCGATTTCCCCAATCGGATTCAGGAAAGGGTCCTGCGATGTCAACAGCAATCCTTTCGAATGGCACGCCTACGTTATAGGTCTGCATTTGTCCTCTCAGTCGTCGCTTTGGGCCTTTGACGGAAGCGCAAATTGTGCATCTGCGACACCAGTCCTCTACGTCTTCTCGAGCGTGGAGCCAGTAGAACTGTTCCCGCAATTTCGCTAAGGTCTTGTTAACACCAAGGTGGCCTCCCGAGGATCCTTCATGCATTTCCTTAACCACATCGTGGATTCGGCTTTTGGGAAGTATAGTTTGCATCCTATAGGAGCTACCATCCGCCGTTTCCCATTTCCGCTTGAGTACGCCACCCTCCACCTGAAGGGAGTTCCATTGTGCCCAATAGCTTTTCAGGGTTGCGCCATGCATTGAAACGTCTTTCCACTCAGGTCGCCCAGTCGTCTCCTTCCATACGAGCAATGGTCCGATGTCATCATCGGCTAACTGGGCGTTTCGAATCTCCTCCGATGACCAACCTTCATCGAATTCCGCCGTTATCAGTCGCAGATCAACGGGCGGTTCCTTTTCCTCAATCCGTCGGCAATGCTTGCAGTTAGCTGGACATGGACGGCGGGATAGGGCGTCAGCATTTCCATGAACTCCGCCCATCCGATGAACAATTTCGTAGTCGTATGACTGCAATCTTTCGATCCATCTCGCAACTTGTCCCTCGGGGTTTTTGAAGTTGAGCAACCATCTCAGTGATGCATGGTCCGTTCGAAGAACAAATTTCTGGCCATATAGATACTTGTGGAACTGCTTGGTGGCCTCTATTATAGCCAATAGCTCCTTCCTGGTCACGCAGTAATTCCTCTCACTTTTTGAGAGAACTCGACTGTAATAAGAGAGGACTCTTTCTTCGCCATTGATCTGCTGGGAGAGTACAGCTCCAATACCGCCGTTGCTTGCATCGGTGTCAACTACAAACATTTTTCCGGGTTTCGGATACGCCAGCACGGGTGATTCACACAGCTTTTCCTTCAGGGTCTCAAAGGCTGTCTGGCATTGTTCATTCCAGACGTACGGACGATTTTTCTCGGTTAGCTGATGGAGACACTTAGCTATTTTGGCAAAGTCTTTGACGAATCTTCGATAGTAGGTCGCCAGACCCAGAAAACTTCGTAGTTGGCGCTTGTTGTTTGGTGTTGGCCAGCTTTTCACGGCTTCAATTTTCTCAGGGTCTGTTTTGACCCCTTCTGCTGATACGACGTGTCCCAGGTATTTTACTTCATCTGCGAAAAGAGTACACTTCTCGGGACTAAGTTTCAAATTTGCCAGTCGTAATCGGGAGAAAACCTCTTCTAAGTTCCGCACATGCTCTTCGAACGTTCTACCGATGACGATGATGTCATCTAGGTATACCAAGCAGGTTTTCCAGGTTAGACCACGTAGCACATATTCCATCAAGCGTTCGAAAGTGGCTGGAGCACTGCAAAGCCCAAACGGCATCACAACAAATTGCCACAATCCGGTTCCAACTGAAAATGCGGTCTTCTCTCGGTCCTTCTTGTCAATTTCTACCTGCCAGTAGCCACTCTTGAGATCGAGTGTAGAAAACCATTTTGCGTCGGCTAAAGTGTCCATGATGTCATCGATGCGTGGGAGTGGGTAACTATCTTTCTTAGTGACGTCGTTAAGCTGCCTATAATTGACACAAAAGTGAGTGCTACCATCCTTTTTCTTGACTAGAACTACAGGCGCGGCCCATGGACTGACAGAAGGTTCAATAACGCCTTGTTTTTCCATGTCCGAGATCAGCGCGCTCACTTCTCCTTGTTTGGCTATAGGGAGACGTCTCGGTGCTTGTCGAATCGGCTTGGCTCCCTGTGTATCTATGACGTGAGTTACCATACTCGTTCGGCCTTGGTCATCCGGGCTTGTTGAGAAGATGTCACTGTACTTGGTGACCAGATGAGAGGCTCGTTTGAATAGCTGCACTGGCAATTTGACCTGCTTCAATATTGCAGACGTGGATTCCCGGGCTTTGTCTGTGTCTTGCCTCCTTTTCCAATGATGGTCGTGAGTAGCTTCCAAAGAGGTGATGGTGGAAACAGGCTGGCAGCTGCCGATGACTTCTATCGCTTTGATGCTCGTAGTTGAGTCTGCGGTGTTAAGGACTCTAACCGCCACATATCCGTTCCTTAAAGATCTTACAAGGCATCGTCCTACAATCAAACTGCGTAATGCAGACGTCGTCGTTGGCTCTATCAGATAAGATCGGTGGTCTCCAGAATCACCATCAAGCTTGGCCCATACAATGCTTTCGGAAGAATTCGGTACATCAGTGTCAGTACATACCACTACATTCATCTTGGGAATTTGGAAGCTGGGATCCTCCATCAGTACTTCTACATTCTGCCATTTCAATACACGTTTGCCCAAATCCAACGTGATTCCATGTGGTCGCAGAAAATCCATTCCGAGAATGCAGTCATCCATAATGTTCGCGACCAGAAAATTATGTCGGAACACAAGGTCTCCCAACTGTATCTGGAGGTTGACCTCTCCATGAACAGGTGCAGTTTCTCCCGTAGCTGTCCGTAGTGAGAAAATTCTGCCCTTGTGAAGTTGTTGCTGTCTAACTAGGTCTGGTCGGATAATCGATCGGGTTGCACCAGTGTCGATTGTTATGGTGCAGTGTTCTCCGTCAACTTGACCCGGAAGGCATAAGTCCGCTTCTCCACGATGTAGTCTTGACACGATGATGGTGGTGCTGGGGATGTCGATACTCCTAGCCAACGTTCGCCCCCCGAAGCTGGCCCTTGCAGTTTGATGGGCTTCCATTCTAGGCTCCTGACACGGTCTGGATCTCCACCACCCTGGACAATAGCTCGGTCTTCTTCCCTTATTGCAGTCTCTTTGCAGGTGCCCTTTTTCCCCGCAATTCCAGCATCTAGGCGCACCATTCACATGCGGGTCTCGCTCAATTTCCACGCGCTCACACCTGCACTCGTCTGTCACTACCTCACGAACCCGGGCAGTGGTACGAGTCACATTTTTCGCTGCCTCAAAGTTCAGACTATAAGCCAGTGCGTCCTTAACCGTTTGCTTTTGAGCTAACCGCACCGCTTGTTGCAATTCCGGGTCCTTTAGTGCGCTGATGAATGCTTCTGTCGCTGCATCATCTCGATGTTCTGGGTCGTAGGCTGGATAAGCCAAAAGTGCCAGTCGCTCAATGTCTTGGGCTAGCTGCTGTAGGGTTTCACCAGACTTCTGCATTCGATGCCTTAGCTGTGACCGATAAATCTGCTTCAGATGATCGTCTCCATAACGCATGTCGAGCGCATTCATTATAGCATTCGGGTTTGAGTGCAATTCAACGAGGATCGTCTGCAAAAGCTCGGCAGCTGGGCCTCTTAGAGCAAGAATCAATGCAGTTGCTCGTTCCTGCTCATTCCAGTGATTTATGCGAGCGGCTGCTTCGAACTGGGTTTTGTAAATAGTCCAGACCGTTTGCCCTTCGAATATTGGTGATTGCACATTTCTAGATGAGCTTTGCGCTGCGGTTATAATTGGGGCTGGTGAGGCGGTTATTACTGCCTTTGCTGCTTCCAAGTCCTTTTTCACTTTTTCCATCTCATGGTTTACCTGGCTGATCTCAAGGTTGATTCTCTCCTCGACCTGGTATACCTTCTCCTCGACGCATTTAATTTGGCTGTTGAGACTACTGAGCTCCGCTTTTTTTCCGGTTGACTGTTTTTCCAGCTTCTGAGCGATGTCTGCCTTGATTTCGATCGCTTGTTGATCCAGCTTCACTGATTGTTCATTAAGCTTCGCTGATTGTTCATTTAACTTCGCTGATTGCTCATCTAGCTTCGTGGTTAAATTGGATGACTGTTCATTGAGCTTCGTAGTTAAATTGGATGACTGTTGTCGCTGCTCCTGCTGCATCAGCATTAACATTTTCATCAGCGCGTTTTCTGGTTCCTTTGGTTTTTTTGTTTCTGCTTCACCACCTTCTGCGCCTTCTTCTACATCTGAGGGCTCACCCGAATCCAGATACGCGCCTTCCGATTCAATTGCGTCACGCAAGCGTGCAATCAGTGTAGCCTTTGTACCTTGCGTAGCCAGGTTTCGCTGTTCCAACTCCTCTTTGAGCTCCGATATGCTCAATTGATTAATTTTTAGATTTAAATTTCCTGGCATTTTTATTGTTTCGGCTATTTTTCCACGTTAACTTTCACAATTGTGCACTTTAAAGTTGTTTAAACGTTTTCACTTCCAAAATTTTTCTATCCCACTTCTGGCAGACAAAATTGTCAAGGAGCTCAACGCTGCCCCAGCTGTAATAGCATCGACATCAAAAACTCCTGCTCCGATGTCAGATCCAGTTCTCGAAAAAATACTAAACCGACTTGACAGGTTAGACGTGATCGCAAGAAATCAACATCCACGTTCTACAAATCGATCCCGTTCACGTGCTCGCTGGCGCCCAAGGTCTCAAACACGCACACGTCAAGATACAGACGAGAAAAATTGTTTTTATCACCGGAAATTCGGGAAAAGGCGAATAAATGCCGTCCGACATGCCAATTTTCCGAACAGGAAAACTAAAACCGTCATCGTCAAATGCGGTCAGCGATGACGTCCACTTAAACAAGAACCGCCTATAAGTAACCGACAAGCAAACAGGACTAAGATTCCTCGTGGATACAGGTGCAGAGGTGTTGGTAATCCCTAGGCAGGGCAAAACGCGTCAGGAAGAACGGAAATTGAACGCTGCAAATGGAATGACAATCAACACGTTCGGAGAACAAACCCTTTCGCTCGACGGAGGACTTTCAAATGGAGTTTTTGCATTGCCGCAGTGGATCATCCTATACTCGGAATTGATTTTCTACAACATTTTAATTTGCTTTGGTGGATGGTAAGACAAATCCTGAAGCTGTCGCAACACTATCAGATAAACTAGCCGAAGCAATCACCACTGTGAATCGACAGATGCCACTTCACAACATCCTCGCCGAATTTTCTGAGCTAACGAGTTCTGTGACAACATCGTAAACCAAAAAGGTAATACGCGGAACGAGTTCGGCGATTACCGCAGGACCAATATCAATCCGCAAAGACTGAGTTTGAGTGCATGTTGGAAAATGGAATATGTCGTAATTCAAGTGGCCCATGGGCTAGTCCACTTCATTTAGTCCTGAAAAAATCAGGAGAATGGAGATCCTGTGGCGACTACAGAAAACTAAACGCAGTTACGATACCAGATCGATATCTAGTGGCAGGAATGGAAGACTTTAACCATAATCTACACGGAAAGACAATCTTTTCCATAGGCCATAGACTTAATCCGCGCCTATCATCTAGTGCCAATTGCAGATGAAGACATCGGAAAGACAGCGGTCATCACCCCCTTTGGGCTCTTTGAATTCTTGACGATGCCTTTTGGACTCCGGAATGCAGCCCAAACCTTTCAAAGGTATATCGACATTGTTCTCTCTGGATCAAGCTACAGTTTCGGTTACCTGGATGACATCTTTATCGCGTCCAGCTTGGAAGGGGAACATCGGATACATTAACAGGAAATGTTCACTCGATTAAGGGAACATGGCATCAAAATTAACGTCACCAAATGCAATTTTGGAAAACCCGAGGTAAGTTATATGGGATTTCTGTTATCAGCGAAGGAAACAAGCCGCTAATAGAAAAGTTGATGCAATACTGGAATGTGAAGGGCCAAAAAGTATTCAAAGTCTACGAAGATATTTCACCAAGATCAACTTTTATCGGAAATTCCTAAAAAATGCCGCAAAAGTACTTGCTCCGCTAAATGAACTCCTGCGCGATTCCCAAAAAAATGATAAAAAGCCTGTAAATTGGACGTCAACAATAATGAACAACTTTGAAGACAGTAAAAAATTGTTGGCAGCAGCAGCTTGTATCAAACAGCCAGTTGAAAATGCTCAGCTGGCTATAACAACGGACGCCTCAAATCTCGCGATGGGAGCAGTATTGGAACAGTTTGTCGATGGAATTTGGCTGCCACAAGGATTTTATTCCAAAAAATTTAGGGACGCTCAATAAAACTACAGTGTCTACGATAAATAATTGTTGGCAATCTTTTTGGCTATCAAATATTTTCGAGACAAAGTAGAAGGACACCAATTCGTGATACGAACTGACCACAAGCCACTGTGCTACGCTTTCACATAGAAGTCATCAAAAGCATCACCACGCCAAATCCGACAACTGGAGTATATTTCCCAGTTCACGACGGACAGACTCCACGTTAAAGGTGAAACAAATATTGTGGTAGACACTGTATTTAGACTTGATGCAGTTACCGCACATAAAGCAATCGATATGGCCGACGTAGCAGAATTACAAAGTCTGTTACACTCGGAAACATCGTTGGATTTGCAGAGAGTACAGAAGAGTGGAAAGCATTTGTACTGTGACTTATCAACAGGTATCAAGCACTTCACCGTCAAGCATTTGATTCTGTGCACCGCCTGTCGCACCCCAGTGGGAAGGTTACCAGTCGTTCAATACGAGAAAAATTCTTCTGGCCAAACATGCACAAGGATATTGCGAATTGAATAAAATCATGCATTCAGTGCCAACGCTCTAAAACTAGCCGACACGTCATGACTTTCCCGTTAAAGTTTGCAGCGCCAGATAAAAGATTCGACCACATACATCTCGATTTAGTTGATCCATTGCAACAATTTTAAATATGTCCTTACGATGATCTATCGTTTCTCGCGATGGACGGAAACCGTACCAATTACCGTAATCACCGCCGACGCAGTCGCTACCAATTTCTATCTACATTGGGTCTCACGTTTCGGTACACCCAGGATCGTTGCAACAGATTGCGGTAGCCAATTCGAATCAATGCTTTTCCATTCCCTAACTGAAATAATTGGTTGTAAACACATCAGGACGACTGCTTACCACCCGTCATCAAATGGAATGGTGGAACGCTGGCATCGATCCTTAAAGGCAGCACTCATGAGTCATGAAGACGAAAACTCGCTTCAAGCTCTGCCTACAGTCCTTCTCAGCCTTCGATCTGCCTCCAAAGAGGACACTAAATGTACTGCAGCGGAAATGGTATACGGTACCACACTCTGAATTCCAGGAGATTTTGTTGAGGACAAGGACAGTAAAAGCGACCCAACAGCATTGTGTCTAAATTTCGAAAGACATGCGACGACTGCGGCCAACACCTGTCGAGCACCATTGACATAGCAGCATATTTATTTTCAAGGACTTGGCAACATGCAGTCACGTCTTTGTGCGAGTCGATGCGGCCAAAAAATCTTTGCAGCAGCCGTATGTTGGTCCATTTCGCGTACTTGAGCGAACGTTCGATAAAATCTTCAAAATCCTCATGGACGGCAGAACATCACAAATATCAATCGACAGATTGAAACTGGCCTACATCTTAAACTTAGACATCGAAGAACCAACGCCATCACCGTTTTCCGATTATGACAGCCGAAGACCTCCAATTACAAAAACTTACGCGGGATCGAATCAAAGCAAAAAACGGAGAGTCACATTCGATGTTGACACATCTAAAGGAGGAAGCATTGTAGCGGACCTGAAAGCGGCAAAGCGCCATCATCAACTTTTTAATATGTAAGCTTAAATTATTGTGTATATAATTTCTTCTGGTTTTATACTCCGACCGATAAAGTTTGTTTCTGTGCGCTCAATAAATATTATTTTCGATTATACAAAATTTAGATGTTTCGTTAATATAGGAAACAACGCGAAGATAAGTTATTATAAATGTTAAACTAAGAATGGTTGCAATATAATTCCTTAGGTAGAAAGTTATATATATTAGAATAAGTAACAGTCAGTAGAAAATTTAGTATAAGTAGAAATGACATTTGTGTCAATGCATTATTTTGTTGGTTGTTTTTTTTTTCGAATAATTTCATTCAAAATATTCATTTTCATATCATTTGCACTGACAATAATGTATGATTTAAATTTTTAAATAAATACTCATATATATAAATTTAGAGTGTCTTTGCGGCCATTAAGTTTTATAATATTTTATTTGGCTTAAATAAAGCAGAATTTTATTCTTTTATTCATTCAAAAAACAAATTTCCAAAGGTCTAAAGGTCTAAAATAAAATTTTACTTTATCTGTTGGAAAAGTTTTTTCAATGCAGCGTCCAAGCATTTGCATCGTCTATTGACAAAATTCTTACATTGGGGCAAGCAACCAATAAATTGGGTACATAAGTGATATCCGCGCATCGATCTTTATCCTGTCGCCAACATTGAACCCATCGCGTGCTATTATATTAGAATGAAAAATACAGTCCAACCTACGAGTATCTTATTATGGGGGAATGTTTATTCCATGTGATATATTTCTCTCGGACTGACTGCTATGGGTAGTAATTTGAGTATTTTGTTGGAAATTGTAAAAACCAAAAAACCACCTTCAGGGGCTTAATTTGGTAAGTTAATAGCAGTCGAAGGATTTGACTGCTATTAACTTACCAAATTAAGCCCCTGAAGGTGGTTTTTTGGTTTGGTCATTGAGTAGAGTGACAACCAATTCGCCTTTAAAGCTAAATCTAGGCAAACAAAATAAAAATTTGTTCTAGTCAATAATTTTGTTTATTTGATATCCACACGCCAGAAAAATAAGAATTGTTATTCAATGGTTAGAAAAATGTTACAGTATTTTATTTTTCGAAAGTCTATGAATAAAGTGATTGAAGAATAATTTTTAAAAGCATAAACTAGTTTCATTTAATAACTGATTAGACTTCAAACAATCATATCTCGAAGTAGTAAATGAAGTACCAGGCGTTGAAACAGTGGGAAATCTTGTTTTTTACACTTTTATGAATAGAATAAAATTTACAAATATTCTTTCGTACAACCCATCGAAGATTCTAGGGTTCAAGCTTCAAGCAACATTACATAACATGCCATCACCGAATGGATTCAAAATAGAAATGGACAAGAAATACTATGAGCCTCACCCGCCTATTTCAGGTTTCCTCACATTAAAAGCTTAAATGCATGGCCGACAAGTCTTCATGTCCCTCAAGTAGTAAAACACTACCCCTGTCAAATACAAACCAAAGCTGGTGTCAAAGTCCGTGTCTCTCAAAAACACCTAATGACTCCTTTTCAATGAAAACAATTCGTGTTTGGGTCAACTTTACGTCAATACGTGTGTGCATATATTTACATCATAGTCTATAAAGCAGAGTATGATGAAAATAGTCTCTGAATTCTTGGGATGGATGAAGTGACGACTAATCAACTGTTCACATGAAGCTCCATCATTTATAACGCTCACTGGCACGTCGGGCATTTTAGACAGCCTTTAATTGACTCCTACTCAACACAGCTACGATTCTAACAAAGACGAATTCCTAGAAATTTCTTTATTTAGCCGTCAACCTTATATTGTGAAAATAAAGCGTTTACGTTATGACACTTTGATCGGAGAAGCATTTAATCACGTATCTGGAGAATTAAATGGTTCCACACTGCGAACAGAAGCATCAATTTATTTTTGGTACCTCATTGGGGACTAATTAAGTAGTAATAGTTAACAGATTAGGTAGCAACCGTTCTTCATATCACAAGAATGCAATAAAGCACAAACCGAAATTCCAGTTCCATCGCAATACTTTGCAAGCTTAAGGATGTCATGAAAGAACCCAAAATAGCTGTCCTTCGAACCAAGCAAAATACTTAACTACTCTTGGTTGCTTTACTTCCCTTTAAATATCTCCATTTGCTTTATTGCAAAACTTTCTTCTCATTCAGCTCCGACAGAGGTCCCTTCCATGAATACAAGTGGACTTTGTTTTATCCTCGGAAAAGTTGTGAACGATGTGCACAAGGAATGTATCAATTCATTTAAATGGTCACATAAAAAATGTCACTTTGCTACAACTGTTGGAGTCTGGGACAAAAAGTCCAAGCAAAGTAACGTACAAAATTCGATTACCGCTGAAGTTGGTGGAAAAAAGAACAATTTTTTGTCAGAAGAATTCTAGTTTCTTATGCACAGTCTAAAACTGCATTGAAAAAAAATTGTTTTTACTTTGCAGTCCTGTTCCTGTGTAATCTGTAGAAAGGATTCCAATGCTAAAAGGGGCAGCTGTTCCCTCTTACTTTTTAGTCTTGCTTATATTATTAGCTAAGGACTTTGCAATATTTCCTTTTCAGTTCCCACCTCATAAATCACACTTACATGGTACAGACACCGGCAACGAAAATTTGTTGGTTTTCCCATTTGACAGGATGTCCGATGGACAAAAATTTTTTCCCACCTCTGTTGGTTGCCTGCTGAAGATTTTGAACAGAACTGACCACTTTATGGAGCCATTTTCGTCCTTCGCATGAAACTTTCTTATAGACTGCCTTGGACTGTATAGCCAAGGAAGCAGCATTTGGGGGTCCATCGCACTCAGGCAATGACTAGAGTGAAAGTTTTCGTTATTTATTGCTAATGTTGGTTTTACTATCGCTAAAGTGACAATTTTCATCTTATGTGGTAGTTGGTAGCCAATCTGGAAATTTAGCACAGGACGGAAAAGGAAAACGTATTACAGAAAGAATATCCTATTTGAGATTAAAGTTGGGTAAAATTGAGAATGAAGTGATAAAAAATTGTTGTAAATTGATAACATTCTACTTATGACACTATTAGGGTTAAATTATATATTGCTCTCTGTCATTTCATAATTTTTATGTTCAGATATTCAGATAGATGGCACTAAACAATCTGAAACATTTATACAGGTTTTATTCAATGAAGTCATTTTTTCAGGAAATGTTAGCGATCAATCTGCAAGTACAGGGAGGTCAGAATTTTAGATAATAAATGATTTCCAATCATTGTCTTAAGCTTATTAGAACGCCATCTCAGAGATTGGTTTTTAATGTGTTAGTTGAAAAATATTTTTAGCCAGCAAAGTTGGTTATTCAAAGAACAATTTGCAGAGAGGAAATACGCTCCTACTAAAGGAGTTTGTAATCAGCCTACGGGCTCCATACGTTTTTCTACAGCTATTCCTAATGAAACTCATATATGTATTTGTAAAAGAGACCATCCAAATGTTGGAGGAGCTAACGTCCGTCTAGTTATCTCGGTGATATAAAGCAGATGACCAAAAGGCCTGAGCAATGAATGGAAATGGAATTAGAATACTGGTACCTACCACATAATAAGGACGCAAGGAGATTTTTGAATAAATTTACTCAACTAGTCTACGAAACTTGAGATCGGAAAGCTTTCGCAGTAACATGCAAAAACGTTTTTCAAATTAAGCTTGAATAAGCAAAGTAGGTGTTTTTAAAAGGTATCAAAAGCTATGTGGAATAAGAGTCTTATCTTCTGGGTGTATCTATTCCGCTACTGGAATCATTTTAGGTAAATTTCGTGAGAGAAATGTACATATTGGGGAGAGTACCTTATATACATATATATATATATATATATATATATATATATATATATATATATATATATATATATATATATATATATATATATATATATATATATATATATATATATATATATATATATAAATAAATGTATATATATATATACATATATATATATATATATCTATCTATATATATATATATATATATATATATATATATATATATATATATATATATAATTCATGAAATATATCTGTGAGTCAAGTTTTGATATTCAGCAGGCGATGTTTGATTTACTAATTATTTTTCAATAGCCTTCTGGTAGGAGGACTTTTCTGCAACTTTTACTTGTCTTTAAACAGTGTTTTAATTTCAAAGTGGTCGTCAATAAAATGATTATTTGCTTTTAAAAATAAGGCTGTCTACGAGAAATTAGGCTTTCCGGCTAGTCTCTTTTATCCCATGCCTCCTCAAGAGCTGGGTCAGATAGAAGTGAGTCCCGATATGCCTTCGATTTAGCCACGGTCTCGAATTCGGGAAGAGGTGGGCAGTCCATGTTGCCTTCATACAATTCAACCAAGATTGCTGCCGATGTTGTTTTCATTGCGACTTTGTCTTCCTTGCGTCCTCGCTTGAGCAAAAGTAAATAGCGTGGCGCGCTCCTGTCAGGAGGACAGTACGTATCACGCCTGCAACAACTCTCACCGCCAAATCAGAAATTGTCGGATATGAAGATGTAATCCTCGGTGCTCCTCCTCTCTGTACCTGTTCCAAGCGTTTTTGGTGCACTCCCTTACTGAGAATGCGGCCCCTTATTTTTGCTCCGTATAGTAGCACTGACCCTTCGGTGATCATTAAGAGGCGTTTTCTTGATGGGTTGGGTCCTCCTACTTTGGCTATGAGTCAACTCAGAGCCAATGTGTCCCAAGTAGCCTTGTCATCTATTGCCTTGATTTCCTCAGAGAAGCTCATCTTCGAGTCAATCAGTTGCCCCACGTGCTTCTTCAGTACTGATCATCTTTACTCTAAGGATTCTTTTTTTTGTCTATGTCTGCTATATTGTACCCACGAGCAGTCATCTAGTCTCTTAATCAACGCATTAGCATACCTACCCCAAGTTGGGCTTGTTGAACGGTATGTCCTGTGACTAGAGCTTGAACATAATTCAGATAGCCGATCAAGCGCGACTCATCTGGCATCTCCAGTTCTAGTAGCCCATCTTAAGATACGTTCCACAGGTCTGGACTAAGAATAGATCCCTGAACAGGATGTGGCGTGTCAATAAATGCACTTTGTTCCTTCAGGTAGTCCGTTAAAGGCCGGATCAGATATTCTGGAGCTTGAAAAAGGTTTTTCAGTGTATTCAAAATATCCAACCATCTAGTGGAGTTGAGGTTGTTGCTGAGGTCGAGTCTCTCCCACAGAACGATCCGTCACTTAGTGCGGCTGTATGCCTCTGCTTTTTGTGCCGCACCCGCCTCCTCTGAGATTGCATTAATAGTAGAAGGTCCTGCTCTAAAGTCTACTGCCGAAGAGACATTTACCCTGTAGCACAAACCACCTGAGCGAATCTTCCCTTGACGAGTTTTTCCAGTGCTTTGTTTAGAAATCGTAACAGGTGTATACAGATAGCCATCTGCTTCATATATGCATCCATAGGGTACTAAGCATATGCATAACAAGATTGAAGCCACGGATCCTTATTCACATTGTCGACTCTATCTTGCAAGCAACAAGCTTTGCTGTTGATAATCAATTTGCGAAAATATTTCCTGGACAACAAATATGCAGCTGTCCGGTTGCATGCTACGTTACGGATTTGTGCCCGTTGAGCCTCACGCGGAAGCTTGTGAACCTCCCTTTGCTTTTCAGCGATTTCAATTGGCCACCAGTACACTGAGGCCTTGCCGTGCCAGGATTTTGAACGGGGCATGCAAGTGCTGCAAGCAGTCGTGATTATGTTCATGGATGAGTTCACCACGACTTGAACTGCCACATCTTCTGTCCTGTGTGAATCACCCGGCAGCGAAGCACCAGTTGTGAGCACCTAGACACCTAACCTTCTGGTCTCCCACCCAATTGTAGGAAATCGAGAGTACGGACATTGGGAGATAACATCACTTATCTTAAGCAGAATGTACTAATGATCATTGGCTGAGTAGTCTTATAATACTGTTCAGCTATGTATCCTCCATACTAAGAATCCGAGGTGAATGACATGTTCCTTAACAACCAATATGGTGGATAGTTGGCGTATTTTTGGTGTTTAGTACGATGAGCGCCGCCCTGATCACCATTTCTAGGATTCCTTTAGCCCGCAGATCTATCTAAGGTATGCCCCATTAGATTGTTTTAGCGTTGAAGTGCCTCCCCCCCCCCCCCCCGTGCGCATGTTGCCATCTGCGTTTTAAAAACCGCCCTCCAAAGCATCAAGCTTGGCTTGAAAAAAATGATATTGGCTCATTTGGCGTTGAGTACACACTAAAGAACATGATCCCTAAGTATCAAACTCACACAAAACTATCCCGCGGTCTACAGCCCTCCGCTTGAAAATTACTGTTCCGAATCCAGATGGTAGCCTTACCAGTTTTATCAGGATACCATGATACAGAACCTTTATCGTGGTGTTGATCACTCAGCTGCAAAAAGTCGGATTTCATGTCATGTGCAAACTAAATCAGCAAGCTTTGTTCGGTTGAATTGAAGGTCCATTACGGGGCATCATAGTTCTGATTTGTCTTGGCTAGAGCTTCCTAGAAAACCCAACATTTTCCTGATCCAACGACGTGCTCAAGATCCGGTCTTGGATCAGCAACCGTGTAAAGTACAGTGTGCCTGCGTAAAATCCTTCATTATTTTGGCGCCTTCAGACATAAATTCTACCACGTTTTCGATACTGAGATTATGTTCTAAGTTTGATTTTATACTCATTGATCACTAGCTCCACCAGTTCCGTGACAAAATTTTGATATCCGCACGCACCTCCTGAATCAAAAGGCAGCCTTTTTATGACATTTTTAAGAGCCAAATTAAATAGCAATGAGACCAGCCCATCTCCCTGCTTTAATCCGATATTTGTAACAAAGGCATTGGTGAGTTGGTTATTGATGTAGATTTGAGCAGTTTTCACCATCATTTTGATTTTGGTAAGAAAAACAAATTTGGCTAGGATAGGAAAGCAAATGATAATTTGGTAAAGTACGTTATGATGAATATTGTTGTATGCTTGCTTAAAGTCAACGAAAATTTGGTGTGCGTCTATGTTGAATTCCAAGAATTTCTTAAGTATCTGCTCAACTGTAAGAAAAGGTCTATCTTCGATCTACCTATTCTACAACCTCCTTGATACTCCCCAATGATACATTGGCATATAATCCGTTTTAACTCTAACGTAGACGGTCCCAAGCTCGGTTGAGAAACAAAAAGCGATCGGCTTGTTTTTCTAACCTCGGCTTCCTCATCTTTAATCCCACTAACAAACAGTAAAAGATGGTCTCGAGGTCACACATCAGGTTTACTAGTCCCCCAATGATGGGACACTAAATGCCGAGAAATGCATACAGCTACAAATACAACTGCATCCCTGCTATCAAATCGCACTTATACATCCTTTGTGGTAAAGTAAGAGGGTGAAGACGAGCTTCCTGCGCCTGATGATGGAATCAAAAGTAATAACCATGCCGCAGAAATGAGTATTGAGTAATGGGCAAACTCCCCGTCTCTGTAAACCCAACATTGTGTCAAAATCTTCATTAGAGCCTCAAAATTGATTGCGTCTACTACAACGGCCACGCGACTGAAGAAGGGACTATGGGATTGGATACTGGAATGTCAGATCATTGAACCATTTGCAATAGGCCAAACAATATACATTAAGCATACTGGCAAATCTAGGAAACGAATTAGACTCTAAGTGATATTCAAGATATGAGATCGCACACAATATTCAAAAGTGGGAGACCTAATGAAAAGCGGCAGTTTGGAGTGGCCTTTGTTGTTGATAGGGAGCTCAAATCGCACAATATTGATATTCAAGCAATCCAAGAGCGGTTGTAGGCGATCCGTATAAAAGCTAAATTCTCCAAAATTTTGCTGATAAATGTACACGTCCGGCTGAAGAAAAGGACGTTAAAATGATGGAAATATTATATAATCGCCTAGGAAGACTAGTTTACTCATTGCATACAAACGACCCAAAAATAATTCTGAGTGATTTCTACACTGAGGTCAGCGATGAGATATCTCGTTGGGGAACGACTTGACGCTATACCTTTCATGACGATAGAAATGGTAGTGAATAGTACCTGATTAGTCAATCAGCAGTCATACGTTCGACTTGCTTCCCACATCGACGCATACATAAAACGACCTGGGTATCGCCAGAGGCAACACACGAAACCAGATCGACCATATTCCGATCCAACAACGTTGGCCGTTGAGCATACTTGGTGTGCCTACATACCGAAGGAGCTAATTCTTACTCGTATCGTTACTTGATAAAATTAACTTATCGATATCTAAGTCAAATGTATAATCAGCGAAGATCAGCTCTCTAGTTGTACAAAAATTCAACATCGAAAGGCTCTAACCGGTGTCTGTGACGACAACTTTCACGGAGAACCTCGAAAATCAGATAGCTCCCATCGTATTAGATTCATCGCTGAGAACCAGCGACAAGCTATGGGTGGAAGTGAAAGTGCTAATTAAGATCGTAGTAGACTAGACGATTGATCACTAAGCCTGGCGCAAGAAAAATGATTAACTCGATGATGAGTACCAGAATGCGTTGGACAAAAAGAATCAGGCCTACAAAGAAAATATAAGTTAGGAAGAAACAGCTAGATAAAGAGAGAACATTATGAAAATCTTTGGGGAGTAGTGAATAAGATAATAAGGATTAAGAGAAGTAAATACTATGATACCCAATTGAGAATTATTGATTTAAGTCTACCGAGCAGCAACAGAAAACAAGCATACAAAGTAATGAAAAGCCTAAAGCGTGGTTATCAGCCCAAGACCATGCTCTGCCGTGATGACATCAGTAACATCATCACTGATGTAGGCAGGATTAAGTAAAGATGAGCATCGTTTTTCATGAACTTCCTTAATCCTCCGCACAGCTCTAGAACATCCGAGCCTATAGATATTCTCGGAGAACCTCCATTAGCCCCACCAATTCTGGATGGAGTTTCTTCTACCATCAAAGCTCAAAATAATAATAAAGTGCTGGGCATCGAAGATAATTCAGTAAAGCTCATTTTAATATGGTAGCAGCGGTGTTCAGAAAGCCATTCATAAAATCATCCTGCACATTTATTAACATGAACATATGTCAACCACTTCTATTCGTTATCCACAAAAATGAAAAGCTACAGTATGAAGACTACGGAGCTATTTCACAACTTTGTAGGGTGTACAAGATACTTTCAAAGGTCTTAGGAAATAAAATCGGATCATACGCGAACATGATTATTCCGAAGCATCAAGGTGGCTTTACAGCGATTGATTACAGTCAAGCAGGTACTTAAAAAATACTGCGGGTCCAACATAATTGTACATTAAATTTTCGTTGACTTAAGCAAGCATACGACAGTATTGATTGTAACGTAGTGTACCAGATAATACTTTGCTTTGGTAGACAAGCTGAATTAGACCGTTCTACCGAAATGACAATGACGTCGAAAACGTTCGCATTGATAACCTCCTCACCGATGCCTTTGACACAAATATCGGACTAAAGCAAGGAGATGGGCGGGCCCTATCGTTATTCAATTTGGCTCCACAATATGTCATCAACAAGCTAGGTAGACAGCCCTACGCTTATGTCAGAAACATTTTGTACCCAACTCTACGAAATGTTGTCATGCTAAAGAGGTGTGCAAGTTCAAAAGAAAATTTATTGTTCCTCTCTTTTCAACGGTCACCATTTTGTTGCAAACAAAAAAAATTACTCAAATTATGAATCGCCAATAATATTGTCGATTCTTGTGGTTCGCGGCCAATAATTTTAATGTTCCGGGAAAGTGAAAGCGCACTGTCTTTTAAATTAAGTTAAAAGAGTTTGTATACTAAGAATGCACAATAATTGATTTCACTATTTAACAAGTAATTGAAATGTTATTCACTTGTCTATAAATTCATAGCCCAACTGTCTATATCGCAAAAATCACATCACTATCAATCAATCAATATCGCCTTTACTTCGCGGTCCACTTTATTGCAGTTTTACTATCGCGTTTTCACTATCTCCCCCATTTATTCAGCTCGGCTTTATATAGGGTTTCTAGTCATTCAATCCATATCTCCTATATTGGCGAATGTTCTAACGGGAACTACCTGGAATATTCGAGCAATTCTGAATGGCCGCAGAGAGGTCACTTTCAGATATTGATCATGAATCTACGTGGTCCACTCTTGTGCTTTCGAGAACATTCGTTTATTGATCGTGATCTTGTTTATAGTTGCGAAAACAATTGTGACAGTAGCTCACAGAATTATTTGGACATGCAAAAATATTTATGTTATTGATCTCATTTGAAAATTTTAAAAAGGTCAGATCAAAAGTGCAGTATTTGATTCGATGGAAAGCCCATAAAATACCAAAACCATGTGTTATTGTTGCTATAATTAGAAAAATTTCAAATGGCTATAACTTCCGTTTATACTATCGAATTTCGTTGAAATTAAAGGAACCTATACGATTTCATTCGGGAAAATGTGAATTTCGAAGATCGTACTATTATTTACAAAGTTGTTGTTGTTGTGTCTATAAACACCTACCCAGATTTTTTTTCAGATTTTTCCGATCCCAGGTGGCTAATTGCGAGGGGGGGGACGACAAATTTTCTTGTACCTCCCCTCCATGTGTACCCTCCGAAGCAAAAATTGTCAGTTTACGAAATGTTTTGAAAAGCTGTCATTAAGACCTTTCATTTAATACCCATATTCACTATCTTAAATGTAGTTTTTTTTTGTTTTGGGGCAATTCCCCTATGTGGGGAGACCCGCCTTAAATACCATATACAATTTCTTTGTAGTTGAACTTTGAAGAGAATACCACTTTGCACCTACATACAAAATTTGATGTTTCCAGCTTAAGTAGTTTGCGAGAAAAAGTGTTGTGACACATGGACATGGACAGACGGACAGACAGGACGCCATTTTAGTAGGGCTTTGCAGGATTATTTTATTTTTAAGTCGAGCCAAGTGGTAACCTATGTGGGTGACATTGATACTTTATCGCGGTTGTTAACAACCGCTAAAGAACTTTTCCTCAAATTTGACAGCAAAGCAAAGCTAGTAGGGCTACAAATCAATGAGAACAAAACAAAGGTCATGTCGCGGTGGAGGAAATATATTTCAAATGCTCAAAATATCACATTTGGCGAATACAGTATCAAAAATTTTGACGAAATCGTATATTTATTCGCTTAAATAACGAAAACTGGTAATGAAATAGATGAAATACACCAATAAGTTCAGCTCACAAATAAAACAAACAGGCCAGCTGCATGCACAGGAAAACAAAGCTGTAAGTATACAAATCTGTGATAAGACCTTTGCTATGCTAATGGTTTGAAAGATGGACCTAATCAGAACACCCGCAATCATATTGAACGCCTTTAACAGACTGGGCCTGAACGAATAATCGGAATGAAGCTAGATGTGGACAAATGGTGAATTTGATACGACCATAAACTGGGTGAAATTCGTGAGGAACCGTAGGTCTCAACGATTGTAATACTGAGGAATAGGCTGGCCACCTGAATTCTACCGACGAACACCGAATATGTAAAAAGGTATTCGTTGCGTGAACTGAAGGACGGAGACCAGTGGCAAAGCTGAGGAAACGGTTGCCTGGCTCCGTCGATGGAGACAGTTTACAGAACGCAATTAATGGACCGAGACAGTTGGGACTGTGTGTTGTAGGAAGCGAAGGCCCAAAGGGTGTTATCCCTCTATAGTTTTTGCGGTAGAGCTTGTCACCGTTTTTGTGAACAGGGAATAAAACTGATTGGCTTCACTCACTCGGCGTATATTTTTGTTGCCAATTGTGCTAAATGACGTAGTGGATGACTTTCTGAATACCACTGCCATACGCTTGATCAATAACTCTGCGTAAGCTCACTATGACAGGAAGCAGCACTGCCTAGTACAATCCTCTGCTATAACTGTGGTAAACCCGAACTGCTTGAATCAACATCTCTTAAAGCTCGTATTATGTGCAATCTTTCTTTACTCTGACTGCTTGATCTAACCACTCTTAAAGCTCGGAGGGTTCCTATTTTTCTTTTACACGGACTGTGAAGCTAAGCTTGGGCGCGTGGGATTGGACTGTCAAAAACCGGATCGGAGCTCATCGGGTTGGTTGCAGCAATCACGAATATTATATTTAGTTAAGTGTTATCAACAATTAATATTAAAAGACTGTAGTGAAAGCTTTTTGAAATAAAATGGAATTGTAAACCTCTTCTTTGAATCCATCAACCTACGGTTTACAACATTGGCGACGAGGAATTATGAAAACACATGTGTCTAACCTTAAAATGGACTCAAACCAATTCAAAGTTTTCTGCGACTTATTTCAAGAGCAAATGTCTCTACAAAATCAGCAAATGCAACAATTGCTTCGACAACAGAACACGGCGGCTGCACCAGGCCAAGCGCCAGCACAAGGTTCAACAGCTTTCAAAGTGAAATGTCTTGCCGATTCCATGGTGTAGTTCGATTACGATCCGGACAACAATCAAACATTCGAAGCGTACTACAAACGCTACGAGTCACTGTCTACAACACAAGCAATCGACCTCGGCGAACCAACAAAGATCCATCTTCTTCTTCAAAAATTTTCACAAGCGCAGTACCAACGCTACGCAGACTCAATTCTACCACAGAACCCTCAAGAACCCGGACACTCACTGACACAGTAAGAACTCTCAAGCGACTCTTCGGTTACAAAGAAACAAAGTCCGCAATGCGGCACAGGTGCTTCAAGCTTGAAAAATTCGACAGTGAAGATTTTAGTGAGTATGCAGCGCGCATTAACAAAAATGCTGAGAAATTCGAAATCGCACTTCAAGGTTTTGTTATTTGTGAGTGGTCTCACGTCATCACAAGACTCGCTGATCCTTGAAAAACTTCTCACAAAAGTCGACAATCAACACATCGAACTCGAGAAAGCAGCCAACGATGCGGCAAGAGCTCTAATTCACAAGTTGAACCTTCAGGACTTAGTAAATGATGCTGAACGTATCACCAGTTTGAAGATCGATAAAGGAGAAGTGGGTGAATTGTCGGGTTCTTCTGAAGTTCATGCTGTCCATCATTTCAAGGGTCAAAGTGGTAAGCCAGGTAAGAGCCATTGGGGTGATAAAACCGGTCATCCCCCATATGCTTGCCCCGGCTATGGCGAAAGGCATTGGTTGGCAGATTGCCCCTTCAAGGAGAAGACCTGCAGCAGATGCAACGAGAAGTCACATAAGGCTGTAACATTTACAAGGATTTCCGAGAGACGTGCAACACAAAATACAACAAGAAGGGTGACAACAAGCCGCAAGCGAACCAAGTACAATCAGAGGTCAACTTGGTTTCAAGCAGGAAGTTTCTCAAGCCGATTGTCAACGGTGCTCAGCTAAAGATGCAGTTTGATACAGGTTCAGACATGACAATCATCTCTGAGGTAAATTGGGAGACGTTGGGACGTCCGAAACTGACTGCATCAAATCGAACGAACGCAACAAGTGCTTCAGGTGACGTGATTCCATTAGTGGGATACTTCTGGTGCAACATTACTCTGAATGGCATTCAAAAGCAGGGATGCTGTTTCATTACACCACTAAATCTCAACCTTTTCGGCATTTCCTGGATCAATGTGTTCAATTTGTGGAGTGTTCCAACCGCCAACGTCTGCAATCAAGTCAGGTTAACATCTTGCGACGACCTGACCACAGGAGTACAATCAGAGTTTCATGAACTCTTCTCAAATGGCCTTGGTTGTTATAACAAAGCTAAAGTCTCACTCAAACTAAAACCGGGAGCTCAATCAGTCTTCCGAAAAGCTCGTCTGGTTCCACAAGCAGCTCGTTCTACTATAATCACTGAGCTAGAACGTTTGCAGCACTTGGGCATTATCAGCCCTATCAAATAGTCTCAGTGGGCAGCACCCATTGTCGTAGTCAAACGAAAGGATGGAAGAGTTCGAATTTGTGCTGCTTATTCGACGGGTCTTAACGAAGCACTTGAGCCAAACAAGTATCCTTTGCCATCACCTGATCAAATTTTCGCAAGCTTCGCAGGTAAAAAAGTTTTCAGCACAATCGACTTATCAGACGCTTTCTTTCAAGTGGAAGTCGACGATATATCCAAAAAGGATTGTTTCAGGTCAATTGCCTCCAGCAAGGCGTTAAAACCGCCCCAGGAGAATTTCAAGCAACTGTCGACATGATGCTCAGTGGAATCTCAACGTTCGGTTTCATCGACGACATGGTTACTAGCGGTGAGAATACTGATGACCACAAGCAAAAGTTGAAGAAAACACTGCGACGCGTGCAGGAATTCGGGTTCAAACTCAACATCAACAAGTGTCAGTTCGGTAAGAAATCTGTGCAAATCTGTGGACATGTCATCAAAGACAAAGGCATCCGACCACAGCCTGAAAAAATTTGGGAAGTCACATCAGCACCTCCGCCAGCTAATGTCAGTCAGCTCCGTTCATTCTCAGGTTCAGTCAATTACTATGGCAAGTATATCAAGTCAATGAAGACGCTGAGGGGTCCCCTGGAGGAACTTCTCAAGAAAGATGTGAAGTACGAATGGCAAGATGTTCACCAGGAAACTTTTGACAATCTCAAAAAGATCCTGGGATCAGATCTGGTACTTACGCACTTTGATCCCAACAAGGCCATCGTTCTAGCAACAGACGCGCCAAAAGACGGCATGGGAGCTGCCCTCATGAACCGTTTCAACGACAATTCACTGCATCCTATCATGCATTTCGCCGCAACATTCGATTCAGCGGACAGAAATTATTCCCAAATTGAAAAAGAAGCGCGAGCACTCATCTTTGGCTTAAAGCGATCACGTTTCTACATCGCTGGGCGACAAATTACCGCGCAAGTCGATCACAAGCCTCTGTTGTCCATCTTTGGTTCAAAAAACGGAATTCCCGTATATACAGCGAACAGACTACATAGATGGGCACTAATCATCATGGCTTATGATGTTAAGTTCGTATTTATTGGAACCAACAGCTTCGGATATGCTGACGTCGTATCTCGCCTTATGTCAAAACAGATGAAAGCTGATGAAGAGACAATCATTGCTGCGGTACAAGTCAAGGGAATTGACGACAATGACGAACAGTTGTTAAGGTTCGCAATACAGTCAGCAAAGGAGCTTCCTGTCACCTTCCAACAAGTACAAGAAGAAACGAAAGCCTGCCCAAATCTTCAGCAAGTGATCAAATTCATTATGACTGACAGCTGGCCCCAGCGCAAAAGTCAGATCGAAGGAATCGAAGTCGCTTCTTTTTTCGGACACCGCAATGAGCTAAAATTCGTACAAAATTGCATTTCCTGTGGCGAACAAATCATCATACCATCAAAGCTGCGAGCACATATTCTTGAGAACCTACATGAAGGTCATCTAGGTGAGTGCCGAATGAAGCTATTGGCCACCGACAAAGTCTTCTGGCCTGGCATAACGAAAGCTATAGAAGTAATCGTTAAGACTTGTGAATGTTGCGCAAAGGAATCAAAGGCACCACGCAAATGTACCTTGCAGCCCTGGTCCATGCCATTGGAACCATGGATGCGCCTTCACCTTGATTACGCTGGCCCCATCAGCGGCTCCTCCTTCCTAGTGGTTGTTGACGCCTATAGCAAGTGTCCAGAAGTTATAAAAACGGCGACAATAACCGGAACGAAGACGGTTGAACTTTTTGCTGATGTGCTGGCCCGACAGGGTCTGTGCAAATTTTGCGTCACGGACAATGGAGCTCGATTCGTGTCGAGCTCGTTTGAAAACTTTTGCGAGACACCGGTATCAAGCATCTTACGACCACCTACTACAGCCCTCAGTCAAACGGTCACGCGGAACGATTCGTTGACCTTCTCAAAAAGGGCTTACAGAAGGCCGAAGGAACCATCGAATAAAAATTGCGAGAATTTCTGATGACGTATCGCTACACACCATCATACAATCTCGGAATGAAATCACCATTTGAATTGATGACCAGCCGTAAGATGCGCACAAAACTCGATTTGCTCAAGCCTCAAATCGATCAAACTCCTTCAGACAAAGCAAAAATGGAAAATCAATTTAACTTGCATCACGGCGCAAAGTGGAGAGAGTTTTCACCCGGAGACGAAATCCTTTACAAACTCCACACAACCAGTGAAAACTGGAATTGGACACCTGGCTTCGTGAAAAGCCGAGATGGAGCTGTCAATTACTCGATTGACATTACAACGCCGTCAGGAAGTCGAACCGTACGAGCTCACACGAATCAGCTCAAACGCCGATATATGAAAAACGAATTGATTGAATTGTTTGATTTGCCCGAGTTTAGTGACAAAAATAATCTGCCAGTTGGTGAAGTTGAACCGATTATCACACCTGGCAACAACCCTCGACATGTCGACCACTCTGACGCTCACAATGATGAACAAGCCGGAAGTGAGGATGAAACTCAAGAAGAACCTGAAGCTGAATTCGAGCCTCGTTACCCAATTCAAACAAGTCGGGGAGTCACATCAAAATTCAATGACTTCGTCAGATTTTAAGAGAGGAGGAATGTAGTAAACCCGAACTGCTTCAATCAACATCTCTTAAAGCTCGTATTATGTGCAATCTTTCTTTACTCTGACTGCTCGATCTAACCGCACTTAAAGCTCGGAGGATTCCAATTTTTCTTCAACACGGACTGTCGAGCTAAGCTTGGGCGCGCGGGATTGGACTGTCGAAAACCGGATCGGAGCTCATCGGGTTGGTTGCAGCAATCACGAATATTATATTTATTTAAGTGTTATCAACAATTAATATTAAAAGACTGTAGTGAAAGCTTTTTGTAATAAAACAGAATTGTAAACCTCTTCTTTGAATACATCAATCTACGGTTTACAACAATAACCATTCCAGTTCTTCCTTAATCAAAATCAATCTCACAGCTCACTTCTAAATCTTTCTTTTGGGTTGTTCAATAATTCATGTCGTTTTTTAGGGATTTGAAAAATAATTTTACAAAAGCATGCTAAAATCGTGACCTTTCTGTCCGTTCGTCCGTGTGACAGCAGTTTTTCTGGGAAACGATATAAGCTAGAACCATCAAATCACGTGATGTTCTATCATGATAACACCAGACCTCACACTTCTTTGATAATCTGTCAAGAATTAATGGAGCTCAATTGGGAACTGATGCCACATTCAACTTATAGCCCTGACTTAGCACCATCGGACTATCATTTGTTTCGCTCCCTTCAAAACCATTTGAATTGTAAGACTTCGATTCCGATCGGACTGTTGAAAATGAGTTGGATTGGTTCTATGCTTCTAATAATTAAGGCTTCTTTGAACGTAGAATTTTTCAACTAATCGAAAGATGGGAAAAGGTCACCCAACAAAATAGTCAATATATTATTGATTAATGCTTGTTGTTAATATCAATAATTTACTCTGAAAAATATGAAAAAAAAAAAAAACAGGTTGAAGTACCAGGAGAGTTCTCCTGCCAGAAGCTCAAACAATATGTTCTGCATAGCAAAACTTGACTAACATACAAACTCCTTAAATTGAGTTCAAAAATTAAATCCTCGTTAGTATGTATTTAAATTCGCCGCGATTTTGTTTGAAGGGCTTTGACCCCGTCCCTAGATTGATAACGCATCAATATCTTAATAACATTTCTAAAATTTCCATCAAAGCTCCTTCATAATTGTAGCGTCTAGGTCCGTTGCAAACGTGTATCTCTCTTGTATTACATATTAATGTTGTTGTAATCGTCAAATATTTTATCGGCTGTAACTTAGCTGTTTATTGTTCGATGATTGTGAAATTCGCAGGACGCATATGATTGCTATCGAAAAACTTAAATTGTAGCTTTTGGAAAATGTAACGGTCCCATTTTGGTTTTATAGGCAAAATTGTAAAATTTATAATGTATACTATTATTAACAAAGCTCATCGAATTTTCACTTCTGAGGTACTTGTTGCCCTTTTGCTCCTAAAGACTTAGCTCTATGAGTTTTCTCTGATTTTTTAGGTCAAAGGTTTCCAATAGCGAGGGGGGACATATAAATATTTCGTACATTTCCCCTTCCCCTGCACCCCTCAAAGCCAAACTTGTCATTTTAAGACCTATTTTGAAAATTTCTCATTAAGACCTTTCATTTGAATCTATATTGCCTACATGCGATGAAACTTTTTTTCAGGGGCCACTTCCCTTTATAGGGAGACTCTCCTTAAGCTCCTAATACATTTTTCGTGGTGAAATTTGAAGGGCATCACTTTAAATCCTACCACGAAATCTTATGTTTCTAGCTTATATAGTTTGCGAGAAAAATTGCTGTGACAACCGCATGTACGGACAGACAGGCCGTGATTTTATGAAGGTTTTTTAAAGTTATTTAATAAAACCCTAAAAATTATATTAAATATCGAACAACCCAATAGTACTCGTCATATCACTGGCATATCAAGTATGGGGCTGTGCTTCTCAATATCAACTTGACTAAAGCCAGCAGGTGTCTGATACGAGGCATTAAAATTCCTGAAATTGCACCTACCATCATCATTCTTACAAAATTCACCGCTGGCAGCTGATTATAGTTATCAAAATATATAATACTAGCAGTACAGAATCAACAGACTCTGCTCCTTTTTCACCAGTTTTGTTGCAAGCACGGTATCAATCCTATGGACAAAGCTCTCCCACTCTCTGATTCGTTCATGCAGTTTTACGTTCATTATATTCTTGTTGCTTTCGCTCCCAGATCACACGATGCCACTTGTCAACGAGTAACAAAACTGAAATTGGCCAAAAAAAGTTCTTTCACAGCCGCTAGCCCAAGGGGTTCCAACGCGATATCTGCTTGACCCACTGTCAAACTCATTTACGTTGACTACCTGGCATTGCGTCTACTTTTCTTTATCTCGACATTGACTAAGAAAACTGGAGTTGCACAAGTTGAAGCGTATGACTTTGCCCATCGAACTAGAACCAACATCGAATGTCATCTTGATACGTGACGTTGCAGAGTGCCATCACGGTTTAGTTAGTCACGGACTTCACTTTCTTGCAACCATTTCGTATATGCCGTTCTCATGCATTGCATTCTGCATGAAGCGCAAGCGTGGTTATTAGAAAACATGTCCACTACCAAGAAAATTCTGGTATGTTTTGTGAAAAATCAACGAAACTTCAAATTTTCGTTGAAGTTGGACGTGAGAAGACCAAATGAGCTTAGCTTATTACTATTGTTAGTGCTAATTACCTTGAAACCTCATGTGCCAACAAAATAGCATTGAACATTAAGACAAGAAGAAATAAATGCGTAGGAATTTCTATAATTTAGAAAAACGGTGAACATTTTCATTTAGTCTGGGTTTGTTCGACCCCATCTTCATATATTGCGCCCATTTTTCTTACAACTATCCAAAAATGGGATAGAAGAAAACCAGCTAGCCAAAAAACGTTAAAAAGTGGAGCACAAGGTAGACTTCTAGCAGAGGGACCAAGGAACCGATGGGAACACAAAATAGAAGTTGACAGTAGGTACTTGCTTTGAGTGATCAACTAGCAGACGAGGTTGCAGAACCGTGATGATTGGGCTGTCGCGTCAGATGTAACACACATCTTTTCTAGAGGATTTAATTTTCTCGGAACTCATGAAGTAACAATTGATTGAAAGCTACCACCTACAAAGTAATTTGTATGGGTATTGAATAATGTTTAAAAATGCACTTAAAGGATTAAATAGTCCGCGTAGTGTAGTAGTTAGAGTGCCCGCTATGTAAGCCGAAAGTCCCTAGATAAAATGCAGTAGTAGGCGACGAAGAGATTTATTTCGGGTAATTCTTAGGACAAACTGTAGTCCCGTGCAGCTGCGATACTCACTGACATTGCAGCTGGGTGGACAAATACATAACTAAAACGTGGTGTTGACCATATCACCTTCTCGAGTGACTATCTATACGATAAAGATAATGAAGTACTCTACCTACCTCCAAGGAAAGGCCCGAAAGGGGCTACGGTGCTAAAGCGAAAAAACTCCCGTTGGCACCACCAGCCGGAAAGGCGAATTTCTCGTAAGTACCTATATTTTAAAAAGCAAATAATTATTTAATTATAAAAAAGTAACTGGAGAATCCCCCTACCAGAAGGGTATTGTAAAATAAGTAGTAAATCCAGCAACGTCCTCTGAATATCAAAACTTGGCTCACGCATATATTCCATGAATTCAGCTCAGAGAAATAATATATGATTATTATGTATTTTAATATGTCGTCAATTTATTTTTAAGTGTGCTGACGTCAACATTTGCGTAGTCATGTTGGTATATCACGTTTTAAAATATTTCTAAAACTTTCATCAAAACCCTTACACATCTGTAGTGTGTTTTTTTTGTGGTAGGGAGGTGAATTCTATTTATACACAGAGTGTGGGACTCCCATGCACGACTGGACTACCCACTAAACGCCTCCCCTGTCAACCTGAGAACCCAGCCTGGAACAGTTTGACACATTACTTCGGGCCAGGTCTCATTTTGTTACGCCGTGGGGTGCATTCACGCTGGGGAGTCCCTTTTCTAGCGGGAGGGGAGAGGAAAGGGGAAGAAGAAATGCCAGAAGAGCGATCCCCCAGCCCCAGCGCCCCCAGCTGCTGTGAGCTCCTGTTATATTTTAGGACTGCCCGAGCATAATGTGCCACCTGGTTCCATTTGTCAACCGATTGGAGCATCACTGCAACTGTATTATCTGGCGTGAGCTTTCCCCTCTCCCTGTAGAGTTCCCTTCGCAGCCTGACCCATTTCGTACACGCATAAAATGTGTGACAGGCATTGTCCTCCTCTCCTGGGCAAAACTGACAATCGGGGGACCGTGACTTACCAATCTTGTGCAGGTAAGACTGAAAACACCAATGCCTGCTCAAAAGTTGGGTCAGATAGAAGTCAGTCTCACCATGCCTTCGATTTATCCACGGTCTCACATCCGGGATGAGGCGCGCAGTCCTTTCGTGCAATTGACCCAAGACTGCTGCCAATCGTCGAGCGAGCGCTGTCTCTCTTCGTGGACCACAATCTCCCTCGCATCCTCGTTTCGGCGCAGGTAAATAGCGTGGCGCTCTCTAGCAAGGAGGGCGACAAGTATAACGCCTGCAATAACTCTCACCGCCGAGTCAGAGACTGCTGGATACGAAGATGCAATTCTCAGTGCTCCTCTTCTCTGTACCTGTGCCAAACGCTTTCGGTATACCTCCTTGCTGAGAGCGTCGCCCCATACCTCTGCTCTGTACAATAGCACTGACCCTACAGCTTTCATCAAGAGGCATTTTCTTGATGGGCTGAGCCCCCCTAGGTTGGCCATAAGTCGACTCAGGGCCGATATTCCCGAAGAAGCCTTCTCAGCCGTTGCCCTGATTTGCTCAGAGAAACTCATCTTCGAGTCGATCGGTAGCCTCAGGTACTTCACCGCTGGCTTCGATTCGATTCGTATGTCTCCAATATTGATCATCCTTACTCTAGGGATTCTTTTTTTTGTCAAGATGACTACTTCGGTTTTCTCCAGTGCTAAACTGAGCCCACGAGCAGTCATCCAGTCCCTCACTTAGCGCATTAGCATACCTCGCCTGATTTGCGCTTGTTCAACGGTGCGTCCAGCGACCAGAGCCGCAACATCATCCGCATAGCCGACCAAACACAACTCATCTGGCATCTCAAGTCTCAGTGGCCCGTCGTCAGACACATTCCACAGGTCCGGACCAAGGATAGATCTCTGGGCAATACCCGATGTAATTTCCATCCTTCGTTGGCCCTGTATAGCGTCGTAGAGCAGACTTCGGATCTTTTGCGTAATTCCTCAAAAGCCGCATTAAATATATTGAAACTTGAAAAGAGTTTTCCAGCGTGTCCAGAATATCCACCCATCTAGCGGAGTTGAAGGCATTCATGACGTCGAGTGTTACCAACAAGACGATCTGTTGCTTGGTGCGACTATATGCCTCTGCCGTTTGGACCGCGTTCACCACCTCTGCAGTCACATCAATGGTAGAACGACCTGCTCTAAGGCCGTACTGCCGAAGAGATAGGTCCCCAGCAGCACGAATCGCGTCAGTGAGTCTTCCCTTGATGAGTTTCTCACGCACTTTCCCAGCCGTGTCTAGCATGCATGACGGGCGGTATGCAGATGGCGATTCGGGATTTCCCTTCCCTTGCTGATCAGTACGAGCCTCGCCACCTTCCATCGTACTGGGAAAACCCCGTCCCGTAGGCAAGCTTTGAATGTGCTACGCAGCAAGTCAGGACAATGGTGATAGACGAGCCACAAATACTCAGCTGGAACACCATCTGGACCTGGAGCCTTCCTCGCTTTCAATGAGAGGACTGCCTCCTCTAGTTCCAGCTGTGTGAAGAGTGGGCACTCGACTGCTGTTTCACCATGGACAGCGTCAACACGGACGGGATGGGCGGGGAAGAGTCCCCGCACTATCTCGTCCACCTTTTCCGCGTCATGTATACAAGGCTTCCGTGGGGCACCAAGCTCCCTCATGACCAGCTTGTAGCCAAGGCCCCACGGACCTTTGTTCACATTGTCCACTAGGTCTTGCCAGCAGCGAGCCTTGCTACTGTTGATCAGTTTCTGAAGGCATTTCCTGGCCGACTTACATGCTGCCACCCATTTGCATGCCTCGTCACCGTTCCGCGCCCGAAGCGCAGCAAGCAGTCGTAATGGTGCTCATAGTAGAGTTCACCACGTCTTGAGCTGCCAGTTCTTCCGTCCCATCCGAAGCTCCCTGCAGCGGGTCACCTGATGTGAGCACCTCGACGAACCTCTCGACGTACATCTTTCCGATGTTCCATCCAGTTGTAGAAGGCGGAGAGCACGGACGTCGGGAGACAGCATCACTTATCTCAAGCAGAATGCACTGATAATCACTGGCTGAGTAGTCCTCTAATACTTTCTAGTTGTGTATCCTCCGTACTAAGGACTCCGAGGCGAGTGTCCCGTCCGCTATGGATTCCTCAAAGCCAATGCGGCGGAAAGTCGGCGTATTTTCGGAGTTAAGTACGACGAGGGCCGTCCTGGCCGCCATTTCCAGGATTCGTTTTCCCCGCATGCCCCATTTGCTTGCTTCAGCGTTGAAGTCGCCCCCAACGAGCACTTTGTCTTCTGCGTTTAAGACAGCGCCCTCCAAAGTATTAAGCTTGGCTTGGAAAGATGATATCGAACCGTTAGACGTTAGGTACTCACTAAAAAATGTGGTCCCTGAGCACCGAATCCGCACGAAACCATCCGCCCGTCCACAACTCTCCGCTTGAAAGTCACTGTGCCGAACTCCGATGGCGGCAGTACCAGTTTCATCACAATACCATAATGCAGGACTTTTATTATGGTGTTGTTCACTCAGCAGCAAGAAGTCAGCTTTCATGTCCCTCGCAAACTTCTCAAGCGGTTGAACTGCGGTGTAGGTTTAGCTGCAGGATGCGGGTCATCGGAGTTCTGATTTTGCCTGGGCTAGGACTTCCTGGAACACCCGGCATTTTCATGATCCCAAGACGTGTCCAAAATCAGGTTTTGGGTCAGCATCCTTGCAAAGAATACAGTGTGCCTCCTTCGTACACTCTTTTCTTTTATGTCCCATTTCACCGCATTTGTAACATAGGGAACTCCTATCGGGTCCTTTGCATACTTGTGTGGTGTGACCATAACCAAGGCATTTGAAACATTGAAGAGGCATTGCTCTTCGCCGTATCCTACAGACAACTCACCCAATTTCGCCCTTGTTCAGGAATTGTTCGGCGTCCTTTTCGGTCAAGTCAACTATGGCCATGCGTTGTCCCCTGTTGTTGTTCTGTAGTGTTTGGATCCTGTGCGAATGTGTATTTAAACAGTATTACGTGAAATTCTTGTTATAATTGATAAATTTCAATCGCCTCTAACTTAGCTGTTTATTTAAATTAATTTAAGGGTCATCGTTCAATTTTGTAGATGAAAATGTAAAATTCATAAAATGTACTGTTATTTAAAAAATTGATCCAATTTTGACTTCGGAGGTATTTGTTAGCCTATTACTTATAAAGACCTACTCCCCTGATTTCTTTCAGATTTTGCTATCCACAGATGTCCAATTGCGAGGGGGGACACCAATTTTTCGTACGTATCCCCTCATCTTGCACGCCTCCTTGCAAATGCCTCTTGTTTAGGAGCTGTTTTGAAAAACTTTTATTTCACACCCATATTGGCTACCTTTGGCAAAATAATTTTAAAAGCCACCCCTATGCATGTGGAGACCCCCTTGAACACCTTAAAATATTTTCTGCACCGCAAATTTTGAGAGAGCACCACTTTTGATCTGCGTAGAAAATTTCGTCACTCTATCTCATAAGATTTGCGAGAAAACTTGCTGTGACGAACGGGCAGACCGACCGATGGAACTGAAAGACGGAGAGACAGATTGCAATTTTAGCAGAGTATTGTAAAAATACTCTACAATACCCTTGAAATGATCTGTTGAATAAACATTTCCAAGTTATGCTGTTTCCAATATTTCCATGAAAAATATTTATCAGTTGCTACTAAAATAGTGAATTGCGCTTACTTTCTGAATGCATGTACTTCATTTTGGATTTTTTAAATGCTTGTGTTTTAGGGGCTCATTAATTAATGTGCCGAATCTCGTTCAAATCAGAGTGTCACTCTAGGCAGTACAAAAGAATTAAATTTAAAAATGGCAGTCAAAATAATATTAGGGTCGAAATTCTCAACTTCTTTATTTTTCATCCAATTTTAATAATTTTTGCACCATACAAGAACTTAGCACAATTTTTCATAACTAGAGGGCCACAAATATCTGTGAAAATTTAATATTTGAACCGCTGCCATTTTGAAATCTGCTCACGAAAATCTTCAGATCTAATTCATTTCTATCTTAATACTAAGTTTGATATACATCGAATCAAAATTGCGACTTTTAAAAGCCTTTGAAATTTCGTGCTTCAGATAGCCGCCATTTTATTTTTTGAGACCTGACCTCTCGGGTTTTTACATCGTTCTTTAGATACCTAAAGTTTCCACCAAAGTACTACTTTTCATCCACATCAGTTGAAAGGTCTGGTCACAACTACAGCAAAAAATTTTTGCTCGTTTTTCGACCTTCAAACGGCTGCCATTTCGTTTCAGACAGTTTTGCTATACTCGAACTCTAGTCTGAACAGAAGTCATCGTCCAAAATGGCCGCCATTTTCTTTTCGCTTGGCCAATTTAGCTAGTTAAAGAACTTCACCGAAATATTTGGCCAATACACCTTTCCTAAAAATTGGGTGAAAATCAGTACAATATCGCGACCTCTTGGGTGGTCACAAATTTCCCCGCAAATTTCACCTCAAAAAAAATTACAAAAGACTCGTACACAAAATCTTATTAAAATGTACTTTATACTTTATCCAAAGAAGTTTCTTCCTTTATATAGGTTCAGCATTGCGAACAGATGTAACTATCTACATAGATGAGAACCTACGTCAAACAAATCGAAAAAGGCCACTTCACACAGCTCACAATATGCTGTTAATCTGAGAATTCATAAAGTCGACTTTGAAGTATTTCAGTATGATTTGTAAAATTTCTATGAAATACAATAGAGCACCGACAATTCCTTGAAAACGAAAAATTATTGTTTGCCTTTAGTTGTTTATGTGTTATTTATATTCAGATTCGAAAAAACATATACATGGATAAATGCCATCTCAAGCTGATTTATTCATTATTCAAATAACAAAAAACTTGACAGATTTTTTATGCCCTCTGATTAAATTATACTTCTTACTTTCCAGGCGCTTCTATTCGGATACATCTATTGGCCAACAACTTCCGAGTTCAACCGCGAAACAATTACAAGTGGAATCAAATGATTTGCCTCAACAGATAACATCCTGTGCCGTTATTTAACTCCTTGTCGATATCGCGACCGAACACTTATCGAAACGGAAACGCTGTCGACAAAATATTTCGCGGTAGCCATCACTCAATAAAATCGGGTCGGAACTCGGAACTAATTGCGATTCGTGATGTTGTTAAGCGCCACCTTCCCAGGCAAACATTTCCGAAATTGTAGTGGAATCTGAGGTCGACATGATAATAGGTGACCATTAATTTAAATGAGCTTTTCAATTTACCGTTCATCCTCGTTTGGCATAAATGCGAGTATTTATTGTAATGGCCTGACATGGCAGATAGTGTGCCCTAATTGCGGTGCGTATATGGAGATATGCAAACTGAGATATGGATGGCGAAAATCGGATTATTCTCAATGTGGGAGGCATAAGGTAAGTTGAGCATAGTACACGCGTGCTTACATGACATGTGTGTAATGTACGAGTATGTTTGTGAGGCAATGATAATGGACAGAAGTCCCAACATAATTCCCGGTAATTGGATCGTATATCTCTTAAGAAGGTTGATTGAATCAAGGAGATGCTGAGAAAATCCAATTGGTCGCTCCATTACTTACCGATCAAAGAAAACGGTTTCCATAATGTATGGTTTATGTTTGCATTATGTACGAAAGCTCCAGAGTTTACGTTGTTTATTTTAAGTAATCAAACAACATCAACACTTGCGGATAAGCATTTCAATGATGCACGACTGTGTACGTGAAATGAGTGGAGTTGGAAAACGAAAAATCGTGACATATGAAAACTAATTAATCATCTACTTTTCTTTGAAGCTTTAGGCTGGTTGATGATATTTTCAATTGTTTCTAAATTCCCTATAAATTGTTAAGTACAAGTTTTCTTTTGAATTTTGTAATTGATTGCAATTTAATTCATAGCCGATTTTCACGCGTAATTTATTTAACCATATTGTTGAAGAGTAAATAAGAATATTTCACCTTTGTAGTCAAATAATAAATTTGATTGTGTACTGCCAAAAACGCAGTTAAAAAACAATAGGATATTTATTTTTATGACATTAATCTACTTTTGTTGAATGTACGAGTATTCATGAAACGTCAACTTGAAAAAAAATCGTGCAAAATTTGCTTGCTTAAAAAGTTTCTTTTTATTAAGATTAATATTGTGTACGGTACATTTTTCTTTGATCAAAAAAAAATTTATATGCCCTTTACTATTTCGGTTTAAAAATTGCAAACTAAGACACAGCATTATATATAACTAAATCGTTGCTAATTTATAACTAATACTTGATTTCTGAAATGATTGCGAAAATATGAACATATGAGTTTCAAAGAATGATTTTAATGGCAAACAGTTTTAAGTGAAAGCTGCATTACAAATCACGTGATGAATTTTTCGGATTTTTTTAAGCACCATTTTTAAAATATATATTTTTTTTAAATATATATATATATATATATATATATATATATATATATATATATATATATATATATATATATATATATATATATATGTATATATATATTTATATATATATATTTATATATATATATATATATATATATATATATATATATATATATATTATATATATATATATATATATATATATATATATATATATATATATATATATATATATATATGTATATCTATGTATATATATACGAGGTGTGTTCAAAAAATATCGCGAATTTTGTTTTTTTTTCAAAAATTATTTATTTACTCATGAATATCTATTTTGTCCCCTTCAAAATAATCCCCATGAGATATTATACACTTGTGCCAACGGTTTTTCCAATCTTCGAAGCACTTCAAAAAATCATTTTTTTTTATCTTGTTCAGCTCCTCCTTCGATGCCGTCTTTATCTCGTCAAGCGTAGCGTAACGTCGTCCTTTCATGGGCCTCTTCAGTTTGGGAAACAAGAAAAAGTCACAGGGGGCCAGATCTGGGGAAAACGGTGGCTGCGGCATCATTAGTGTGTTGTTTTTGGCCAAAAAGTCGCGCACAAGCAACGATGTGTGAGCAGGGGCGTTATCGTGGTGCAAAAGCCAATTTTTGTTCTCCCACAAATCCGGGCGTTTCTGGCGGATTGCTTCACGTAAATTGCGCATAACTTGCAGGTAATATTCCTTATTGACCGTTCTTCCCTGTGGCAAGAACTCATGATGCACCACGCCCCTGCAATCGAAGAAAACTGTCAGCAAAACTTTCACATTCGACCGAACTTGGCGCACTTTTTTCGGTCTTGGTTCATGCGGCAGCTTCCATTGAGATGATTGAGCTTTGGTTTCCACGTCATAACCATAAACTCACGATTCGTCAACAGTTATGACCCTCTGGAGCAAATTTGGTTCGTCGCGGACAGAGTTTAACATCTCATTAGCAATGTTCATGCGTTGCTGTTTTTGGTTGCAATTGAGCAATTTTGGTACGAATTTCGCGGCGACCCGTCTCATGCCCAAATCGTTGATAAAAATCGAATGGCACGAGCCAATCGATATGTTTAGGTCCTCAGCAACTCCCCTAACGGTGATTCGACGATTGGCCAATACCATTTTCTCCACTTCATTAATTTTTTCGTCTGTTGTTGAAGTGCTCGGGCGTCCGGCACGCTCTTCGTCGTTCACATCTTCTCGGCCTACTAAAAACATTTTGTACCACCGATAAACGTTGTTTCGGTCCAAGGTAGCTTCTCCATATGCCACAGTCAACATTCGGAATGCATCCGCGCACTTAATTTCGTTTTTCACACAAAATTTGATACACGTTCTTTGATCCATTTTTTTGAATAAGTAAAAATCGAAGACGATTGAAAACACGTGCAAGTAAAGCAGCTATCACCAATTAAGTGAACATTCGAAATGGCCGAGCTTGTCGGCATAAGTGACAGACATGAGTACCAACATAACGCCACAAAAAAATCGAAATTCGAATATACGTAACCCGCAAAAATTCAAAATTCGTGATACTTTTTGAACACACCTCGTATATATATATATATATATATATATATATATATCTATGTATATATATATATATATATATATATATATATATATATATATATATATATATATATATATATATATATTTATATATATATATATATATATATATATATATATATATATATATATATATATGTATATATGTACATATATATACATATATATATGTATATATATATATATATATATATATATATATATATATATATATGTATATATATGTATATATATATATATATATATATATACATATATATATATATATATATATATATAGATATATATATATATATATATATATATATATATATATATATATATATATATATATATATGCGAGATAGAACGAAATTTGTAACCAGGTTAGAGGTTACAACTGTCACCCAAATTTCAGAAAACTTGTACTGAGTAAATCTCTCGGCTATGTTTGTTAACCAATAAAAGTGGTAGAGCAAAACCAAAACGGTGTGTGTTTTAGAAGAAAACCCGTGTTCTGTTTGATATAGCACCAATTTGTACAAGATTTGGTGCAGCAGATGCGTTGTGACTCTTTTGAGTCCTACAGCTATAAAAAATCATTTTTTCCACACATACTTTATACATAACACTCATGTTAGAAGGGTTTTGTACTCAACCTGCGATATGTAGACATCAATAGTGAATAAACTCAAGAAAAACTTCAATGACAACTGCAAAAATTACATACTCACTTTAGCAGAAAAACCCCTGTTACACCATTTTAAATTACCGTCATTTTGTTGCAATGTCACTAACAATCATTGACTTTCACTTCCCTTGCCTACCACGTCGTCTATATAGCAATTTTAATAACAAATATTAAAGACATTATCAAAATCTTTCATTTGATAGTCATATATTTATATGGGGAAACCCCCTTAAAAGAATTTGAAATATTTTTTGACTAAAGAACTTTTATTAACCACGAACGTCTGAGCTGTTCACAAAATTTGATTACTGTAGCTTCTAAGGTTTTTGAGAAAACTTGCTGCGATACACTGATGGATGGACGGACGGGTAAACAGGTAATGATATGAATTGAGTATTGTAAAAATTTTTTTTATAAAACCCTTAAAAATGGTTTTTATAATACGCAAAATTAATCACCCCATTTTGGCTTTGAATAACTTTTTTACTAATTAAAAAAAACGAATTTGAGTGATGAAAATTTTAGACCCTTGACATTTTTTCTGTCTAGTGGAAAAGATTATATCCATCAAGAGGCCGCCGCCAGTGTTGATACACATTTGGGACCATTTTATAGCATTTTATATGAATTTCCGCAAGATTTCCACTCATAAGTGTTCGCATTCTTTTCGAATATTCTCCTTAAAGTCCGAGATTGTCTAAGGCTTGTTGGCATAAACCCACGACGGCAGAAAGCCCTAAAGAAAGAAGTCTGAGTTGATCTTGCTGGCCACGCCAAATCGCCAAAACGGGAGATTACGCAACCAGAAAACGCTTCCTTCATAATATCCATTGTAGCTCATGCTGTGTGTGCAGTTGCACTGTTTCAGATATTCTACGTCTAGCACTCGTAGCGTGTAGACGTGTTTTTAATCGTTCCTGTCATTAATTTTAAAAATTAATTAATTTTTTGCAAAAGTCAGTTTCAAACAATTGCAATATTTTTTTACGAGCCAGTCAAAAGCAAATTTTGATTTTATTGGGAAAACTATCACCGTCGATATTATTCGAGCATTTATCGAATACCTGAAATTCATTTCCTGAACAAATATCAAAAGTGGAAATACGTTCAAGGGAAGTCCCGGTCTGAGAACATTCCCTCCAGTCTCGCTGCGAAAGCGACGAGATGGAGGAGCCCGATGGCTTCAGCCATCAATCAGGATCATGCCCACTGCCAATGATGATGGGCGAAAAAAAACTAAAAAGAAGTCACGAGAATAAAGCAGAAAAACCGACAATCCTATCGGTTACGGAAATCGAACAGCTTATCCACGAAAAAGATAGAGCTGAAAAAATCGAAAAAGAAAATGAAGAACTCAAGCTGCGAGTTAAATCTTTGGAAGCACTTGTTGGAACGTTAACGTTCAACAAGGATAACGAAAGCAAGAAAGGCCGACAAACAAACCCAAAAACCGAAGAAAAGAAAATTAAGAAGCCACAGGAAGCTCATCAAGAGGATGTCCTCAGCGCAGGAGGCGCAAACGAAAGCAAGAATTATTATGCAGCGCTAGCTGGTCTGGAAGAAACAATGGACGTTGAAGAGGATACAGGTAAAACGTCAAAATTAGATAGTGATTTCATTGAATATCTTAGAGTTAAAAACCGGGAGAAAAAACCAAAAGGTTTGTCTGCTGGTCCGTCTGCTGGTCCGTCCGTTAACATTAATGAAAAAAAAGAGAAAGTCCCACCAATCAATGTGTTTGGGCAAACGGGAAAAGATATGGTTCGGCTTCTGGCAGCCGAAAATAAACTAAAAGATTTTCAGATAAAAAGAGTCAATGCCGATAAGTTGACAATAAGGACAAAGTCGCTGGTTGATTTCGAGGCAACAAAAAGTGCCTTAAATTCTGGAGATGTTCCACATTTCACGTACACCCCGAAAAGCGAGAAGAACCAAACCTTTTTATTGAAGGGTCTGGACTGTGGTGAGGACACAATCGATCTCCTTCAGGTGCTGCAAGAAGCTGCACCAGAAATACAGTTTATTTCAGTTAAAAATTTTGCAACGAGAAGATCGATTGTGGAGCGCAAAAACTTGCCTCACTACTTAGTCCAAATTTCCAGCAAAAGTAGTTCGAGTGCGCTGCAGAAAATACGGTACTTGAACTTCCGCGTGGTGAGGTGGGAACGCCTCCAGAAAAGTGAGGTCAACCAGTGCTACAGGTGTCAAAGATTCGGGCATTCGGCTGCCAATTGCGCCATGAAATATAGGTGTGTGAAATGCAAAGACATCCATGTTCCCGGCGAGTGCAAATTGGCTCAGGCGGAGCCAAAAGAAAAACTATATTGTGTGAACTGCGGTGCCTTTGGTCATCCAGCATCATATCGAGGATGCCCCCGGTATCAAGATGCAAAGGTTAAAGTCACATCAAAACAAATTCAAGCACACCGCAGTTCGATACCTACCAACTTCGTCAAGCCCGGGGTGTCATTTGCACTTGCTGCGAGAGGACCAGCAGACAATGTAAATAAAATAAATAATGTAAGTAGCAATAATGAGCTGCTCCTTAAAATTTATCAACAACTAAATTCCTTATCGGAGCGAATCGATAAACAAGATTCGAAAATTAACATTGTTTTTCAGCGTTTAGGGCTTTCAAATGCCTCCAAATAAGTTGTCATCCAGCCACATTACCATGGATAGGATTCGTCTCATCTCGATCAACGTCAACTCCATTGTTACTTTACATCGGCGTGATTATCTCCTTGAATTCATTGCCAGACAAAAGCCTGACATCCTGCTTCTCACCGAAACCCACCTCAGTTCATGGCACTCCATGGGATTCAAGGATTTTGAGTTCGTAAGAAACGATAGGGTAACAGGTGATGGGGGAGGTGGCACCGGGATATTGGTTCGAAGACCCTATCGCTTCCAAAATATTGAAAAAGTCGAATTCAAAAGCTTTGAATCTCTTGAAGTGTCCGTTATCAAAATCTCACTGCCAGGTGGGGATAACCTCTTCGTTATCTCTGCCTATGCAACTGGTGGAACTGTTCTCAAGCTCAAGGAGGAACTCAATTCCTTGTTCGAAATACTCGAATTGAACAGGCTGCATAACTATTATATTCTTGCTGGTGACCTGAACGCCAAGCATACATCATGGCTGAACGCCACCAATAATCCAAGAGGTGTATTCCTGAAATCGTGGATAACAGAGAACCAAATTGAATACAGGTGCAATCTATATGGGTCGGAGTTCCCAACATACCCTAGGACAAATTCATATTTGGACCTCTGCATTGCTGACGCAAGACTCGAATTCAGCTTTAATAGTCCTCAACGGAAACTGCAGGTGCTTCCTTATGATAGCGACCATAACGCAATCGTAATGGAAATCAATCATCACAGGGATGATTTCTTCCTCATTCCAGTTCAACATGAAAATCATCGGTTGAATTTCAAAAGAACAGACTGGGGAAAGTTTCAAAAGAAGTTTAATCGGGAGTACCAGAAGCAATGTCCCCCTTCTGATGGCGGCAACTCTTGCTCAATGGTTCCTAATGACAGAAATCTAACTAACGATGAAATAGATGTCTATTTGTCGAAGTTAGAGAAGCTGACGTTGGAAACGATTGAGAAAGTAGTTCCCAAGATTAAACATCGAAACAATATGGAAGGATATGAAACATCAACCATCGCAAGGTTGAAAAGATTGAAAAGCCTCCTTCTCACACGCGTCAACAATATTTATCGACGATTTTTGGACTACAACCATCCCTCGTTGTCTTTGTTGAAATTACATCTGAAGAATGTCCGGAACTTAATCCGGTCATACTTCAGGAGTGAGGTCAGCAATCAATGGGCGGAAAAATTGAGGGGTATTAGCCCACAGGACCCAGACGGCGTGTTCGCGAAAGTGAATAGCATATTCCGCAAGAAGTCTCGAGTGAAGGTATCGAATCTTGAAGTCACTAGTGATGAGATAAATCTTCTCGATAGGGCTGGTATCGAAATTGATAGTACGACTCCGGATAGAAATGGAAACAGGATTATTTGTGAAGGATTGGATAAACTTGCCCTGATTGGAACACATTTCGAATTGGTTCATCTACCAAACCCTGAGAGAGGGAATGACATTTTTTCAGAGGTCGTTGAAAACCCTTGGATTTCACAGCCGTTCAACCCTACAGACGGGTATATAGCGACTTGCCTCGCTACTGGCTTCATTCCTCCAGAAGCATCCGTGTATTTGGACATGAATCGATATGTTTTTGATTCTGACGGCGTCCCAGTCATATATCACATATATCGACGGGCCACCGATAAGAAGATAAAATATCCTCCGAATTTGAGTTCACGAGACCAACGATTTCAATGGAGATACTCATTTGCTAGATTCGTTGAGGCTGATCGAGTTGAGACGGGGCAATCTAAGTATTGGTGGCTGAATGACAATGTCTAAATTATTCGTGTTTATTTTCAGTTTTGGTGTTTTTCGTTATTTAGTTTTTGAGTTTCAGCTCATTATTGCTACATTTAGTGTTATTGTTTATTTTTGTTAAAAATTAGGGATAGGTTAGGTTTATATTATGTTTATTATATTAGGTTAGAGATAAGGTAAAACGCTTAGGTTAGGAACATAGTTATAGATTTTTTTAGTATAAGATAAAGTTTTTGACTGCATTTATTAGAATTAAGTTAAAACATATTAGGTGTAGGATCAAAGTTCACTGTAGTGTTAAGATGATAAATAATTTTAGGATAGTGTTGGTTGGTTTTTTCTCCTTTTTCCAATTGAATTCTAAAAATATGTAATAATCCTAATTAATTGAATTTGCTATAGTTTTTTTTGATGAAATGTGTTAATGATAACGTATAAATTTAGAGAGCCATTTGGGCCATTAAGTTTTGTATTGATATCGTTTGGAATTTGCTTTATATTCTTTTAAAATTTATAACGATCAGTATTAAATAAAGCGCTTTTGACTTTGACTTTGACTTTGACTTTTCCGATCTTGAAGAAAGGAAAAGAATCTTCATGCCCGAAAAGCTATTGCCCAATCAGCTTGCTGCCTAACATCAGCAAGGTGTTTGAAGTGATACTCAACAGAGCATTAAACGCCCACATTGAGGAAAATGAGTTGATGCCGAATTGCCAATTTGGTTTTCGTGCCAGGCATTCGACCACACATGCAATAACGAAAGTAACCTCAGACATCTGTTGGAAACTAAATGATAGACAATGTGTTGGAGCGTGTCTCATTGATATGGAGAAAGCCTTTGATACGGTATGGTTAGATGGACTTATTTTTAAACTTCTTCAGGACAAGTTCCCCAGACACCTTGTCGCCATGATGTGTAATATGTTATACGGGAAATCGTTTGTTGTAACCGATGGAAATCTGACAACAATGCGCGAGTTCAAGGTCTTGAATGGTCTACAGCAGGGAACAGTTACTGCGCCTCTGCTCTTCTCAATCTTCATTCGCAAGCTATTGAACGGCTTTGATTTTAACGTCTCGCCAAAGCGATCATTGGTAGCGTTTGCTGATGATCTGATCATCTACACGGCTGACCGAAAAGCTACAATAGTTCAGAGCAATCTCCAAAAAATGTTCAATGATGTACAGCTGTACACTGACAATTGGCGAATGAAAATCAATGCGCAGAAGTGTGAAACAATCTTGTTTCGGACAACGCTGCAGGGGGTCAGTCAAGACCTGAAACGTAATTGGAAAGATTTCCACATCATGGCTGGCGAGGGTAGTTCAGAACGAATTCCACATAAATCCTGTGTTCGATACCTCGGTGTTTATCTCGATCAGTATCTGTACTATACTGAAATCATGCTCAGTAAAGCACTTAAAGTAGTCATGGCCCTTCGAAAACTCTTTCATTCCAGATACATTGATCAAAAGGTCAAAATTATCTGTTACAAGACACTGGTTAGACCAGTTTTGACCTATGGATGTCAGATCTGGTACAACCAGAGTGCTAGTACTATGGAAAAATTAAGAGTTTTCGAAAGGAAATGTCTTCGTGCATGTACTGGTTTGTACAGAAAGCCTGAGACGGATTGGAAACATTATATATCGAATAGAAGAATTTATCAAACTGCTGAAGTGACTAGAGTCGATATCTTCATATTGAAGCTTCTTCGGAATCATATCGCAAGATCTGTGACTGTGAGTGAAAACCCTTGGATTTCACAGCCGTTCCACCCTACAGACGGGTATATAGCGACTTGCCTCGCTACTGGCTTCATTCCTCCAGAAGCATTCGTGTATTTGGACATGAATGGATATGTTTTTGATTCTGACGGCGTCCCAGTCATATATCACATATATCGACGGGCCACCGATAAGAAGATAAAATATCCTCCTAATTTGAGTTCACGAGACCAACGATTTCAATGGAGATACTCATTTGCTAGATTCGTTGAAGCTGATCGAGTTGAGACGGCGCAATCCAGGTATTGGTGGCTGAATGACAATGTCTAAATTTTTCGTGTTTGTTTTCAGTTTTGGTGTTTTTCGTTATTTAGTTTTTGAGTTTCAGCTCATTATTGCTACATTTAGTGTTGTTATATATTTTTGTTAAAATCAGGTATAGGTTAGGTATATGTAATGTTTACTATATTCCGTTAGAGATAAGATTAAACACTTAGGTTAGGAACATTGTTATAGTATTTTTAGTATAAGATAAAGTTTTTTTGATTGTATTTTATTAGAAATAAGTTACAACATATTAGGTGTAGGATCAAAGTTTCACTGTTGTGTATTAATTATAAATAATTATTGGATAGTGTTGGTTGGTTTTTTCTCCTTTTTCCAATTGAATTGTAAAAATATGTAATAATCGTAATTAATTGCATTTGCTATAGTTTTTTTTTTGATGAAATGAGTTTATGATAACGTACAAATTTAGAGAGCCATTTGGGCCATTAAGTTTTTTTGATTGTTATTATTTGGAATTTGCTTTATATTCTTTTAAAATTTATAACGATGAGTATTAAATAAAGCGCTTTTGACTTTGACTTTGACTTTGTTGCACTGTTTCATCAAACCCCACTCATGCAATTTTGGCAGTAAGAAGCCGTTTATCAAAGCCCTGTAGCGTTCACCAGTAACTGTGGCCATATTACCGATGGCGTCTTCAAAAAAAAACGGCCCGAGCAGTCCTGCCTCGTGAACGCCGCACCACACAGTAGCTTTGAGTAGATGTCATGGCTGTTCCCACATTACATGCAGATTCTCAGTGCCCAAGAAATGAAGATATTGCTTATTAACCCTTAACATATGGAGGGGAGTCCTCGAAAGACTCCATATGTAATGTTTTTGTGATTCTTCCGTAAATATAACACCCAGTTGAACCATGATTTGTGTATTCCTCCCGGACACGGTTAGAAAAAATATTTCATTGCAATGATTATGATTCGTTATTTCAAAAAAATATAAAAAAATAAAAACGCACTTGGGGCCGGCGGGACCCCGCTTGGTATACTACGTTAATAAAACTGATTGGTTCATTTCTTGTTTTTATAGTGAAAAAACTGTTCTTTTTATCAAATTCAAACAAAATAAAAGTTTGTATGCATATTTACTTCTTTTATGAATGCACATGCAATTGATATGAGGCAAAGTGGCGTTACCAAATAACTGTTTCTTCAGTTTTACGTGGTGTTCGCGTAAATTGTCGCCTTGTGATCAGTCATTCAGTGATTATTGAATGAAATACATTGTGTTTTTTTTCTGTTTTTGCAGAGAAGTAGTGTTAGTTCTCTTCTTACTTAGTGTATTGTGCAAGTGTTGTGGTTTATTGTGATATAAATTATATGTAAATTATTGCTGGAAAAAAATAATATTCAAATATGTTGTTGTTTTTCTTTACTCTTATAATAGAAGCTAAATATTTCAAATTGTGAAAATGGCCCATCAACAACTATCAGATGATGATATTCTCCGGATCCTGGGTGAATGTGATGCCAGTAATCCAGAAGATATCTTGGACGAATCTGATGCAGAATCCATTCCAGCAGAAGATGCATCAGAGTCTGAAGACTATCTTGAAATAAATAGTGAGCACAGTGACACTGCTAGTGAAGCTTCTGATGAGGACTTCAATAAAGGAGATGAATTTACAGCGAATCTGGTTGAGAATGGACATGTTTGGTGCCCCGCGTCACTCGTCGTCGGCAATGTAACATCGTCAGGGGTTCTCCAGGTCCAACGCGCGCAACCAATGTTGCAAACACAATGTCTGACATTTTCAACTTGTTCTTAGATGCCCAAATTGTGGAAGCTTTATGTACCTTCACCAATGCTGAAGCTTTACGAGTTGTTAGTGATTTGAATGCAAATGCAGCTCCAAACAAACAGAAAACTTGATATACCCGTCTAGCACTCGTAGCGTGTAGACGTGTTTTTAATCGCTCCTGTCATTAATTTTAAAAATTAATTAATTTTTTGCAAAAGTCAGTTTCAAACAATTGCAATATTTTTTTACGAGCCAGTCAAAAGCAAATTTTGATTTTATTAGGAAAACTATCACCGTCGATATTATTCGAGCATTTATCGAATACCTGAAATTCATTTCCTGAACAAATATCAAAAGTGGAAATACGTTCAAGGGAAGTCCCGGTCTGAGAACATTCCCTCCAGTCTCGCTGCGAAAGCGACGAGATGGAGGAGCCCGATGGCTTCAGCCATCAATCAGGATCATGCCCACTGCCAATGATGATGGGCGAAAAAAAACTAAAAAGAAGTCACGAGAATAAAGCAGAAAAACCGACAATCCTATCGGTTACGGAAATCGAACAGCTTATCCACGAAAAAGATAGAGCTGAAAAAATCGAAAAAGAAAATGAAGAACTCAAGCTGCGAGTTAAATCTTTGGAAGCACTTGTTGGAACGTTAACGTTCAACAAGGATAACGAAAGCAAGAAAGGCCGACAAACAAACCCAAAAACCGAAGAAAAGAAAATTAAGAAGCCACAGGAAGCTCATCAAGAGGATGTCCTCAGCGCAGGAGGCGCAAACGAAAGCAAGAATTATTATGCAGCGCTAGCTGGTCTGGAAGAAACAATGGACGTTGAAGAGGATACAGGTAAAACGTCAAAATTAGATAGTGATTTCATTGAATATCTTAGAGTTAAAAACCGGGAGAAAAAACCAAAAGGTTTGTCTGCTGGTCCGTCTGCTGGTCCGTCCGTTAACATTAATGAAAAAAAAGAGAAAGTCCCACCAATCAATGTGTTTGGGCAAACGGGAAAAGATATGGTTCGGCTTCTGGCAGCCGAAAATAAACTAAAAGATTTTCAGATAAAAAGAGTCAATGCCGATAAGTTGACAATAAGGACAAAGTCGCTGGTTGATTTCGAGGCAACAAAAAGTGCCTTAAATTCTGGAGATGTTCCACATTTCACGTACACCCCGAAAAGCGAGAAGAACCAAACCTTTTTATTGAAGGGTCTGGACTGTGGTGAGGACACAATCGATCTCCTTCAGGTGCTGCAAGAAGCTGCACCAGAAATACAGTTTATTTCAGTTAAAAATTTTGCAACGAGAAGATCGATTGTGGAGCGCAAAAACTTGCCTCACTACTTAGTCCAAATTTCCAGCAAAAGTAGTTCGAGTGCGCTGCAGAAAATACGGTACTTGAACTTCCGCGTGGTGAGGTGGGAACGCCTCCAGAAAAGTGAGGTCAACCAGTGCTACAGGTGTCAAAGATTCGGGCATTCGGCTGCCAATTGCGCCATGAAATATAGGTGTGTGAAATGCAAAGACATCCATGTTCCCGGCGAGTGGAAATTGGCTCAGGCGGAGCCAAAAGAAAAACAGCCGTTCCACCCTACAGACGGGTATATAGTGACTTGCCTCGCTACTGGCTTCATTCCTCCAGAAGCATTCGTGTATTTGGACATGAATGGATATGTTTTTGATTCTGACGGCGTCCCAGTCATATATCACATATATCGACGGGCCACCGATAAGAAGATAAAATATCCTCCGAATTTGAGTTCACGAGACCAACGATTTCAATGGAGATACTCATTTGCTAGATTCGTTGAAGCTGATCGAGTTGAGACGGCGCAATCCAGGTATTGGTGGCTGAATGACAATGTCTAAATTTTTCGTGTTTGTTTTCAGTTTTGGTGTTTTTCGTTATTTAGTTTTTGAGTTTCAGCTCATTATTGCTACATTTAGTATTGTTATATATTTTTGTTAAAATCAGGTATAGGTTAGGTATATGTAATGTTTACTATATTCCGTTAGAGATAAGATTAAACACTTAGGTTAGGAACATTGTTATAGTATTTTTAGTATAAGATAAAGTTTTTTTGATTGTATTTTATTAGAAATAAGTTACAACATATTAGGTGTAGGATCAAAGTTTCACTGTTGTGTATTAATTATAAATAATTTTTTGGATAGTGTTGGTTGGTTTTTTCTCCTTTTTCCAATTGAATTGTAAAAATATGTAATAATCGTAATTAATTGCATTTGCTATAGTTTTTTTTTTTTTTTGATGAAATGAGTTTATGATAACGTACAAATTTAGAGAGCCATTTGGGCCATTAAGTTTTTTGATTGTTATTATTTGGAATTTGCTTTATATTCTTTTAAAATTTATAACGATGAGCATTAAATAAAGCGCTTTTGACTTTGACTTTGACTTTGACTATATTGTGTGAACTGCGGTGCCTTTGGTCATCCAGCATCATATCGAGGATGCCCCCGGTATCAAGATGCAAAGGTTAAAGTCACATCAAAACAAATTCAAGCACACCGCAGTTCGATACCTACCAACTTTGTCAAGCCTGGGGTGTCATTTGCACTTGCTGCGAGAGTACCAGCAGACAATGTAAATAAAATAAATAATGTAAGTAGCAATAATGAGCTGCTCCTTAAAATTTATCAACAACTAAATTCCTTATCGGAGCGAATCGATAAACAAGATTCGAAAATTAACATTGTTTTTCAGCGTTTAGGGCTTTCAAATGCCTCCAAATAAGTTGTCATCCAGCCACATTACCATGGATAGGATTCGTCTCATCTCGATCAACGTCAACTCCATTGTTACTTTACATCGGCGTGATTATCTCCTTGAATTCATTGCCAGACAAAAGCCTGACATCCTGCTTCTCACCGAAACCCACCTCAGTTCATGGCACTCCATGGGATTCAAGGATTTTGAGTTCGTAAGAAACGATAGGGTAACAGGTGATGGGGGAGGTGGCACCGGGATATTGGTTCGAAGACCCTATCGCTTCCAAAATATTGAAAAAGTCGAATTCAAAAGCTTTGAATCTCTTGAAGTGTCCGTTATCAAAATCTCACTGCCAGGTGGGGATAACCTCTTCGTTATCTCTGCCTATGCAACTGGTGGAACTGTTCTCAAGCTCAAGGAGGAACTCAATTCCTTGTTCGAAATACTCGAATTGAACAGGCTGCATAACTATTATATTCTTGCTGGTGACCTGAACGCCAAGCATACATCATGGCTGAACGCCACCAATAATCCAAGAGGTGTATTCCTGAAATCGTGGATAACAGAGAACCAAATTGAATACAGGTGCAATCTATATGGGTCGGAGTTCCCAACATACCCTAGGACAAATTCATATTTGGACCTCTGCATTGCTGACGCAAGACTCGAATTCAGCTTTAATAACGCAATCGTAATGGAAATCAATCATCACAGGGATGATTTCTTCCTCATTCCAGTTCAACATGAAAATCATCGGTTGAATTTCAAAAGAACAGACTGGGGAAAGTTTCAAAAGAAGTTTAATCGGGAGTACCAGAAGCAATGTCCCCCTTCTGATGGCGGCAACTCTTGCTCAATGGTTCCTAATGACAGAAATCTAACTAACGATGAAATAGATGTCTATTTGTCGAAGTTAGAGAAGCTGACGTTGGAAACGATTGAGAAAGTAGTTCCCAAGATTAAACATCGAAACAATATGGAAGGATATGAAACACCAACCATCGCAAGGTTGAAAAGATTGAAAAGCCTCCTTCTCACACGCGTCAACAATATTTATCGACGATTTTTGGACTACAACCATCCCTCGTTGTCTTTGTTGAAATTACATCTGAAGAATGTCCGGAACTTAATCCGGTCATACTTCAGGAGTGAGGTCAGCAATCAATGGGCGGAAAAATTGAGGGGTATTAGCCCACAGGACCCAGACGGCGTGTTCGCGAAAGTGAATAGCATATTCCGCAAGAAGTCTCGAGTGAAGGTATCGAATCTTGAAGTCACTAGTGATGAGATAAATCTTCTCGATAGGGCTGGTATCGAAATTGATAGTACGACTCCGGATAGAAATGGAAACAGGATTATTTGTGAAGGATTGGATAAACTTGCCCTGATTGGAACACATTTTGAATTGGTTCATCTACCAAACCCTGAGAGAGGGAACGAAATTTTTTCAGAGGTCGTTGAAGCAAAAGTTTCCGACTTCAAATCAAGCCTGAACGGCCAATCAATTCTTCATTTCAATGAAACATTAACATCTGACCTCATACCGAGCTTGAATCTTATTGATTATTTTGTCAGCTATGAAGACTTGTGTTTCATATTTCGCAAGATAAACAACAAGAAATCATGTGGTAATGATGGTATTCCAAATGTAGTTCTCCGACATTTGCCTGAGGTTGCTATTAGGAACTATTGCATATTGTTCAACAACATGTTGAGCAATTCATATTTCCCAAATGAGTGGAAAAAGGCTAAGGTATTTCCGATCTTGAAGAAAGGAAAAGAATCTTCATGCCCGAAAAGCTATCGCCCAATCAGCTTGCTGCCTAACATCAGCAAGGTGTTTGAAGTGATACTCAACAGAGCATTAAACGCCCACATTGAGGAAAATGAGTTGATGCCGAATTGCCAATTTGGTTTTCGTGCCAGGCATTCGACCACACATGCAATAACGAAAGTAACCTCAGACATCTGTTGGAAACTAAATGATAGACAATGTGTTGGAGCGTGTCTCATTGATATGGAGAAAGCCTTTGATACGGTATGGTTAGATGGACTTATTTTTAAACTTCTTCAGGACAAGTTCCCCAGACACCTTGTCGCCATGATGTGTAATATGTTATACGGGAAATCGTTTGTTGTAACCGATGGAAATCTGACAACAATGCGCGAGTTCAAGGTCTTGAATGGTCTACAGCAGGGAACAGTTACTGCGCCTCTGCTCTTCTCAATCTTCATTCGCAAGCTATTGAACGGCTTTGATTTTAACGTCTCGCCAAAGCGATCATTGGTAGCGTTTGCTGATGATCTGATCATCTACACGGCTGACCGAAAAGCTACAATAGTTCAGAGCAATCTCCAAAAAATGTTCAATGATGTACAGCTGTACACTGACAATTGGCGAATGAAAATCAATGCGCAGAAGTGTGAAACAATCTTGTTTCGGACAACGCTGCAGGGGGTCAGTCAAGACCTGAAACGTAATTGGAAAGATTTCCACATCATGGCTGGCGAGGGTAGTTCAGAACGAATTCCACATAAATCCTGTGTTCGATACCTCGGTGTTTATCTCGATCAGTATCTGTACTATACTGAAATCATGCTCAGTAAAGCACTTAAAGTAGTCATGGCCCTTCGAAAACTCTTTCATTCCAGATACATTGATCAAAAGGTCAAAATTATCTGTTACAAGACACTGGTTAGACCAGTTTTGACATATGGATGTCAGATCTGGTACAACCAGAGTGCTAGTACTATGGAAAAATTAAGAGTTTTCGAAAGGAAATGTCTTCGTGCATGTACTGGTTTGTACAGAAAGCCTGAGACGGATTGGAAACATTATATATCGAATAGAAGAATTTATCAAACTGCTGAAGTGACTAGAGTCGATATCTTCATATTGAAGCTTCTTCGGAATCATATCGCAAGATCTGTGACTGTGAGTGAAAACCCTTGGATTTCACAGCCGTTCCACCCTACAGACGGGTATATAGCGACTTGCCTCGCTACTGGCTTCATTCCTCCAGAAGCATTCGTGTATTTGGACATGAATCGATATGTTTTTGATTCTGACGGCGTCCCAGTCATATATCACATATATCGACGGGCCACCGATAAGAAGATAAAATATCCTCCGAATTTGAGTTCACGAGACCAACGATTTCAATGGAGATACTCATTTGCTAGATTCGTTGAAGCTGATCGAGTTGAGACGGCGCAATCCAGGTATTGGTGGCTGAATGACAATGTCTAAATTTTTCGTGTTTGTTTTCAGTTTTGGTGTTTTTCGTTATTTAGTTTTTGAGTTTCAGCTCATTATTGCTACATTTAGTATTGTTATATATTTTTGTTAAAATCAGGTATAGGTTAGGTATATGTAATGTTTACTATATTCCGTTAGAGATAAGATTAAACACTTAGGTTAGGAACATTGTTATAGTATTTTTAGTATAAGATAAAGTTTTTTTGATTGTATTTTATTAGAAATAAGTTACAACATATTAGGTGTAGGATCAAAGTTTCACTGTTGTGTATTAATTATAAATAATTTTTGGATAGTGTTGGTTGGTTTTTTCTCCTTTTTCCAATTGAATTGTAAAAATATGTAATAATCGTAATTAATTGCATTTGCTATAGTTTTTTTTTTTTGATGAAATGAGTTTATGATAACGTACAAATTTAGAGAGCCATTTGGGCCATTAAGTTTTTTGATTGTTATTATTTGGAATTTGCTTTATATTCTTTTAAAATTTATAACGATGAGTATTAAATAAAGCGCTTTTGACTTTGACTTTGAAACAGAAAACTTGGTCAAATGTAGATCCTGAAGAAATAAGAGCGTTTTTGGTGTGCTGATGATTGCTGGAGGAATCAATCTCTGAAATGTGGACGACGAATAAAAACATTCGTCACGCTGTTTTTACTGCTGCTATGTCACGAAACGAATTTCCGCTGATCCTTCACTTCATCAGGTTTGACGATAAACCAACACGTGCTCAACGAAAGGCAATTGATAAACTTGCTGCTTTTCGTGAAGTTTGGGATCAGTTTGTAGGACACTGCAAGACACTTTTCGAACCATCTGAAAACATCACAGTAGATGAGCATCTAGTCGCGTTTCGTGGCAGATGCCCAACGAGACAGTACATGAAATTTAAACCTGCGAAATATGGCATTAAAGTCTGGGCAGCCGCTAACATGAAGACGTGATATTTGTACAACTTGCAAGTCTACACTTGGAAGCTCCCAAAAAAAGCACCAGAGAAAAACTTGGGACGCTGCGTAGTATGCAACTCGATGGAACCACTGTTTGGATCTGGAAGAGGTCTCACTACAGACAATTTTTTTACGTCCGTGCCAACTTCAGAATTTTTGCTGGAGAAGAATATTACTACGACAGGAACATTGACAGCAAAAAAGCCTGACATTCCTGCAATGATGGTAAATGCAAAAGGAAGAGACATTCTCTCTTAAAAATTTATCTTCTCAGACGGAGTAGCAGTAGTCAGTTACGTCCCAAAGAAAAACAAAACAGTTCGTGTACTTTCCACTCAATTCCTAGAAGATTCAGTGACAGCCATAAGAAGCCCAACTTGATATTTGAATACAACCGTACCAAAGGTGGGGTGGATAATGCAGACAAGTTGGTAAGAGAATATACTTGTGCCAGACGTACCTCGAGATGGCCTCTGAGACTTTTTATGAACATGCTCGACATTGGAGCACTGAATGTTTTCATAATTTGGATATCGAGAAACAAAGACTGGAACAGTAGCCAGAAAAATAGCAAGGAGCTGACAAAACCCAACATTCTACGCAGGGCAACCAATCCAACTGATCTCCATCTTCCAGTTGTTAGAGCAATTGAAGCTACGGAAGTATTTATAGCACGCAATACTGTAGCTCAAAGCATACCATCAACATCAAGTCTGCAGAAGCAGATACAAAGGAGGGGAAGATGTTCATACTGTCCCAGAAACATAGACAGGAAGGTCAATACAATCTGCGGGGAATGCAATCGCTTTGTCTGTAAAACACACAGGAAGATAATTACAACCTAGAATTGCACCAGTAGAAACCGATGTGTCAATAATTGCACCAGTAGAAACCAATGATTGCGATTAATTTTTGTGAAGTTATATAACATTATAAAGATTTTATTTCCCAATATTATGAAGGAAATGTTGAAATAAAGGGAAAAAATAATGCTCAAAATTCTTGTTTAACTGAAATATATTTCCAAGACACCTAAAACGGTATTTTGAATAGTCTCACAGAAAAAACAGTTGAGAGATAATGAAAAAACACAGGGGTCCTCAGGAGAAATGCGCCTTGTCACGCCCTCTTCGTTGTTGAGATTGGGGATGGCTTGACAGTAACTCACACACAACTGACGATCAGCAGGCATTAATTAATGCACTGTTTGCACTTTGTATGAGAACATGTGTAAGTTTTTCGCCAAAATTCGCTGTAGGGTCTGTCTGGTGATACCCCATTGTGTGGCCCGTCATCTGGTTGATGTTTCTCAAATTAACTTGTATGTTTTTCAATACAATTTGAAAACGAAAATTGTCTGATGAGGTTTGTACGACCTCCAAGTTTAAATTGAAAAAGCTCAATCGTTATAAATTCAACAAAAACACAAAGCAAATTTTTATATATTGAAGTACTCAAAAACAAAATAGCTCATATGGCACTCTGTCTTCAAGTAATATTCAATAAAAAATCAAACAATATCAAAAACTATCGGAGGAAAATACCTGAATATTCTCAATTAATTCTACAAAAGGAGAATAAACCAGCCAGCACTCTTTATTAAAAAATGACATATAACTAAAAAAAGCACGTCGTTTTGGACAAGAAAGCTAGAGGCGCTTTTTGTAGGAAGCGAACGCCCGAGAGGGGTTGTAGTCCTACAAAGAGGAAGGCAGAAAAGCACCACGAAAGTATTTACTTTGAGGTTACAACTACAATATGTAACAAGTTAATTCTAATTAATCCATGTTAAACTTATTAAATTGCAATCAACATTTTTTTCTTTTGCTTTAGTTCAACAGCCCCTTTCGCGCCTTTGCTAAGAGATAGTTTGAGTATCTCATTATTTTGCTTGAATGTACTGGTAACTTGAGAAGGTCATATAGTTAGTACCACGCTTTGGCCGTGTGACCGTCCACCCAGCTGCGATACCTTCTGACTTTAAACCAGAACGTATCATAACTGAACAGGCTTATAGTCAGTTCAAAGAATGACGAACTAAATCTCGTTGTCGCCAACCAGACTCGAGCCTCGAGCATGTTATTCCTGAGATATTCTTCAACCAAACTTTTTTGGTTTTCGTTCAAACTTCATTTATGAACTTTAATCGTTCTATTACTGAAAATTCCAAAATTAAGACTATATAAAATCTATTGAAAAAAGAAATATTTAAAGAATCTGTTTAAGTGCTTTTATTTAAGCTCATTAATTAACAATATGCAATTCCGTGATAAAATAAAGTAAAAACAGGCTTATCAGGCACACTGCGCAAGTGGGTTTTTAAGTAAAAATTCAAAAATAAATCCCTTTGTTCCTGTATGACTTTCGATTCATAATTCATAATACTTTCGATATTTACCCAATTACCCCATTAATGTTCGAATATTTCCCATAAATTTAAATAGTAATTACTGTTGTGTTGTAATAAATGAAAAATAGAAAGCTTCATAAATCTGCAGAAAATCAATTGAACACCGTACCATATTAAGTACACTTTAATCATATAAATATTAAAATTGGTGGGTTCGACAAGCGTTAGCAACAGAAAAATACGATATTCTTCCGACTTTGTCACTAGATCCAGTGGAAGATTGATCTCTTTTGCGATAAGTTTAAGTAAATTCCTCGAAGGAAATTTACCTGTTGCGGAGAGTACCTATATATATATATATATATATATATATATATATATATATATATATATATATATATATATATATATATATATATATATATATATACACATATATAAATATATATATATATATATATATATATATATATATATATATATATATATAAATATATATATATATATATATATATATATATATATATATATATATATATATATATAAATATATATATATATATATATATATATATATATATATATATACATATTTATATATATATATATATATATATATATATATATATATATATATATATATATATATATATATATATATGTATATACATATATAAATATATATATATATATATACATATATATATATATATATATATATATATATACATATGTATATATATGTATATATATATATATATATATATATATATATATATATATATATATATATATATATATATATATATATATATTGTAATTTTGCTCCGATTTTCACCAAATCTTCAGGAAAGATGTATTAAGTAAGTATCTCGATTAAGTTTGTGAATCAGCTATATAGTCCAGGCTAAAATAAAATGGCAGCAATTTTAGATGAATAATAGTGATTTCTATTCCGACCAAAGTATTGCTTCGATTTAGGTAAACTTTGGTACAAAGGTTTATTAATGTACGTGATGAATCTCACAATTAAAAAATCCAAAGTCAGCCAGTCTGAAACAAAATAGCGATGGAGTGCAATGGAGAACTTGCTGTGAGCACCTCGACGAACATCTTGACGTCCATCTTTCCGATGTTCCACCCAATTGTGAAAAATCGAGAGCACGGACTGATCTCAAGCAAAATTCACTGATGATCACTGGCTGAGTAGTCCTCAAATGCTCTCCAATTATGTGTCTTCCGTACTAAGGACTCTGAAGTAAACGTCACGTCCAGTATGCTTCTTTTACAGACAATATGGTAGAAAATCTGCGTATTTCCGGTGTTTAATTCGACAAGTATCATCCTGGCCGGCTTATTTAGGGATTCAGTTTCCCCACGAATTTGTTTGAGATATGCTCCATTCAATTGCTTTATCTTCGAAGTCGCCTCCAACGAGCCGGTTGCCGTCTACGTTCAAGACAGCGTCCTCCAACGCATTCAGCTTGGCTTGTAAAGATGATATTGATTCATTCGACGTTAGGCACACACTAAAGAACGTGGTCCCTGAGCACCGAACCCACACGAAATCATCCCCCCGTCTGCAGCTCTCCGCCTGGAATTCTAGACCCAGATGGCGGCAGTACCAGTTTCATCAGGATACCAGGACATATCAGCATAAAGTTGGTTTTCATCTCCATCGCAAACTGCTCAAGCAGATTTTGGGAGGTTGAACTGCGGTGTTGGTTTATCTGCAGGCTGCGGGTCATCAAGGTTCTGATTTTTCCTCGGCTATAACTCCCTGGGAAACCCGACATTTTCCTGATTCCAAGACATGCCCGAAATCCGGTCTTGATTCAGCATTCTCGCAAAAAAACAGTGTGCCTCCTTCGTACACTGTTTTTTATGTCCCATTTCACCGCATTTCTAACAGAGGGAACTGCTTTCAGGTTCTTTGCATGCTTGTGCGGTGTGACCATAGCCATGACATTTCAAATATTGAAGAGGCATTGCTGATTACTGCAGACAACGCACCCGATTCTCAATTTGCCCTTATTCAGAAATTGTTTGACGTCCTTTTCGGTCAAGTCAATGATGGCTTTTGCCGAGGACTTTCTTACTGCGCCGCAGATTGCTTTTTTATACTCGGCCTCTGCTCTAAATTCGACCAATATGTTGCCCGAATGCATTGGCGGGCCTACTTTAATGGCAGTGTTAGTGTCTTCGGGCCTTACATTTCCCGTAATGTCCCAATTTGTTGAGCAGTGCCTGTTGCCGGCATCTTTGCCTGGGCTTATTTTCCTTCTGTATCGCATTAGTTCTTTTTCTTGCTGGGCGTCCATGCAAACTTTATTTTCTGGCAGTTTTCAAAAGAGTTTCTTTGCGGCTTTCTTCGTTCCTGTTGTCGGCACCATGTGGAACCCCTAATCTTGAGTTCCCAACTTATCAGGTGCCTATTTCTACCTTCTTTTACCCCAATCTCTTTTGATTGGGCTAGACGCTATATTTTTACCGTTGTTTGATGTTGAAGCTATCTACACATAACCTTAGACTCAGCCCTCAGCGCTTCTTTAGCCTTCTGCTCTTCCAGTCCTCTCCGGTCTTTAATCAAATCCTCCAATAATTCCCAATGCGGTCTAGGAGTTTTTCTAGTTCAAGGAGTCCAACCTATAATACTTTGTTGATTTTCGACGAGTCCTATGTAGATCGTGTTCTTTTCAGAACATCTACCACTTTGCGAATTAGCCGTTTTCCTTCGTGTAGCTGAGCGAAAATTATACTATACGACCACCTTTCTTGCGAGAAGTTACCGGTTTCAGAGTACATACTACTGCCACATTGTCTGATGGTTATCTTTCCAGTGCAGAGAGGTCATGAGAGGGTTGGCACACGGCCTTATGCGGACAAGTGCTCAGAGCCAGACCAGCGCTAATCGGGAGTCCGTTGCAACCAACCTTACACCACCAACCCAACTGTGCGAACTCCGAACGTACTCCAAAGCCTGCCAAGGTTTTGCCGGTACGGACACGGTATGATAGTTGAATTGGAGCAGTTCACGCACGAGTGTCACCTCTGTGCTACCGTGCAAAGCAACTAGGTCCATCATATCCGCCAGCCCAAAGCATCGATTTCAGTTCCTTGTCCAAAGCGTAGTCCGGATCCAGTCAGGGTCATGACCTGTCATCCCAGGAGGGAACTTCATGGCGCTCCCCTTATCCTCGAGTCCGTGGAGGCCTGCAGGAATTAAATAAGCAATATAATTTATCGCTTCTTTAATCATTTGATTTCAAACAAAAATTTTCGATAAATATGTAAATGAATGAAATTATTAAAAATTAGCAAGTAATTTGAAGTGGTCCGCACACCAAAACAAGAAGCGTTGTTGAATTTGTATAAACTTTATAAATCTATTTTGTATTCATTTTAAAAGCAAATTTTCGATAACATCAACATAGACTAGGAGCTTGAAATAACTTCAAATTTGATGCTGGGTTATTGCGTAAAGAAAATCGTTAATGCAGTTTAAATATACTCATTTGAATAAATAAACAACAGCTATTGACCTTCCTTCAACTCTGTTCTTCGCAGTTCCTCCTTTTTTGTGTACTTTTTCAACAATTTTGAATTTATTTATGTTCCAAGAATTCCAAGTAGACTGTAACAATTTCTTATCGCTCTCAAAGAAATTTTGAAGTAAAATACAATAACTTTTAGGGTTTTTACTCCAGAATGAACGTTCTCTGTTATTCTGTTTACTATTTACTGGAGGCAAGCAAATAATACATTAAATTTGGGGGGATCAACTTACTACCAATTGATGTCAGCTTTCACTTAAAAATGCTTTCTCAACTCAATTTGTTAGGCTAGCAATAGGTTAGAAGGAGCTTATTTCTAAGGAGCTTGGCTTTTTCAATTTTTATTCAAACCATGTGTTTGTTATGGTTACCAGAGGTTCGAAAAAGGGTTTCTTGCTAAGTTTGTTTTTTTTCTGCATATCAATTGATTTGCTTCACAAGTTCATGTTAAAAATTTTAAAACCTAAAGCGAAACAATATTTTGTCGCAAGAATAGTAGGATAAAATCTATGGAGTACATGCTTTCAGCATTAACTTTTCGTTATCGCCAGAAAAGTATTCAATGAGTTTTTAGTCTTCTAGATTCAAAACGTAGTTTCAATTCAAACAGCAAAGATACTCACATAGTTTTCATGAAAATTGTCGACTCTTTTACCCTCCTGGAAAAACTACAAAACAAAAACTAGGTAGAATAAGTGAGTTATAAGTGAATAAAAATGTTTCTATATATTGTGCGTAATTTTTGTAATTGGGTTGCTTAAATTAGTCTTAGAATGGTATGCATCCTTAAAAATGAATTTTAGTATTTAAATTATTTATTCTTCCTTTTTAGGGCATTCCGAAGTCGGTTTTCTTTTTTTTCTAAAAGTTTTTTATTTCACCCTTTTTAGTGGCAAATTTTTTCATTTCAAACCATTCAAAACTCAGTTTCTTGAATACATTGTATCATGTTCTCGTATATTAAAATATAATTTTTTACTCCAATGCAAAAACCGCTACGGCTAAAATCTCCAGCGTTCATAGAAATGGAATTTAACTCTAGTACATTGAATCCATGATCTCATCAACGTCTACCTTTATTTTAGATTTCATAATAATCCAATATGAATTGAACTTTGAGAAATTTTCGAACTTTGAACTTTGCCCAGCCGCCATTTTTATATTCTGACCCTGAAGTGCTTTTTTATCGTTCAACTTTTTTCAAACTTTGAGCGGCCGCCATTTCGTTTCAAATTGTTCGACTTTGGATTTTTTATTGTGAGCTCTATAACACAATTGAATAAATGCTTGTACTTGTTTTGGTACAAACTGGAGCTATCTTTAGGCCAGAACAGAAATATTGCTGAAAATTTGGCGAAAATTGAAGCAAAGCTGCGACCCCCAGGCACAAATTTTGTTATATCCTATGTAGACTCACACATACAACCAACCGCACACATACACACTCATAGCCATATATATATATATATATATATATATATATATATATATATATATATATATATATATATATATATATATATATATATATATATATCGGGGTTTTTTTAGTTTTAACGGTAAAAGTCCTTTGCCGTTACTTGAATTTCTTATCCTTTAAACGAGGCCTAACAGGAAGTAAGACGTATAGTTTACCAAAAACAGAACTCTCCTATCTTCGTTTAATAGTTATTCGTGAACATACAAAAAATAGCAAAAAAAATATACGTGATGGATTGATAACCTTCTTTCCTTTGGAAGTCGTTTAAAAATGTCCCGTTTATGCAAAAAATTAAGGATACTGATTATTTTTATCATCCGTCTCCAAAGGACTCGGCATATCCATCAAATCCTTGAAGAGTGCCAATTAATTGGCACTTTTCGTGCGAAAGATTATTTAAACTCAATATCTCGACATCAATGTATCATATTGAAATTTTAATATCTACAGAGCCCTTAAAAGGATGACAATTCTGTTACGATGCATTTAGATCAATATGTTGTCCTTCATTTGAAATATCTATAATCAAAATCCTTACACCCGTCGATCAGTTATGCTGAAAAATCCGGGTGAAAATCGGAAATTCTTTAGTTTTAATGGCAAAAGTCCTTCACCGTTCCTTGAATTTCTTATCTTTTAAACGGGACCTAACTGGAAGAAAGAAGTATCATTTGTCAAAAACAGGACTCTTCTATCTATTTCCGTTTAAAAGTTATGCGTGAACATACAAAAAAAAAATAATATACGAGATGAATTGATAACCTTCTTTCTTTTGGAAGTCGGTTAAAAATATCTGGATTTGTGAATATCACATTTTCCCCAGTAAATTCATATTTGTAACTTTAAATTCACTAATTGATTAACAACAGATAGGCTTGCTAGTGGATAGTGTGAATAAGGATCCGTGGAGTCTTGACTACAGGCTAGTTATGCGGAGGCTTGTTCCCCAAAGTATGATCAGCAAGGGAATGGAACTTCCAGATCGCCGTCTACATACCGCTCATTGTGCATGCTAGACACGGCAGGGAAAGTGCTAGAGAAACTCATCAAGGGAAGTTTCACTGACGCGATTCGTGCTGCTGGTTACCTATATCTTCGGTAGTACCGCTTTAGAGCTCCATTAACTCGGTTGCGGAGGTAGTGAGTGCGGTCCAAAAGGCAGAGGCATATAGGCTCATTGCGTTGGAGATGTTCGACGTTATTTATTTATTTATTTAGACTATTTTACAGATCCATGAATCCAATTACAAAATAGATACTGAAATATAATAATAATACAATACATGGGACAGAAAAAAGTGAGCAATTTGAAATAAAAACAAGTTGAGTATGCAGGACAGTGCTCCTACCAGAGGGTCTTTGTAAACAACCTAGGGTTAGAAGCAAGTTTTCTAATGGCGTGAATCGATAATTTGAATTATTCGTCCAATACTTGGATATGAAATCGTTCAAATTTATGCAAAAGATGCACAGTTTCTTTCATAAGCACAGTGCTGCCGCCATTTTGACCTAGCTTAACTGATTTTCCTGAATGCTCGGCCGATTGAACATATTCAAGTTAATCACTATTCCTTAAATTTTCATGAAAATTGAAAGAAAATAAAAGTGCCTAAGCCAATTTAAATATATATAGGGTTTTCCAATAAGAGGTGTTATTTTGAATAGATCTTGTGATTTAACACCGTGCGACTTCTCCCCTTGGCGTCACGTGAAAAAGAAGGCCTACGCCAACAGCCCAGCGTAGATTCAAGACATTAAAGATAAATTCGTGAGGCTATCAAGGACATAGAGCAGCCACTTTGCGATTTGGTTATGGAAAATTTCATGAAGAGGATATGGTCCTGTAAGCGTGTCGTAGTAGTTATTTGCCTGACGTTAGTTTTTGCCAGTAACGGCATATCTTCTTCTTTATAATAAAATAAACATCCGATCATTTATATTAAAAAAATGCATTATTCTTTTAATATTAAAATAACACCTCTTATTGGAAAACCCTATATCAACCATATGCACACGTTGTTGTTGTTGTAATTCCATACAATTGAAGTGGCTATAACTCACTTGATTATGATTCGATTTCAATTAAATTTCGTAAACGTATATATCTTATATCAGTCTATATAACTGCAAAGTTTCAAGAAGTTTGAAGGTACCGATTTGATTTTATGGGCAAAAATGTAAAATCTACAAATCATACTATTTTTAACAAAGTTGAGTGAATTTCGCTTTCTAAGATATTTTTTGCCCTTGTACTCATAAAGGCCCATGTTCGTGATAATTTTCAGATTTTTCGGCTCAAAGGTGTCTAATCGCGAAGGGGGGACACCAATTTTTGGTACATTTTGCCTTTCCCTGGACCCCCTAATTCATAAAATGATTTTTTTATTTCAGATTCTAAAAGTTCTAATCAAGACCTTTCATTTGATACCCCACTCGACTACCTTTGATAAAAAAAAATTTTCAAGGGCCAATTCGTTAATAGGGGGGACCCCCCTTAAAATTTTTTAAATTTTTGTAAAGACCTTAACATTTGAGAGACCATCACTTCTGACCTTTTCACAGAGTATGAGCATTCTAGCTTCTATAGTTTCTGAGGAAATCAGCTGTGACGCACGGACAGACGGACGGACGGACAGACGGACAGACAGGTCGCAAAACTAGTAGGTCTTTGTAAAAAAATTTTTTACAAAGACCTAAAAACAAGTTGGGTAGACAGACCTATGCTCATGTCAGCAGGGTTTTGTACTCAACTTACGCAACTTCAATTCAAAGTTGCGAATGGGAGAAAACCGGTACGCCGGAATTTTATGTTGATTAGCGGTACTTTTTCGGTACTCTTGGTAACTTTGTTAGAAGGACGGGCAGACACACGAGTTGCTTTCTTCTCTTTATTTTTCTTTTATAAAGCTGTTATCAATATTTTTTTAGGGATTTGTAAAATGATTTTACAAAACCCTACAAAAATGGCGTCGTGTCTGTCCGTCGGTCCACCTGTCCGACCGTCCATCCGTGTGTCCTCGCAAACTGCTTAAGCTAGAAACATCAAATTTTGTTTGCAGGTGTAAAGTGGTGTTCTCTTCAAAGTTCAATTACAAAAAAATTTTTTTTTTTTTCTTTAAAAGCCGTCGGGCCTTGCTTAGTTGTGTGAGCAGACGCGTTTCGACTACTTTGAGTCATCTTCAGTGACTCAAGTAGTCGAAACGCGTCTGCTCACACAACTAAGCAAGGCCCGACGGCTTTTAAAGAAAAAAGAGGATTGGCCTGCGGATATCATATAAACAAAGTTATTGACTACAAAAAAAATTTATAAGGTATTTAAGGTGGGTATTTAAGGGGGTCATATAGGGGAGTGGACCCCGAAAAAAAAAATTTCATCAAAGCTAGCTGCTATGGAACTTGACACTTTTTACTTCGAGGGGCGCACAGGGAGGGGAAATACACGAAACAAATGTGTCTCTTTTATCTTTTGAGACTGCCCGAAAATAATGTGCCACCTGATTCCATTTGTCAACCGATTCGAGCATCACTGCGGCTATATTATCCAGGGTGAGCTCTCCCGTCACCCTGTAGAAGGCCATTTGCAGTCTGTCCCATTTTGTGCATGCAAAAAAATGTGTGACAGGCATTATGTTCCTATCCTAGGCAATACCGACAATCAGAGGACCGAGACTAACCAATCTTGTCCAGGTAAGACTGAAAACACCCATGCTCGCTCAAAAACTGGATCAGATAGAAGTCAGTCTCACCATGCCTTCGATTTAGCCACAGTCTCACATCCGGGATGAGGTGCGCAGTCCGCCTTTCCTTCGCAGAATTCACCCAAGACTGCTGCCAATCGATGAGTGAGCGCTGTTTTTCTTCGCGGACAATCATCTTCCTCGTATCCTCCCTTCGACGCAGGTAGATAGAGTGGAGCTCTCTAGCAAGGAGGCCAACAGATATCACGCCGATAATAACTTTCACTTCCGAATCAGAGACTGTCGGATACGAAGATGCGATCCTCAGTGCTCCGCTTTTAAGTACCTGTGCCAGGCTTTACTCGTTACTGAGAGCGTTGCCCCTTACTTCTGCTCTGTACAGTAGCATTGACCCTACAGAACTCATCAAGAGGCGTCTTCTTGATGGGCTGGGTCCCCTACGTTGGCCATAAGCTGACTCAGAGCCGATATTCCCGAAGCAGCCTTCTCAGCGGTTGCCCTGATTTGCTCAGAGAAACTCATCTTCGAGTCTTTCATTAGCCCCAGGTACTACACCGATGGCTTCGATTTGATTCGTATGTCTCCAGTACTGATCATCCTTACTCTATGGATTCTCTTTTTTGTCAAGATGACCACTTTGGTTTTTTCCAGTGCTAAACTGAGCCCGCGAGCAGTCATCCAGTCTCTTACTCGGCGCATTAGTATACCTAGCCTAAGTTGCGCTTGTTCAACGGTGCGTCCAGCGACCAGAGCCGCAACATCATGCTCATAGCCCATCAAGCGCGACTCATCTGGCATCTCCAGTCTCAGTTGCCCGTCGTAAGACGCGTTCCACATTTTTGGACCAAGGATAGATCACTGGGCAACACCCAATGTAACAGCCATCTTTCGTTGGCGCTGTGTCGTGTTGTAGAGCAGGCTTCGGTCACTCAGTTAGTCCCTCAAAAGCCGCATTAGATATTCTGGAACTTTTCCAGAGTTTTCCAGCATATCCAGAATATTCGTCCATACAGCGGAGTTGAAGGCGTTCCAGACGTCGAGTGTCACCAACAGGACGACTTGGACTTTGGACCGCGCTCAACACCTCTGCGATCGCATCGATAGTAGAACGTTCTGCTCTAAAGCCGTGCTGCTGAGGAGATAGGTTCCCAGCAGCACGAATCGTGTCAGTGAGTCTTCCCTTGATTAGTTTCTCTAGCACCTTCCCAGCCATGTCTAGCATGCATAACAGGTAGTATGCAGATGGCGATACGGGATTTTCCTTCCCTTTGCTGATCAGCACGAGCCTCGCCACCTTCTATCGTACCGGGAAAACCGCGTCCCACAGGCAAGCGTTGAATATGCTGAGCAACAAGTCAGGACAATGGTGATAGAGAACCTGCAAAACCTCAGCCGGAACACCATCTGGACCTGGAGCCTTCCTCGCTTTCAGTGAAAGGACTGCCTCCTCCAGTTCCAGCCATGTGAAGAGTGGACACTCGACAGCTGTTTCACTATTTACAGCGTCAACACGGACGGGATGGGCGGTGAAGTGTCTCCACACTATCTCGTCCATCTTTACCGTATCATGAATGCAAGGTTTCCGTAGGGCGCCAAGCTTCCCCATAACTAGCTTGGAGCCAAGGCCCCACGGCTCTACGGATCCTTGTTCACATTGTCCACTAGGTCTTGCTATTAGCGAGCGTTGCTATTGTTAATCAATTTGTGAAGGCATTTCCAGGCCAAATTATATGCTCCCACCAGGTTGCATGCCTCGCCACGGTTCCGCGCCCGTTTAGCCTCACGTTGAAGCTTGTGACATTCTCTTCGCTTTTCAGCTTTTTTTGCTGACCACCAGTATACTGGGGGCTTGCCGTGCCAGGGTTTTTAACGGGGCATAGAAGTGCAGCAAGCAGTCATAATGATGCTCATAGCTGGGTTCACCATGTCTTGAGCTGCCAGTTCTTGCGTCGCCTCCGAAGCTCCGTGCAGCGGCTCACCTGCTGTGAGTACCTTGACGAACCTCTCAACGTCCATCCTTCCAATGTTCCATCCAGTCGGAGAAAGCCGAGAGCACGGACGTCGGGAGATAGCATCACTTATCTCAAGCAGAATTCACTGATGATCACTGGCTGAGTAGTCCTCTAATACCTTCCAATGGTGTATCCTCCATACTAAGGGCTCCGAGGCGAATGCTACGTCCAGTATGGTTCCCTTACAGCCAATACAGTGGGAAGTTGGCGTATTTCTGGTATTCAGTACGACGAATGCCGTCCTGGCCACCATTTTCAGGATTCGTTTTCCCCGAGGATCTGTTTGACGCATGCCTCATTCGATTACTTTAGCGATGAAGTCACCCTGACGAGCCCGTTGCCATCTGTGTTCAAGACCGCGTCCTCCAGAGCATTAAGCTTGGCCTGAGCAGATGATATCGGTTCGTTCCGTGTTAGGTACACACTAAAGAAGGTGGTCTCTGAGCACCGAACTCACACGACACCATCTCCACGTCTGCAACTCTCCGCTTGAAAATCACAGTTCCGAGCCCAGGTGGCGGCAGTACCAGTTTTGTTAGGATACCATAATGCAGGACTTTTATCATGGCGTTGCTCACTTAGCAGCAAGAAGTGAGCTTTTATGTCCCTCGTAAACTGCTCAAGGAGATTTTGGGTGTTTGAAAAACAGTGTAGGCTTAGCTACAGGATGCGGTTTATTTAAGTTCTGATTTAGCCTTAGCTAGGACTTCCTAGAATACCCGGCATTTTCTTGATCCTAAGTCGTGACCAAAATCAGGTCTTGGATCAGCATCCTTCCAAAGAATACAGTGTGCCTCCTTCGTACACTCTTTGCCTTTATGTTCCATTTCACCGCATTTGTAACTAGGAAACTTCTATCGGGTCCTTTGCATACTTGTATGGTGTGATCATAGCCAAGGCATGTGAAACATTGAAGAGGCGTTGCTCTTCGCCGTATCCTACAGATAACCCACCCTATTTGTACTTTGCCCTTGTTCAGCAATTGTTCGGCGTCCTTTTTGGTCAATTCAACTATGGCCATGCGTTGTCCCCTATTGTTTTCTGGTGTCGGTCTCGCTTTGATCGTTCCCACGCTAGGACACTCCCATTTGATATCCTCTCCTACCTCGGCCAGATCCGTGACGTGGTCAATGTCTCTTATTCCGATCGTTGCCATCGGCTCGAGCGATAATCAATATTATTGCACCCGCAATTACCATATTTTAGATTCTCAGTTGTTTTGTCTTGTTGTATGTCCGTACGCATTCTTCCAGCACTGCAAAACAATTGTTGCTTCCATTTGCCTTGTCTGTACTCAAAATATCTTCGAGAGTCGTTTTTGTTTGAATTTTCTTCTTTGGGTTTTCATTTACCTTTGGCTTACGATTTTACTTTTTCTTTGTTAATTTTGTTTTTTCTTGAATTGAATTGGTTTCTATGACTTATTCTTTGTTTATCTCTTCATTTGTTTTTTAGGATTTTGTACCAAAATACAAAACCCTATTGCAATCATGACCTGTGTCCGTCCGTCCATAGGTCACAGTCCTTTTTCTCCGAACTATAGAAGCTGCAGCAATGAAACTTTGTGGAAGGGTCAGAAGCGGTGACCCTTTAAACATTTTGTTTCACCATTGGTAGTCGGGTAGGGTATTATTGGAAAGGTCTTAATGAGATATTTTCAAAACAACTCTCAAAATTGCCTTATCGGTACCGAGGGACAGGGGAAGGGTGAATGTACGAACTTTCCGCATACTCCGACATAAGCGTAGGTCTGTCTTCTTCTTCTTCTTAGCACTACAGCCCCTTTCGGGCTTTCGCTTCCTGCAAACAGTGCCTCCAACTGTTCTTCCGAAATCCGAGCAGCGATGAACTGTCTTCGTCGACCGAGTCAGACCAGCGTTTCCTCGGCTTCCCCACTGGCCGCCGGCCTTCAGTTCTCCCAACGAGCACCTTCTTGGGTATCCGTTGTCCGTCCAGACGATTTATGTGTCCAGCCCATTGCAGCTTCCGCAGTCTTACAATCCTTGAGAGCTCCGGTTCGTCAAAAATTTCATACAGCTCATGGTAGTTTCGAATTCGCCATTGGCCCCCGTCTAGCTTCGCTCCGATTTTTCGCCTCAGGACCCGTCATTTAAAAGCGTACAATATATTTGCGGATGCTTGGGTTAGGGTCCATGTTTCACACCCATAGCATAACACAGGTCTTATCACAGATTTGTATACTTGGAACTTTCTTTTCCTGTGTATGCAGCTGGTCTTCAAGATCGTCAATACTGGATAAAATATTTTATTTGCGAGCTGTATTCTTCGGCGTATTTCGTCTCTTTCATTGCTAGTTTTCGTTATTTTAGCGCCTAAATACACAAATTCGCTAACATTTTTAGGGTTTTGTACTTAAATACAAAACCCCTTTTGCAATCACGACCTGTGTCCGTCTGTCCGTCCGTCTGTCCATCTGTATGTCACAGCACTTTTTGTCCGAAACTATTGAGGCTACAGCCATGAAACTTTGTGAAAAGGTCAGAAGTGGTGACTCCTTTAAAGTTCAAGGGCCAAAAAATTTTTCAAAGGGGTTTAAGGGGGTCTCCCCATATAGGGAGGTGACCCTTAAAAAAAAATTCGGGTAGGGTGTCATTGGAAAGGTCTTAATGAGATCTTTTCAAAACAAGTCTTAAAATTGCCTTACGAGTACCAAGGGGGCAGGGGAAGGGGAAATGTACGAACTTTTCGCGTACCCCCCTCGCGATTGGACCCCTTCCATCCGAAAAATCTGAAAAAAATCGTGGATGTAGGCCTTAATGAGTTCAATAACAACAAATACATGAGAAGTCGAAATTCACTCAACTTTGTTAGTAATAGTATGATCTATCGATTTTATGTTTTCTTGAATAAAATCTAAACGGTACCCTTAAACAGATGACTATTTTTAAGACAGATGACTATTTATAAGATTGATCCTCTCTGAAAGTTTCATAAAGATCGAATAGTATTTAACGAAGTTATAGCGATTTGAGTTTTCCTGTATTACTATGGAACAATATGCCCTGTATTACTATGGAAACATATGGCTATGGAGCCATATGCGCTTTTTACCGACTTAGACACTACAGCTTTGATATGATTTGCATGAAAATTTCAGGAATGATAGGTATCATGAAGATGAGTACATACAATTGGAACAAGTCGAAGAGGCAGGAGAGAGCTCCTAGCGAAAGGGCTTTGTAACCATTCTCAGATTCGAAAAAACAGGCCATGAATCGATGATTACAGTACAGAGGAGTGGCCCCTGAAAAAAAATTTCATGAAAGGTAACTGATATGAGTATCAACTGAAAGTTCTCCATGAGAGCTTTTCAAAACAGTTCTTAAACTGACAGTTTTTGCTTCAGCGGTTGCACAGGGGGGGGAAATACATGAAAAATGTGTTTCCTCCCTCGCAAATGGACACCCGTGAACTAAAAAATCTGAAAAAATTATCAAGGGAGATATTTATGGGTACAACTATAACAAATACCTCAGAAGTCAAAATTCTTTCAACTTTGCTAATAATAGTATGATCCTCGAACATGACATGTTTCTTGATTTTATTCGTTACTGGTTACTGCATTTTGTAAGTAGAGTACAAAACCCTTCTGACATAAGCATAGGTCTGTCTACCCAACTTGTTGATATTGTATTCGCCAAGTATGATATTTTGTGTACTTGGGGTATTTTTCCTCGACTGCCTCTTGAGCTTTGTTTTATTTACGTTGATTTGCAGCCCTACTAGTTTTGCTACGCTGTTGAGTTTCAGGCAGAGTTCTTTGGCAGTTTTTAGTGACCGTGACAGAATGTTAATGATCCGCATAGGCCACTTGGCTCGACTTTTATAGTAATGTACCTCACGTATCGACAGGTAGCTTCCGTGTGACGTACTCCAGAGCCAAATTGAATAACAATGGGTCTGTCTATCCAACTTCTTTGAATTATTATTTTTCTCTTCTTTTATTTGAACTATTTTCAATTTCCTTTGAGATTCCCAATCTTCTTTCTTAAATCTTCTCTTCCCTAGTTTCTCATTTGGTGGTTCAGATATTCGGAAATCGTAAATATTGGTTCCAAGATAGAAAAAATTTGAATTTTGAGATTCACTTCTCCTAGCACCGAAATCGTCGTCCGACTCCTCCATCCCACTTTTTAGTGAGAGGGCCAAGATGCCTTTCACGTTGGGAGCATCTTGCTAGTCCTGTAATGATACCAAGCGATGAATCAATCGTTTGCACTCGTAAGTTTATAGCGATAAACAATAAGTTTTCTCCAGCAAAAAATTATTTTTCAATTGACATTTATGGAAATTAATCTAATTAGGTCTTTGTAAAAAAAATTTTACAAAGACCTACTAGTTTCGCGACCTGTCTGTCCGTCCGTCTGTCCGTCTGTCCGTCCGTCCGTCTGTCCGTCAGTCCGTGCGTCACAGCTAATTTCCTCAGTAACTATAGAAATTTTTTTTATTAAAGGTAGTCGAGTGGGGTATCAAATGAAAGGTCTTTTAGAATCTGAAATAAAAAAATCATTTTATGAATTCGGGGGTCCTGGGGAAGGCAAAATGTACCAAAAATTTGTTTTCCCCCCCTCGCGATTGGACACCTTTCAGCCGAAAAATCCGCAAATTATCACGAGCGTGGGCCTTTATGAGTACAAGGGCAAAAAATACCTTAGAAAGCGAAATTCACTCAAATTTGTTAATAATAGTATAATTTGTCGATTTTACATTTTTGCCCATAAAATCAAAACGGTACCTTTCAACGTCTTGAAATTTTGCAACTGTATAGACTGACATAAGACATATATGTTCACAAAATTTAATTGAGATTGAATCATAAGCAAGTGAGTTATAGCCATTTCAATTATATGGAATTACAACAACGATAACACGTGTTTATGGTTCATATAGGGTTTTCCAATAAGAGGTGTTATTTTCATATTAAAAGAAAAATGCCTTTTTTAAACATAAATGATCGAATGTTAATTTTATTATAAAGAAGAAAATATGCCGTTCAAAGCAAAAACTAACATCAGGCAAATAACCACTACGACACGCTTACAGGACCATATCCTCTTCATTAAATTTTCCATAACCAAATCGCAAAGTGGCTGCCCTATGTCCTCGATAGCCTCACGAATTTCATCTTTGAGATCTTGAATTGACACTGGGCTATTGGCATAGGCCTTCTCTATCACGTGGCTCCAAAGGAAGAAGTCGCAAGGTGTTAAATCAGAAGATCTATTCAAAATAGCACCTCTTATTGGAAAACCCTATATATATTTAAAATTGACTTAGGTACTTTTATTTTCTTTCAATTTTCATGAAAATTTAAGGAATAGTGTTTAACTTGAATATGTTCAATCGGCCGAGCATTCAGAAAAATCATTTAAGCTAGATCGAAATGGCGGCTGCACTGTGCTTATGAAAGAAACTGTGCATCTTTTGTATAAATTTGAACGATTTCATATCCAAGTATTGGATGAATAATTCAAGTTATCGATTCACGCCATTAGAAAACTTGTTCCTAACCCTAGAATGTTTACAAAGACCTTCTGGTAGGAGCACTCTCCTGCCTACACAACTTGTTTTTAACTTAGTAAAATAAGCTATTCAAATACACATTTGCACGAAACGAAAACTAGACGCAGAATGTTTATGAAACAGTAATTCAGACTTAACTGATGAAGGCTCTCTTAAATAAATCGCTGCATGTTATTGAAATTCACCAAAAGTTAGTTCAACTGATCAGAAAATTGGAGTTTTCAAGTAACTTGTAAATATTCGGAGAATTTAATTGTAAAACAAGTTGAGTAAGCAGGAGAGTGCTCCTACCAGAAGGTCTTTGTAAACATCCTAGGGTTAGAAGCAAGTTTGCTAATGGCGTGAATCGATATTATATTAATTATTCATCCAATACTTAGATATGAAATCGTTCAAATTTATACAATTGATGCACAGTTTCTTTCATAAGCACAGTGCAGCCGCCATTTCGATCTAGCTTAAATGATTTTTCTGAATGCTCGGCCGATTGAACATATTCAAGTTAAACACTATTCCTTAAATTTTCATGAAAATTGAAAGAAAATAAAAGTACCTAAGTCAATTTTAAATATATATAGGGTTTTCCAATAAGAGGTGCTATTTTGAATAGATCTTCTGATTTAACACCTTGCGACTTCTTCCTTTGGAGCCACGTGATAGAGAAGGCTTATGCCAATAGCCCAGTGTCAATTCAAGATCTCAAAGATGAAATTCGTGAGGCTATCGAGGACATAGGGCAGCCACTTTGCGATTTGGTTATGGAAAATTTCATGAAGAGGATATGGTCCTGTAAGCGTGTCGTGGTAGTTATTTGCCCAATGTTACTTATTACTATTAACGGCATATCTTCTTCTTTATAATGAACTAAACATCCGATCATTTATTTTAAAAAATGGCATTTTTCTTTTAATATGAAAATAACACCTCTTATTGGAAAACCCTATATGAACCATATACACGTGTTATCGTTGTTGTAATTCCATATAATTGAAATGGCTATAACTCAATTGATTATGATTCAATCTTGATTAAATTTTGTGAACATAGATACCTTATGTCATTCTATATAGTTGCAAAATTTTAAGAAGTTTAAAGGTACCGTTTTGATTTTATGGGCAAAAATGTAAAATCTACAAATCATACTATTATTAACAAAGTTGAGCGAATTTTGATTTCTAAGATATTTGTTGCCCTTGTACTCATTAAGGTACACTTTCGTGAAAATTTTCAGATTTTTCGGCTGAAAGGTGTCCAATCGCGAGGGGGGGGACACAAATTTTGGGTACATTTTGCCTTCCCGTGGACCCCCTAATTCATCAAATGAGTTTTTTATTTCAGATTCTAAAAGTTCTAATCAAGACCTTTCATTTGATACCCCATTCGACTACCTTTGATCAAAAAAAATTTTCAAGGGCTAATTCGTTATTAGGGGGGACCCCCCTTAAACATTTTTTAAATTTTTGTCAAGGCCTTAAATTTTGAGAGACTATCACTTCTGATCTTTTCACAAAGTTTGAGCATTCTAGCTTCTATAGTTTCTGAGGAAATCAGCTGTGACGCACGGACAGACGGACAGACAGACAGACGGACAGACGGACGGACGGATAGACGGACAGACAGGTCGCGAAACTAGTAGGTCTTTGTAAAAAATTTTTTTACAAAGACCTAAAAAGGATTAAAATTTCAAAAGGTAAAAGCTGTTCAGGGCAAATATGTTATAATATACTTGAGAATGGACACTGGACATAACGTATCGCTGAAATAAGTCTGTAACCAGCAACTGACAAAGGCATTCCAATAATACCGCATCAGTAGAAAGAATTTAAAAAGCGGTAATGCAATCATAAGCTATGAAAACGCTTTTGCTAATTAGTGTCAATCAATCGTCATAAGAAAGTTTGATTTTGAACTACCATAGAATAATGAAACTCACACTATTTAAAAGAGATTGTGAAATCCAAATAAAACGATTTGAAGTGTAAAACAGAAATAAGAAGAAGTGGTTTCCGGTACTCTTTTTTCCCTCTTTGCTCATGCGCTTGATTTTTTAAGGCGTGTAGATATTTTCGCAATCATTTTTAGGATGGATACCATTCAAAGATTAAATTGAGCAACCATATTACAAAAATTACGCATAGCACATAGAAACAATTTTTTTTTCACTTACAACTCACTCATTATACCTAGTTTTTGGTTTGTCATGTTTTAGTAGGGTGGGAGAGTCGGCAATTTTCATGAAAACTGTGCGAGTATATTTGCTGTTTGAATTGAAACTTCATTTTCAATCTAGCATATTGATAAACTCATTGAATACTTTTCTGGCGATAACGAAAAGTAAATGCTGAAAGTATGTACTCCATAGATTTTATCCTAATATTCTTCCTACAAAATATTGTTTTGCTTTAGGCCTTAAAATCTTCAACACGAACTTGTGAAGCTAGTCAATTGATGTGCAGAAGAAAAAAACAAACTTAGCAACAAACCCTTCTTCAAACCTCTGGTAACCATAACAAATCCATGGTTTGAATAAGAATTGAAAACAGCGAGCTCCTTAGAAATGAGCTCCTTCAAACAAAAAATATTGAGCAATCTATTGCTAGCCTAACAAATTGAGTTGAGAAAGCATTTTTAAGTGAAAGCTGACATCAATTGGTAGTAAGTTGATCCCCCGAAATTTAATGTATTATTTGCCTGCCTCCAGTAAATAGTAAACCGAATAACAGAAAACGTTCATTCTACAGTAAAAACCCTAAAAAAGTTATTTTACTTAAAACTTTTTTTGAGAGCGATAAGAAACTCTTCAAGTTTACTTGTACTCGGAATTTTTGGAACACAAATAAATTCAAAATTGTTGAAAAAGTACACAAAAAAAGGAGGAACTGCGAAGAACAGAGTTGAAGGAAGGCCAATAGCTGTTGTTTATTTATTCAAATGAGTATATTTAAACTGCATTTACGATTTTCTTTACGGAATAACATCAAATTTGAAGTTATTTCAAGTTCTTAGTCTTTGTTGATGTTATCGAAAATTTGCTTTCAAAATGAATGCAAAATAAATTAATAAAGTCGATACAAATTCAACCACGCTTCTTGTTTTGGTGTGTGGACCACTTCAAATGACTTGCTAATTTTTGCTAATTATGCTTTAATTGAATTACAATCAAAGCAAGTGATTTGGTTTAATTTGCTTAAGTAATAACAATTTTATGTATTCACATGTTAATAGAAAATTTTGTTTGATATCAAATGATTTAAAAATAATTAATTATTTTGCTTTTTTGATGTTCGCGGGCCAATTCTATTTATTTTTTTAAGAAAGCCTTCGGGCCTTGCTTCTTTGAGTGAGCAGACGCGTGTCGGTTCATTTGAGACTCTAAAGATGACTGCAAGGAGTCAAAAGGCTTATTCTCACTCGTAAAAGCATGGCCGAAAGGCTTTGCGAGAAAAAATATTCAAAAAGTAATCAGTTTTACACAATATGCGCTCTTCACAATGATCAGCACCACAAACATGTATGTGAAACGTATGCGAATTTCCCCTTTAAGGTGATTCTTGAGGTGTCCGTAAGTTCTGCACTGGGTGGTGAAAGATTTTTTTGGTATGGAAGTGAAACCTTAAGTTTCGGACTCCCAATCGCGTGCGCTGCAGCCTTATTAGGTGCTGCCCTGATTTGCTAGGAAAAAATAACCTTTGAGTCTTTGAATACGCCTAAGTATTTCACTGCTTGGCTTGAGTCAACTAGCCCTCCGGAAACATTGAAATTCCTTACTCTGAGGACTTTACCTTTGCCAAGATGACCATTTTGGTTTTCTCCAGTACCAGGCTGAATCGGAGAACAGTCATGTAACTTTTCTCTACGCAAATTAGCATTCCTGGTATGCTTTGTACATGTTCGACTGTGTATTCAATGACTAGCACCGCAACACCGTCTGCAAAACCGGGAGCTCAAGCTTCAGTAGCCAATCGGATGGCCAAACATGGAACCTTAAATGATACCTCCAGATAGTTCTTCAAAATCTGCATTAGATATTCTGGTATTTAAAAAGGAATTTCAAGTGCTTCCAAGATATTCACTTATTTAACGGAGTTTTAAGCATTTCTGAATTCAAGGAGAATCTAGCAAGATAACCCATCAAGTGGAAATACTGTGTGCCTCCATATATCGGACTACGCTCACCACTGCTTTGATTGTATCGATTGTCCAGCAGCCTTTTCTGAAGCTATACTGCCATGAAAATAGATCCCCAGTAGCATGAATACCGTCAGCGAATTTTCCTTTGATGAGCTTTTTGAGCACTTTCCTTGCCACATCGTGCATATACAATGAGAGGCATGCAGTCGGTGACTCAGCGTTTCTTTTTCAATTGCTGATCAGCATGAGTCTTACTACTTTCCAACATTCCAGGATTATCTCTTCACGTAAGCAACCGTTGAGCATTCTTAGCAGCAAGTCAGGGCTATAGTGATATACCATCTGTGATATCTCAGCTAGAATTTCATATGCTTCAAAGATGAGAAGTCTGAGTAAAAGAGCCCGCACAATATCGTTCCTCTTGCAAACTTGTAAATTTGTACCTAGTCTACTAGATTAGCTTGTAGCCCAGATTCCTATTCATGTCGTCCACTATATTTTCCCAGCGACTGGCCTTGCTGTTGTTGATAAGTTTGCGAAGACATTTTTGACTGATTTGTGTCCAGCTAGTTTAGTGCATCTTCTTCTTCGTAGTACGACAGCCCCTCTTTGGCCTTCGCTTTCTACAAATAAGGCCTCCAATTGTCTTGGTCCCTTGACCATATCCTCCAATTTTGAAATTCGAGCAGCGATTAACTGTCTTCGTCGACCAAGTTAGTTTTTGGGTATCCGTTGTTCGTTCACACGATTCACATGGCAAGCCCATTGCAGCTTGCAAAGTCTTATAATCATTGAGACCTCCAGTTTATTAAAAATTTCATACAGCTCATAGTTGTATCGACTTACTTCGCTCCGATTATTCACCTCAGGAACAGTCTTTCGAAGGCGTTCAATATGTTTGCAGATGCTGGGGTTAGGGTCCATTTTTCACACCCATAGCGTAGAACAGGTGTAATGATTTTCATTTACGTCCACTCGAACGAAGTCGGAACCGTCCTCTCATCGGTTCTAGCCGTGAAGTCTTTGGACATGACAACGGACTGTACCTGACAGGTCAACAAGTCTGGACACACTTAGTCTACTCCAAGGTGGCTGCTGGCTTGCTAGCTGATTCGGTCGCAGGTCTTACGCGAGCAGACTAAATCCAAGATACAATAACTCAGCCATCTGTTCACGTGCCCGTTTCAAAGGCGTCAAAAATTCCAGCAGACGGAAACGAAACCTATCGCTACGTTATTCTCTATTTCCTTCATTCTTTCAGTTAACAACAATAAAACTAGTTTATATTCCACGTTCCGGAAGTTCACCGACGTGGTACAAAAAAATATACTACGTTAATTCAACTCCGAAGAGCTCTACTCTAAGAAAAATGCAAAGCAAACGAAGGTACCGCGTACCGCACGCGATACGAAACCGCCCATCCGCGGATTTATACAACTCTACTTTCTTCGCGGCATACTAACCGTTCGTTCTCACTCTCGCTGAAAAAGAAGGGCAGGCTGGAAAAAAAAGTCGGTTATAATTTAGCACTCCATATTATTATGAATTTCTAATTTTCATTTTCTTCGGAACTAGCAATTCAAGTCTATCTAGTTTTTTTTCATGCAGAACACAAAGCTTGAGTTATAGCTTAATATAAAATCTGTACAAACAATTCTAGTTTTCTTGTAAAAAATACCAGTCATTATCAAAGAGTTCTGCACGTTTTTAGCCTACAAAAATTTGACCCAAATGATGATGTGAATTTTGAAGAACGTTTCTATAAGAGACCTTCAGTAGATGCAATTTTAAATAAGAACTGCCTTAGTAACTGTTGCATAAATATTTATTTATTTATTTACTTATTCTATTTAACAGAAAAAATTCCAATAACAAAATAGATAAAATAAAAGTACAGCAAAATGAATTAAAAAATAGCGCAGCACAGAAAAATGTAATAAAAAATGCAAAAATTATTATTATAATTAAGAAAAATTACTGAGGGCTAAGAAGAAGACAGTTAACAAATCTTTTATAAACTAAATACGAAAAGGGGAAGGGCCCAAGCTGAAGGTCATCATGGTTACGAGGTAATCTGAGCATGGGTGAGTGAAAATACACCAAACTACGTGCAAATGGAACATCAAAGATATTCGACGATCTTGTAGAACGCATAACGCGCCATATAGAAACCTTGTCGACAAGGCGAGTATCGGGCAAACCACGGCAAAGCCTGTAAAGGACACATTCAACAAGGTAGAGTCGACGCATTTTCAGTGAAGGAATATTGAGGATAGCTAAGCGTGATTCATAAAAAATGTAGGGAATCTGGAATTTCAAGAAGACGATCCTTCTAAATTTTTTTTGTACAGCTTCGAGCGTGAACTTCAAACACTTCAAATGAGGCGACCAAACTGGCGAACAGTACCCAAGGATGGGACGATCCAAACTAGAATATAATTTAACACACGATAACGGATTGGAAAAAATATAGGAGTTTCTTAAGATTAAGCCAGAAATGCGAGAGGCTTTAGAAGTAATTTCAGAAATATGAACGAAAAACTTTAATTTAGAGTCGAAAGTGACACCTAAGTCCCTGAAGTGTGTCACTGAACATAGGTACGAATTACTTAGCGTAAATTGAAAGCTAATAGGGCAAGGGTTATTAGAAAATGAGAGGTGGATGCACTTAGAAACATTTAGTGTAAGTTGGTTGTAAGAACTCCAAGATAAAATGGCATTCAAATCATCTTGAAGCAAAACACAGTCATCGATTGATAACACTACTTTGAAAACCTTGACGTCATCTGCATAGACAAGGCAGGAGGAGTTGATGACAACGGATAGTAAATCATTTATAAACAGAGTGAACAATAGTGGGCCCAGAATGGATCCTTGAGGAACACCAAAAGACGGATGGAAGGGAGTAGAAAGACAGCCTTGAAAAGATACCTGACTGACACCTCATTCCTAGCCGATATCGTATCTAATCTATTTAATTATGATTTGACTCATTATCATGGAGTGTTACTCTAACAGAAAAGCTTTGAATTAATAGTAGATCTTAATCTGTAATATGGTGGGTCTATTTAGCGCTGATTCTTTGTTCTTATCGTTCTCCAAAAGCCTTGTATATCTTATCTATACAGAGTGCGCACATTAATGCCAAACTGAAATATTTGTATGAAGTTCCAAATTAAACAAGTTGGGTAAACAGACTTACGCTTGTGTCAGAAGAGTTTTGTACCCAACTCCTCAGAAATGCAGTCACCAGCAATGAATAACGTCAAGAAATATGTCAAAGAGATGTGCACGTTCAAAAGAAAAGCCATCGTTTTTCTACTTTCAACGGTCGCTATTTCGTTGCAAACCAAAAAAAAATCATTCAAATCATGAATTCTGAAAAATATTAATGTTATTGACCTTACTGGAAAATTTTATGAATATCAAGTCAAAATTGCAGTGACTGATTCGATGGAAAGTTCATAAAATACCAAAATCATGTGTTATTGTTGTTGTAATTGGAGAATTTTCAAACGTTTATCACTTCCGTGCAAATCATTCGATTTTTGTCAAACTTACAAAGTTTAAGAACCCTCAGTAGGACTACGTAAATGTCGAAATTCGTTCAGTTTAATGGTACCAATGCGATTTTATTGGGGAAAATGGGAAATTCGAATATCATACTATTATTAACAAAGTTGAGTGAATTTCGACTTCTAAGGTATTTGTTGTTATTGTACTCATAAACACCTGCCACCATAATTTTTTTCAGACTTTTCGGATCACAGGTGTCCAATCGCGAGGGGGCGGGAACACAGATTTTTCGTGTATTTTCCCTCCCTGCGCGTCCATCGAAGCAAAAAGTATCAAATTACGACCTGTTTTGAAATTTTTCATCAAGACCTTTCATTTGAAACCCATATCGGCTGCCTTTGATGGATTTTTTTTTCGGGGGCCACTTCCCTATATGGGGAGTACCCCCCTTAAATACCTTATAAATATTTTTGCAGGTGAATTTTGAAGAGAGCACAACTTTACACCTGCATGCAAAATTTGATGTCTCTGGCTTAAGCAGTTTGCGAGAAAAAGTGCTGTAACACCCGGACGGACGGACAGACGGACGCACAGGTCGCGAAACTAGTAGGGTTTGTAAAAATTATTTTACAAAACTCTGAAAATAGTTTCCTGCTAATACAAGTCTAGTTCTCATTTTTTCCACTTTCTTCATTCAAACCGATTGAGCTTAGTTGGTACAATCTTATTTTCATTTATCAAGTAGAGTACAATATAACAGTTCAGAATTTACATATATAGGAGTCTTGTTTTGTATTCTTTTTTTTCTGCTCTAAAATTAAATTTAGAGGTCTTCGTAGAAAATTTTTTACAAAGACATACTAGTTTCGCGACCTGTCCAAATAGTTCCCCTTAGGTATGGTGGCTTAATAGCACCGTTTTATCAAACGTCAATCTTGGAACAAGAAAATTTGTTCATTGACTTCTCTACTGCTTGAAATTCATCGAAAAACCTTCTGCTGGGTGGCTTAGTTTTCTTCGCACGATTTTCACGTTAAAATGCACATTCAAGTACACGTACATGCAATAAATAGCGGAGTGTTTGATGTTTCACTTAACTTTCCGAGACAACAAAACTGCAACTCACCCAACTCATTTCCCCGTATGGCTGCCGGGATTACGAACGCGTATTGTAAGGGAGGAAACAGACCGTGAATCCAATTATCCTCTTTAATCAGCATAAACGGCAGCACCAAGAACCAGAAGAATTAATAAAGGCATACTATGAGTGCAACGCCACAAATGAGTTTGTCAACGAAGGAATTTGCCACCATTCATAGCAGGAAAGCCACACCATACGTAGAATTACGCGATTCGATTCTACCTCATTGATCGTTATTTGATTGAAAACACATTCGTGAACTTAACTTCGAACTCAAACTACTCTTTATTCCGCCAATTTATCTATCGCACATTACATCCGCACATGGCAGAAAATTTTTAACCTATTCCGTTAACTAATCGGAGATTTCGCACACCCACTCCCCATATGGCTGCTTCAAACTGCGGCTTTGACGTTCCCCGGCAAAACTGACGTGGGATGTGAAGTCGTCACAACTGACGCTAGATGGGAAGCCATATGGTAGCAATGTGCGTATGTATTGGTCACCAGTGGCATAGGGCCGATTCACTACACAAGTTTTATCATCGATTTATATACTTGGAGCTTTGTTTTCTTGTTTATGCAGCTGGTCTTCAAGCTCTTCAAAAGTGAACAAAAACTTTTATTTACGCCCTATATTCTTTGGTCTATTTCGTCTCTTTCATTACCGGTCCTGATTATTTTGCCGCCTAAATGTACAACTTTGCCCACATTTTCGATATTGTATTCGCCAAATCGGATATTTTGGGCATTTGAGATATTTTTCTTCAACTGCGTCTTGAGTTTTGTTCTCACGGATTTTATATCCCTACTTGTTTCGCTTCGCTGTCAAGTTTCCGGAAGATTTCTTTGGCGGTTGTTAATGACCGTAACAAAATGTAAATATCGTTTACGTAGGCTACTGCTTAGTTTGACTTGTATAGTAACGAACCTCTTGTATTGACAGATTTCTTTTGGGCCTTAATGGTGGTATGAATTTCATCCAGAGTAGGAAGTTTTCTGGTAATATCTATAAGCTTCGATGTTCTGGAGCTGTTCGGAGGATTAAAAAGGTTCTTGAAATATGATGATTCCTTAATTCTTTTTTCAGCAGCGATATTTGTCCATTTACCGGACGCTGAAAGAAGGAGCCAAATACTTTCAGACGTCTTTGATGCAAAGGTTTTCGATTTTAAGTCAAGCTTGAAGGTTGAGTCCATTCTTCATTTCAATGTTTCATTGAACGCCGACCTCATACTGAGTGAATATCTTCTGATTATTTGGTCAGCTGTGGACTTGTGTTTTAAATTTGGCAGGTGTTATACCCTACATGGGTAGGGAAGTTCTGGCTGGGGTCTACGCACCTAGGACCCTTGACTAGAGATGGGCTGCCAAGTGAAAACGCGGCTCTGTTTGGAGCTCGAATCGCGTCGAAACACCACCTAAACTAAGTTAAACAATTAACAACGTGAACACTTTTCAATAATATTTAAAACTTAAACACAAATTCGTAGTACCACTTCACTTTTCTTAAGCGAATTCTCGTCTCAAATCAATACAAATTTAAATTACAATATAAAATAAACTTAAATCTACCTAGAGAATTCCCACATTTCGAAGAAAGGGGATGCCAGAGACATTGTCGCTGCCCGATATTTTCCATTCCCGAGACATGGAATGGACTGCTGTTTGACAATTTCCTTCCTCCAAGCCTGGATGCACTGCTCGCCTGTTATCCAATTAAAACTCTTCCTCCAAACTCTTGTTTCAACTCTTGTTAAACTCCACGAGTCAAGCTCCATAGCTTGTTTAGCTCCACTATCGAAAAAATAAAAATAAAACCGGCAGTATTTGGATTCTCGGGTGTGTTTTTATTATCTCATTCAGTGCCGATATCGAAAAGTCCAAGAAAACCAACAGTCTCTGGACTCTCTGTTATCTCATTGCTACCGCCTTGTTTGGCTCGACTATCAAAAAGTCCCCGTAACTACCACCTCAAGGACCCATTACACCTCGCATCCACCGGGAATCCTTTAACGACCATTCCCAGGAGAATTTAACCTTGCATGGTTGTTTAAATGTATAAATTTATCCTTGGCTCATAGTTATTGCTAGTACTACTTTTTGGTGCATTTTCGCGTAGTTATTGCACTTTCGGGTACTTCTCGTTTCTACTTTGCTACGCGACGAATGCCAATTACGGTGGATGATAGTCGAAAGTCTTTATATTTACCCCTGTCGGCTGTCATCGTGGAGCAATTTAAAATATTTGAATTTTCAACACCTGGGGTAGTTTATCGTTGGCAGGGTTCGATTGGATGATCCTCATGGTTCTTCAGTAATCCGCATATTGCCTTAAGTTGTTGTGATGCGTGTGCATAGTTCGAGTGTGAACGATTGAGCTACAGTGGAAGGTGTTCAATGAACTTTCTCGGATGTATCAGAAAAGCAGGTAGATCATTCTTTAATTAGACTCAAATATTTATTTGCTTTGATGATGGATGCCAGAATGCGTTAGACAAAAAGAATCAGACGTACAAAAAATATTTAGGTAGGAAAACCAGGACGACGAGAGAACATTATGAAAATGTCAGAAGAGATAATTAGAATTAAGAAAAGAAAATACTATCACAACCAATTGAGAAGTGTAGATGTAAGTCTAGCGAGCAACAACACAAGGCAAGCATACAAAGTAATGAAAAGCCTGAGACATGGTTATCAGTGTAAGACCACGCACTGCCGTATTGACATCGGTAACATCATCAGTGATGAAAGTAGGACTTAGGAAAGATGCGCATCATATTTGAAGAACCTACTTAATTTTCCGCACAGCAATATTCTTGGAGAGCTTTTATTGACCTTACAAACTCTGGATGAAGATTGTACCATCATCAAGGCCCAAAAGAAAATTTAAAATGCCAAGCATCGATAAGAGTTCAAAAAGCCATCCACAAAATCATCCAGCACATTTGGCAACACGAACATGTGCCGAACGAGTGAATTCAATCCATTGTATTCCCTGTCTCGACAAAAGGAACAAACTACAGTGCGATAACTATAAAGGCATATCACTGCTTTGTACGGTGTACAAAATATTTTCATACATCTTAGAAAATAAAATCAGATCATACTCCAGCAGTATCATTAAGGAGTATCAAGATGATTTTAGAGCAGGTAGATCGATGATAGACCAATTTTTTATAGTCAAGCAGATACTTGAAAAATGCTGGGAGCTCAATATAAACAGATACCAAATTTTCGTTGAGTTTGAGCAAACAAACGATAGTATTGATCGGAAAGTACTTTACCAAATAATGCTTTGCTCTTGTATCCCAATCATATTAATCTGTCTTGCCGAAATAACAGTGACGTCGACAACTTCCCGATCCCGCATCAATATCCAACTCACCGATGCCTTTGACACAAATACCGGACTAAAATAAGGAGAATGGCTGGCCTCATTCCTGTTCAATTTAAGTCTGGAATATGTCATCTGAAAGCTACCTATTGATACAAGATGTACGCTACTATACAAGTCAAGCTAAGTGACAGCCTATGCGACTGACATCCACATTTTATCACGGTCGTTGGTAACTGCCAAAGAACATTTCCTGAAACTCGACAGCGAAGCAAAACTAGTAGGGCTTCAAATCAATGAGGACCAAACAAAACTCAAGACGCACTGCAGGGAAAATATCTCAAATACACAAAACATCAAACTTAGCGAATACAATATCGAAAATGTGTGCAAGTTTGTGTATTTGGGCGCCAAATAACGAGAACCGGTAATAAAAGAGTCGAAATACCCCGAAGAATATAGATCGCAAATAAAGATTTCTATTTAGTTTTAACGATCTTGAAAACTAGCTACATACACGGGAAAACAAGGCTCGAAGTATACAAATCTGTGATAAGACCTTTGTTATGCTGCGAGTGTGAATTTCGGACTTTAGCCCAAGTATCTGCAAACATACTGAGCCCCATCAAAAGTTGAGTCCGGAGGCGAACAACTGAAGTAGTTGGATTGTAACGTTGTGGAAGCTGCAATGGGCTGGCAATGTGAATCGTGTGGATGAACAATAGATACCCAAAAAGGTATTCGTTTGAAGAACTGAAAAGCAGAGATCAGTGAGGAAAACCCAAGAAACATTGGTTCAATCGGTCGACAGTTCAGCGCTGCTCAGATTTCAAAATTAAAGCACGCGGTTAATGTATCGAGATAGTATGCGCTATTTGCAGGAAGTGAAGGCCCGAGAGGGGCTGTGGCGCTACGAAGAAGAAGTTTTTTGACCAGTATTTGTGACCTCACGATCCTTGCATCTAATGCATTGAGCTGCAGCTCCTTAGGACGTCACCGATCCCTTCATTTATTACTACGATGCTCGTGATTGGCTGTTGCGTTGGCGCAAAAATGGGTTGTCTTAAGGTCAGTAAATTTCGTGGATCAATGTCAACATTTGTTGAACAGGGTTTCCATTAGTTTTGATATGTTTAACAGTAGGTATCGAGAAGCAGCTGCCGCCCATCATATTTTTGACTAGCTGGTACTCTTGTTCTTGTTATTGCTATTGCGTTGCTACGACTTGCATTTGTCGTTGGCGCTAGGTTAAAATCGGCTAAGACTACGTCTGAAGATAACGAGTCCGCGTTCCTTTTCGATTTCATTCAGGTACTGCAATGTTATAATAACCTGCGTGATTATTAATCGAATTTTATGTTGCGGTGTTGTCTTGCCTTGCTTCAAATAGAAATCGAGATCATCACAATATTTTAACCTTGTACAAAACGAGTTTCCATTTACTTCAAAGGCATCATAACATGACTACTTGGCAATGATCTTAAGCTCTGTGTACATTGTATTCTTGCAATGCATGTTTGATGTAATTAGCTTTCTTATCTTCTTTCCAACTTTTATTCAGTTGATGCGTTTTACACACGATACATCGTTGTTCTTTCAAGTTGAACGCTTTGTGAACTACCAAAAATCCTCTCTTGCTTAGTAGTATGAACAGAAAATATCGATCATTCGTGACTGATCTTCATTCAATATTCACTTCAGTTCCCCAGTATGCAAATTACGTTCACATTCTAGCTTCTCCACCTCAATTTGCTGAACAAAGTCCTCCCTCTTCAGCGTTTTCTGTCTAAACTTTAATTTTTCATCGCATTCGTAATATTTCAGCGTGGTCTATCCCGACAATACAGGATCTAGTTTTAGGGACATTGGAAGATCTGGGTGGTTGTAGAGAGTTGTTGTGGATGCGACGCTGGTTGCGGAACTAGCCGAATGCCTGGCATGTTCAGCAGCATTGCTGTTTGGTTTATGCGGTCATTTGAGCCTTCATTGGGCATCGAAGATCGAACTCAGATGTTGCTTTGCCTACAGGTTGGGGCTTGCTGTTGAAATAAGGTTGCCCCGGTGCTAATTGTGCTTTGTGTATATTGCTGATGGCGACGACGATTGTGGTTGTCATTGTAGTGCAAGCACATAATTATATTTAACAATTTACCATCTTCTCATTATTTAACCCCAGTCGTTCAAATTTTAAGAAATATTAATCTAACATCTTCATGGGGTTTCTTGAAGCATTCTTGTATTTGTTTAAGCTAAACTTTGTGTGCAGTAGACGGGATCCTTTTTTATAGGTATTTTAACTTCATACAGGATAGACTAAAATAATTCATGTGGTATTGACGGTATTCCAAATATAGTACTGCGATAATTGCCTGAGGTAGTTATTAGCAATTATTGCATACTGGTCAACAACATGTTGATCATAGTCGATTCTGATTATCGTGAGTACCTGCCATGAATAGGCTTAACCTCAAGGTCACCATTAGACTGCGATTGGTTTAAATGCCAATCAACGCCCGCAAGATCGGTTCCAGTTCACATTGAGGGAACTCATACTGGTAGATACGAGACCCAGTTGTATCTGACGCTATAAGTTGAACGGTAATTTTTGTTTTTTAACCATCAGCCACCATGATACTCCCCGAAGGACCACAACTAATCAGCTGAACATATGAAGATACTTGTGTATACCTCCAGGGTTGAGGTTCACAGCAATGAGTGGATCTTGTTATCGAACAATAACAAAGCCACCATATTTTGAATCAAGTTCCTGTCCTAGTACTTTTACTAAGCGATTTGGGTACCCCGAGAATGCCAGTCCCCTTCGGTTTCACTGGAATGAGAGACGACAACACAACAATAGTAGTTGCACTCTCTTGAATTATCAGATCAGTCCCGCCCTGGGGGAGACATGCTGAACAGTTCATATTTCCCAAATTAGTGTAAAAGGTCGTGGTTTTCTGACCTTGTAGAAAGAAAAGAATTCTTCATGCCCTAAAAGCTATCGCTCAATTAGCTTGCTACCTAAAATCAACAATGTGTTTCAAGTCATATTGAAACAAGCACTCAACACCCACATTGAGAGATATGCGTTGATGCCAAATCGCCAGTTTGGTTCCCTTGCCGGACATTCTACCATGTATGCGATAACGAAAGCAATCTTGGGCATCTCTTGAAAATGAAGTGCTAGACAATGTATTAGAGCGTGTCTCAGTGATTGAGAAAGCCTTTGATATGGTCTACTTAGATGGACTAATTTTTATGCACCTTCAAGACAAGTCACCTTGTCATTATGATGTGTAATATATAATATGGGATATTGTTTCTTGTTACTGATGGAAATATAACGATGATGCGTGATTTGAGCATCTTGACTGGTTTACAACAAGGAGTTGTTACAAAATCTTTGCTCTTCTCTATATTCATTCGCAACCGTTTGAACAATTTTGATTTTAAAGTGCTACCAACTAGATCATTAGTAGCCTTTATCGATGATCTGATTATTTATGTAGTAGATCGAGAGGTGTCAGTCGTTTGAACAAACCTATAGAAAATTTCCAACAATGTGCAGGCGTACTTGGACATGCACGAAAATTTGAAACAATTTTGTTTCGGACAACGTTGCGTTATTCCGGTCAAGACCTGAATGGGAAAAATTTCCTCATTATGACTGGTAAAAGTAATTCAGAACAAATTCCACATAAATCCTATGTTTGATACCTCGGCGTTAATCCTCATCAGCAGCTTTACTATAATGGACACATCAAAAGCACGCTCAATAGAGCTCGTAAAGTGTTTATGTCCTTTTAGTGACCCTTTCATTCCAAATGCATCAAATGGCCACAAGGCTTTGGTTGGATTAGTTATGATGGTATAATCAGAATGCTAGCACAATCGAAATGAGTTTTTGGAAAGAAATAGCTTCGTACATGTACTGGTTTGTAGAAAAAACCTGAGACGAATCGGAAACACTATACGAGTACATCGAATTAAAAATTTTTCGCAAGCTGTCAAAATGACAATAGTCGATATATTCATTTTGAAGCTTGTTGAAATCATACCATGAAGCTTGTAACTGTGAATTGAAAATTCATGAGTTTTGTCGCCGTTCCACCCTGCCGATGGGTACATTAAAACTTGCCTCACAATCGGCTTTATTCTTCCAGGAGCATTCGTGTATTGGCACATGAATTGGAATGATATGATTCTGACGGTACTCCGAGTGTTCTTCTTCGTCTTCGTCCATTGACCGCATCCTCCAATATCAAAATTTGAGTAACAATGAAATGTTTTCTTTTATGGAGTCAGACCAGTTTTTCCTCAGTTTCCTCACTGGCCTTTGCCCTTCAGTTCTCCCAACGAATACCCTTTTGGGTATCCATCGTTCAACCAAACAACTCACGTCGCCAGCTCATTATAGCTTCCGTAGTTCTACAATCGTTAAGGCTCGTCAAAAATTACATAGAGCAGATGGTTGTACCGAATTTGCCAGTAGTTCCCGCTCAGCTTCACTCCCATTATTTGCCTCGGGACCCATCTTTTGAAGAAGTTCAATATGCTTGTGGATGTTTGGGTTAGAGCCCATGTTTTACATGAATAGCAACTGGCTCAGGAAAGTAGATGGGTACCGAAGTACCTACAGGTATGAGTGAGTTAAGATGCTAAATTGCACTAACTTCACACGCTCCAATACATTCCGTGCCTGTATTCTTACAGTCGTATGGAAGACGTTGATGAATCAACATCTCCTGATGGTTTAATGATTATTGTTGAATTATTAAGTTGCAAGTAAGCTGAGTTGTCGGTGAGTTGAATAAGAAGAGAGAAGTGGAGGGGTGGAGAAGAATGAGACAGCTAGAGAAGGAAGAGATAGAGGATAAGCAGAAAAAGAAGTAAAAGGAAGAAAGAATGAGACATTAAATAGGTGAGATAGAAGATAGTGAGAGGCAGAAGATAGAAAGGGGCAGAAGAGAAAAATTGACAGAAGATATAAAAATCCCCGTTGGCAGCACCAGCCGGAAAGGTAAATTTCTCGTATGTAGCGTCAAGTTTCGAAAAAGAATTTGGCTTGCCTACAACTAAACTTCTTTCTGCAATTTTCGTAGTACCACATGGGTATTTATTAACATAAAAAAAATCTGGTCACGTTCGTTTTTAGAGACCTTTTATCGAGGCGCAAATATTTTGCTAATTAAATTGAGTTGCAGGCGTATGGATTACATATTGAAAACCGGCGGATCATAAATTGTTGTAAACATATAAATACCGGTTTCGCCCTTCTCGCATTTGCTGTTTACACAGTTCACAGTGGTAACCACACAAAGGTTTAAATAGCTCGAATAGTTAATTTCAAAAGATTTCCATAAAAGTTTAATCAGCACTAGCGTTGCACTTAATATATACATTTTCAATTTTTTTCTGAACTGTGAGGGCCGTCATTTCGATTTTTATTGAAATCGGCTGCTAAAAATATTAAGCTGTAAATTTTCGACTGTTTTATTTGTCATTCGATTTGCATAATTAAATTAAATTAACTTGCCTTAATAACTTATAATTTCAAGTTTCAACGGAATCTGTTGAGAATCTTGGCTGCTAGAGGGCTACAGAAATAAAAAAAATTGTATGCCACCCCCTTGTATGGGGAGACCCGCCTGTATGGGGAGACCCCCTTAAATCCCTAAAAATATTTTCTTGCACTGCAAATTTCAAGAGGCACCACTTTTGACCTACGTAGAAAATTTCCTCATTCTGGCTCATGTGGTTTGCGAGAAAACTTGTTATGACGCACGAACAAACGGGCGGACGGACGGACAGACAGACAAGTCACGATTTTATAATTTTTTAGGGTATTGTTAAAAATATTTTACAATATCTTAAAAATGATCTGGCTTATAAGTTTTTTCAAGTAAAGTCATTTAAAGCGTTTCCATGAAAAATATTCATTATTTCAGTTGGTACTAAAATAGCGAATTGCGCTTGCCCTCAGACCTTTGGGGGCCGCCATTTTGAATGCATGCATTTGATTTTGGATTATTTTAAATCTTTGTATGCTAGGACCTCATCAATCAATGTACTATCTCGTTCAAATAGGAGTTTCACTCTAGACAGGGCAAAATAATTCAATTTTTAAAGAAAATGGCAGCTAAAAATATTAGGCTTTAAATTTTCGACTTTTTTATTTTTCATTTAATTTTAATAATTTCCTGCAAAATACAAGAATATAGTACAGAGATTCATAACCTCAAGTTTCATCAAAATCCGTTGGAAATTGTGACCGCTAGAGGGCCACAAAAACATGAAAAAAACGCATATTTAAACGGCCGCCACTTTGAAATTTGCACATGCATGATGACCAAAATATCAAACACTGTAGGTCCAAGTAATGTCTATCTTGAAACCAAGTTTCATATATGTCGGATCGAAATTGCGACTTTTAGAAGCCTTTGAAATTTCGACCTTCAACTGGCCGCCATTTTGTTTTTTGCAACCTGACCTCCAGTTTTTTTACGTAATTCTTTAGATACTCATAATTTCTATCAAATTACCGAGTTTCATGAAAATCTGTTGAAAGCTTTGATCACTATTATAACAACAAAATTTTGCACGTTTTTTGACCTTTGAGCGGCCGCCATTATGTTTCTGCCGTACCGACTTTGGATTTTTTATTGTGAGATTCATCACATACATCAACAAACCTTTGTACCGAATTTCATCCAAATCGGAGCTATACTTTGGTCAGAACAGAAATCACGATTTTTCGTCTAAAATGGCCGCCATTTTGTTTTTGCATGGCCGATATAGCTGGTTCACGAACTTAACCGAGATAATTACCCAATACACCTTTCCTGAAAATTTGATGAAAATCGAAGCAAAATTGCAACCTCTAGCGTGGTCACAAATTTCGTTATATCCCATATATATATATATATATATATATATATATATATATATATATATATATATATATATATATATATATATATATATATGATGCTCTCCGCAATAGGTAAATTTCTCTCGAGAAATTTACCTAATAAATTTCTCTCGACAAATTTACCTAATAAATTTCTCTCGAGAAATTTACCTAAAAGAGAAGAATATCTTATAAGGGACTCTGCGTGAGTACTTTAGTGTTCTTTTGCTGACCTGGGTTAGTTTCAATCGTTTTTGCAAATTTTGAACTTATTATATTATATATTGAAAGTTATATGGCGGATATAAAATAATAGTGTAGTGGTAGTTCCTTTTGGTGGACAGGACGTCGTAGGATGGCGGCGTAGTTGCCAGACGTGGCGCAACAGACAAGGAAGAGCAAAGTGCTTTGCTGATTGCCCGTTTCGACAATTTCACGCTGAAGTTAGACTAAGTGTTTGTATTGCTACTACAGATACATGAAAAACTTGCACAAATTAATGCCAAGCCGGCCAACCAGCGAAACAAAAACCAATTCCTAGCTGCAAAAACTGCAGAACGTAATGGAATTCTACGATGAGGATAAGGCTGGAGAATTTCCAGATTCCCTGAAAACGCAATTTCGCGAAAATTCTTTAGACAAGGATGACTTTGAATTTAAGAAAAGAATTCAATCTTCTGTCATCAGACTCCTGATAGATATCATTCAACATAAAGACAATGGACTTGGATAAAATCAAGAACATTATACAGACACTTAACAAACATAAAGCATCTGGGTATGACACTATTACAAACACAATGATTTCTTGGTTACCGCACAATATTCAACAAACAATTGCTGACATTTTTAATGTTATACTCTGTTTGCGAAAGCATACCAAAATATGGAAATCAGTGGTAATTACTGTTTTTAAGAAACGACAAAGATATTACACTGGAAGGACAATATGGCTTCAAAGCTAAACACTCTACCAAACTCCAGTTATTTAGAGTGGTTTAACACATCAAAACAGGCTTAAATCGCAGGATTTAAAAAGGCCTAGTTATGTTTGATATAGCTAAGGGCATTGATACTACTACTAGTTTTGCTTCGCTGTAGAGTTTGAGAAAAAGTAATTTGGTGGTTGTTAATGACCGTGACCAAATGCTTGTATGCATGTACTCCGATTTCAAATCGTATATCGAAATGGGTACCCAATAAGAAGATGGAAGGTCCTCCGAATTTGAGCTCGCGGAATCAAAGGTTTTAATCGCGATTCTCATTTGTTTGGTATGTTGAGGCTTTTTGCGCTGAGACGGAACAGTTTAGGCAATTACCAAATTATTTGAGGTCGTTCGTGGTTTTTTTGTATTTTTTTTTCGTTGTTGCTTTTTCTTGTAGCTCATTATTGCTATATTAATTTTTATTGCAATTTGAGAAATTTAATGCGTATTGATTAGAGCTTAGTTGTTACATTTAATTTGTAAGCTATAAGAACGCCTTTTTGTTGTAACTGTTTAGTTGTACACGTATGTAATTTTGGCTGTTCTTCTTCTATTTGCGTATGTACTAAGTTTCATTTGAAAGCTTTTGATATTATTTGACTCATTATATATATTATACAATATGTTTTTTTTTTGCTAAATATTGTTTAAATTTAGACTGCCATGTGGTCCATGAAGTTTTTGGCTGCTTTAATGTTTCAAAAGTTGTTTTTGTTTTATAAAATTTATAATGAATAAATTTATAAATTGCATTTGAAATTGAAAAGATGTGTCTCATTATCAATTTACGCCAAAAATATTATAACACCAATGAGAAAAATAATCAATTCATTAAATCACTTCATCTCCACATTTTCATTCTAATGTAGCATTCCATAACGACGACTCATTAGAAATTGTTCAAAAGCATAAACCATTTTAGATCGTTTGACTGACCCCAGTCAGAAAAGCTATCAAAGAGCATTAAAGGGAAAATATTAAATCTTTAAACGCTGGGGAATTGAAATCTCCATAGCATTAATTTTAACAGGATATTAATTTACTTTGTGCTATGCGTTGGAAATAAATTTAGAGCTGTTGTATTTTATGATAAATTAAAGTATGTAATTAATTGGGCACATTTTTCTTGGCAACGGCTTTTGATGCTCATGGACCATTTTGAATTATAGCTTTTATCAACGCTGGATACAAAAAAACAATTTTAAACGAAAGCGCGTGCCAGTGAGGGATCGTTAAAATTAAATTTTTGAATGCTGATTATCCTCGTCAGCTCTTTTTAGGGTTTTGTAAAATCATTTTACAGAACCCTACTAAAACCGCGTCCTGTCTGTCCGTCCGTGTGTCACACCACTTTTTCTCGCAAACTATATAAGCTGAAAACATAAGATTTCGTAGGTAGGTGCAAAGTGACGCCCTCTTCAAAGTTTCACCACAAAAAGAAATGTTTAAGGTGTTCAAGGGGGGCCTCCCATCTAGAAAAGTGGCCACTGAAAAAAAAAATTCATCGCATGTAGGCTTTATGGATATCAAATGAAAGGTATTGATGAGAACTTTTCAAAACCGGTCTTAAAATGACAAGTTTTTCTTTGACGGGTGCAACTGAAGGGGAAATGTACCAAAATTTTTTGTCGCCTCCCCTCCCCGTTATTGGATACCTGTCACCTGAAAAATCTGAAAAAAGTCGCATAGGTAAGTCTTTAGGCGCACAAGAGAAACAAATACCTCAGAAGTCGAAATCCAATCAACTTGTTTAATAACAGTACATTTTATAAATTTTACATTTTGGCCTATAAAATCAAAATGGGACCCTTAAATTTCCCAAAAGTTACAAATTTATGTTTCATGAAAGCAATTGTATGTATTCTGATAATTTTACAATAATTGAACAATGACCAGCTAAGTTACAGCCGATTGAATATTTAACAATTACAACAACACGTGATACTTAGGAGACGCACATTTGCAACGGACCTAGATACTACAAATATGTAGGAAGTTTGGTAAAAATTTTAGGAATGGTTTGTAATATTGATGTATTATCATGACAAACTAAACAACAGGGTCAAAACACTTGAAACAAAATGGCGGCGAATACAAAACATAATAACCATAATAATTTTTCGAACTAAATTTATGGAATCTGTATATTAGTCAAGTAGTCCGCATGGTACAGTGGTTGGAGCACTAAGCCCGTGATCCGAAGGTCTCTGGTTTGAGTTTCGTTGGCGTCAACGAGATTTAGTTTGAGTAATTCTTCGGACGGATTATAAGCCCGTTCAGTTATGTTACGTGCTTGTTTAAAATCAGAACGTATCGCAGCTGGGTGAACGGACACATGGCCAAAGCGTGATAATTATCATATCACCTTGTGGAGTGCCAATACATTCGATCATGACAATGAGGTACTCTACCTATCTCTACGCGAAGGCCCGAAAAGGGCTGTAGTGCTACGAAAAGAAAGAAGAAAGATATTAGTCAAGTTTTGATATGCAGAATATTTTGTTTGATTGACTAATTGTTTTACAAAACCCTTCTGGCAGGAGCATTCTCCTGCTACTTTAACTTGTTTAGTACCAATTTCATTTCAACATTTTCATCGATTGCGTTCAAAAGTGCAAGGGAATCGGGTTTATAACTTTATATAAAGTTCCTATGCGTACTTTTAATTGATCGACCTGGACAAGTGAAACTCACTTGTGGCAATGTGGCACTACTTGAATTGTTTTGGTATGTGCTACAATAAAGTATCAGGTGTTTTACCTACAAGTAAAATCAGTCAAGTCAAGTCAAGTTGTAAAGTTGACGTGCTGACGGAGAGTGAAAGTAGAAAGTAAAGTGCACGCAAGAAAGAAGAAGAAGGAGATAGAAGATTAGAAAAAGGAGACAGAAGATAAGAAGGAAGATAAGAAGGAGACAGCAGATAAGGAGAAGGAAGACAAGAAGGAGACAGAAGATATGTAGAGGAGGAAGTCGAAGGCAGAAGGAGATAGCAAATAGGAGAGAAGTAGAGTGAGACGGAAGATATTAGGTTAGAAGATAGAGCGAGACGGAAGATAGAGCAAGTAAGAAGATAGTAAGAAATAGAAGATAGAGCGAGAAAGAACGAGATAGAAGATAACATACCGGGGTTCTGGGTGAGTACTTCGTATTCCTTTGCTGAACTGGGTCAGCTTTAGTCGATTTTTCTAAATTTTGAATTTTGTTTATTATTGAAAGTTAGGACAGGATGTCGATAGATGGTCGCGTGGTTGCCGGACATGACATACCTGATAAGGATGAACAAATTGCTTCACTGGTTGCCCAGCTCGACAATAGAACGCTGAAGTTGGATCAAGTGTTTGTAACGCTGTTACAAACGCAAGAGACACTCGCGACAACGAATGCTGAGCTGGCCGATCAGCGAAACAAAAATGAGTTGCTAGCTGCAAAGAATGCAGAACTAGTGCTAATGCTCAAAAACAAGGCTAAGGCAAACGGAAAATCTATAAAAGACAGCCCTCAGATGAAAAAGCGAAAGGTGAGGGCGTCTTCACCTCCCAAGTCATGTTCCTTATCAGAAACTTCAGAAAGTGAGATGGAAGTTTACTGCAATAGCAATAAAGACAAAGTGGATGAGATTTTCCTTGCCCTTCCATCACCAAAACCAGCTACAACATTCAAAGGAATGGCCATCACACCAAAAACAAAACCAACACTCCCAAACACTACAAACACACAACCCGCAACATAAGCACAAGAATCTAAAACAGTTCCGATCATTTTACGAGAGCCCTCCAAATGGTTCCAAACACTGAATATCATGAAAACACTAAACATTTCATACATAGCCGCGAAAAGGGTCTACCTGGGCATACAAATCATACCAACTACACCCACAGATCACAGACGACTGACCAAAGCACTAACTGAAAACGAATTACAATACCACACTTATATACTGCCAGAGGATAGACAGCTGAATGTTGTCATCAGGGGTCTGTATGGCCTTTCAGCTGAAAAAATCAAAGAAGACTTACAGTCTCAGGGCTTCAACCCAATAGAAGTCTAGTACATTAAAATGAGGGAAGGTCTCTCTAAAGTCGTCAAGGTTCTCCTCCCAAAATCCGAAACCAATATCTATAACATTAAATCTGTCTTATGTGCATCGTGGAGGCACAGCGTCCTCGAACGGGCCAGGTTATGTGCCACAATTATCAACAATTTGGACATTCTTTTAGCAACTGTCATGCACAGTCTCAATGTGCTAAATGCGATTCGCTTTACCCTTTCTTGGATTGTCCGAAGAAAATTGAAGAGAAGGCAAAATGTGTTAACTGTGGCGGAGAACATCCAGCAAGCTACGGGGGTTGTCCCAGGAATCCAAAGAACGTGAGAAGATCATTTGCACAGATTGCTGCGGCCTAACCCACACAACCAGCACAAAAACAAACAACCACGACAAAGGCTCCCCCACGCACACAAAATTAAACTCATAATATGGACCAAATGTTTGCCAAAATACAGACAGATGGCAAACATGATTCAAACCATGTTCGCTGCATCTCAAAGTGTCATCAACACGAAACACTAATTAGTTTAGTGAATCAAGTGTCAATTCTGACGTGGAATGCAAATTCTTTGCTTCAGCATACTAGTAAAATATAACAATTTATTTTTGATAATAAATACGATATCATCATGATCCAAGAAACCTTTCTGAAGCCTGAAAGACGATTCCGCATCCCCAACTACATCATGTACAGAAATGATAGAATGACGGGTATAATCCTCCATCAAATAGGAATCTTTCAGATGATCTACGAGTACTTACTGCATTTGATGGCCCTTTCTTCATTGCAGAAGATCTGAATGCCGCACACGCCTGTGGGGAACTGTGAGAAACAATAAAGCTGGGACCGAGCTCAATACATTCATCACAGCCAACCACTTTAGCCTGCATATCCCCAATGAGCCAACACATTACCGAACAAGAAATGGCTTTGCACAGGACATCGGAATATCGCGTGATTTCACACAAAATGTTCGATTAAATGTCTTCCGACCACAAACTTGTCGTTTTCCTCATAGAAAACATCTTTATTGATGTTCCTATGCAGGAAAAGATAAATACAAACTGGAAAGCGTTTAAAGTCGCATTGGCCAATGAAACTAATTTTCAACCACCTGAAACAGCCGACGACATCGACAACATCATTGAGAACGTAACTCAGAAAATTAAACAGGCAAAAGAGGACCACACGGTCATAACTCGAAGAAGGGAAACGAATCCATATGAACTTCCTCAGAATATTAAACAACTGATAAGAGAAGGAATCAAGTTCGGAGGAGGGCTAGGTTTACAGGTGACCCTACGCTACGCATAAACGCTACTCGGATGACAAATGAAATTCTCGATAAGATAAGGTTAGTGCGAAACGAGCAATAGGAGAGCTTTTTGCAGAGTCTCGAGCCTGGGTATGCCAGTTTCTGGAGAATGACCAAATATTTTCGGAAAAACAGTTAAATTCTGGTACCGTCCATTCATCGTCCAAATGGGATGCAATACTACGAATCAGGTAAGGCGGAGGCATTTGGAGATTCCCTAGAAACACAATTTCGCGGAAATTCTTCGGATTAGGAGGACTTTGGAAATGAGGAAAGAATTGAATCTTCTGTCAATAGACTCCTGATGGATAACATTCAACACGAAGACAGAATTAAACCCACGGACTTGGACGAAATCAAAAACATTATACAGACACTCGACAAACATAAAGCACCCGGATATGACACTATTACAAACACTATGATTTTTTGGCTACCAACTAATATATTACCAACACTTACTGACATTATGAATACAATTTTTCGTTTGCGAAAGTATCCCGAAATATGGAAATCAGCGGTTATTATTGTCTTCCTGAAACCTCAAAAGTACCCACAATTTCCACAAAACTGGAGACCAATCAGTCTCCTCTCTTCACTGTTGAAAATTGCGGAAAGGATGATTCTGCATCAACTTTATGAGGTTATATCTGATAAAGATATTCTACCGGAAGAACAATATGGCTTCAAAGCTAAACACTCTACTGAGCTCCAGTTAGTTAGAGTGGTCCAACACATCAGAACAGGCTTCAATCGCAGGAGCTCAACAGGCTTAGTTATGTTTGACATAGCCAAGACCTTTGATAAAGTCTGGCATGCAGGACTTATCTTCAAAATGCATCAGTTCAATATGCTATTGCAGCTTACTCAAATTATAGACTCCTTCTTGGAAGGCAGATCCTTTCGCGTCAGAATTGACAAACAACTCTCAAGCGTGAGACCAATTGATGCTGGAGTTCCTCAGGGCTCACCCATATCACCGATCCTATACAATATATTTACTGCAGGCCTTCCTACTCTGCCTCCAAAAGTAATACCATTACTCTTCACTAATGATACCTGTATATTTATTACAGCACGACAAGCAAGAGTCATCACCTCAAACTTGCAACGCTCAATAAACATTTTATTGGATTACTTTCGTTAATGGACAATTAGGCTTAATTCTGATAAAACACTGGCCCTATTCATCACAAAAAAACTACAACAAACTCCACAGAGACTTAACGTTGACAATGAAAAAATAGACTGGGCACTAACAGCTAAATACCTTGGACTTACATTTGACAAAAGCTGGCCATGGAAACAACACATACAAAATAAACGGGGACACTGTATTGGACTTCTCTCTCCACCGTACCCACTCATTAAATACAAAAGACTAAGCCTTAAAAATCGATTGCTCATTTACAAACAAATTATACGACCAACGCTTCTATACGGTAGTTTTGCTTTCTACCAGACGACAAAGACTAACAAAAATGCACTCCACTCCTTCCAAAATAGAAGATCTTAAGAATTCCATGGTACATTAGAAACACTGACATATACAAGGACCTAAGGCTTGAGACGGTTGAAAAATACGTACATGACAAGGCACTAAAACCCTTTGACACAATGATAACCATGCTAATAGTAGCCTGGCATTCCTTCGAACTGTCCTGAACGGGGATGATTTACGCTTCCCAACTATTCGCCAAATAACTATGTAAAATTTATTCTAAAATTATATAAGCTGGCACAGGAAGGTAAATGGGTACTGTAGAATTCACAGATATGAGGGGTTTAAGGTGCTAAATTGCATTAACTCCACACCCCCCACATTCCAAGCAAGCCTACAAGTAAATTATATTTTAGAGATTTTTTAAAACAAAATGTACTTGTTCTAAATTAGCTTGTGAAATGCGCGACTAAGGCGAATACTGTGGTTGAGTGCATTTAGATTTAAACTTTCATAATTACAAAGTAGGCCCCGCTTACATGTGTTTGAAGATCTCTTACGATAACTCCGAAAAATCCTGGTAAAACCGGAGAAAACTTGAATTTTCCTTGAAAAAATATAAATTCAACAAAAATGAAATGTTTTTTATTCATTTAAATCCATTTTGGATAAGATATTGAAATTTTTACTTTGTTGAAGGGGACCAGTTATAAATTTACAGGTAAGGTTGGAAACTTCTTCAATTCCTCGGAACGCGAAGGTGTCTTCCATGTACTCGTTACGATACATTTTGGTTCCAAGGAGCTATAATTGGGCTATATAATGAGTCCGGTTCCTCTTGAAAAGACGCCACACACACACACACTGGTCGATTGAAAGGTTAAGATAATGTGTTTTTCAGTTTTTCAGTCAATTAGTTAAGGAATGATTTAAATACGAGCAAATGGCTATTTAATGTACTGGCGCTGTTTCACTCTAACAAGGTTTTAACATTTTAACAATTATAGTTGAGAAGACAAGTAGAGTTTAAGGTACATTAAAGCAAACAAATTGATACATATATATATATATATATATATATATATATATATATATATATATATATATATATATATATATATATATATATATATATATATATATATATATATATACATATATATATATATGTATATATATATATATATATATATATATATATATATATATATATATAAATATATATATCTATATATATTGTTACATGTACAAATAATTACATGTACAAATAATTCTGCGAGCTACTGTCGCAATTGTTTTCATCATTCATTCATTCGACCGCGATAAGAACTGCGATTGTGTGTGGGAAGTGTGTTTCGTAATAGTGAAGTAATTTAGAAGACAATTGCGATAATAAATTTATGGACAAGTGTTAGATTTTTTTAATAGTGACAATTAAAATTAATGAAAGTGTTAACTGATTATTGTGCATTTTATTTAATTAAATAAACACTTTTAACTTAAATTAAAAGACATTGCGTTTTCACTTTCCCGGAACATTAAAATTATTGGCCGCGAACCAAGAACACGCGACAATGGTGTCAAGAAGTGCGAAAGAAAAATTTTGAAAGTGAATATTTGAACAATTTTATAGTGCACAATAGGAAAATTTAAAGAAACATTAAAAATGCCACGAAGCTTAAACTTAAAAATTAATGAATTGACCATGTCGGAGCTTAAGGAAGAGTTGGAACAGCGAAACCTGGCTACGCAAGGTACAAAGGCCACACTGATTGCACGCTTGCGTGATGCAATTGAATCGGAAGGCGCGTATCTGGATTCGGGTGAGCCCGCAGATGTAGAAGAAGGCGCAGAAGGTGGTGAAGCAGAAACAAAAAAACCAAAGGAACCAGAAAACGCGCTGATGCAAATGTTAATGCTGATGCAGCAGGAGCAGCGACAACAGTCATCCAATTTAACTGCGAAGCTCAATGAACAGTCATCCAATTTAACTGCGAAGCTCAATGAACAGTCGTCCAATTTAACCACGAAGCTAGATGAGCAATCAGCGAAGTTAAATGAACAATCAGCGAAGCTTAATGAACAATCAGTGAAGCTGGATCAACAAGCGATCGAAATCAAGGCAGACATCGCTCAAAAGCTGGAAAAACAGTCAACCAAAATAAAAGCGGAGCTCAGTAGTCTCAACAGCCAAATTAAATGCGTCGAGGAGAAGGTATACCAGGTCGAGGAGAGAATCAACCTTGAGATCAGCCAGGTAAACCATGAGATGGAAAAAGTGAAAAAGGACTTGGAAGCAGCGAAGGCAGTAATAACCGCCTCACCAGCCCCAATTATAACCGCAGCGCAAAGCTCATCTAGAAATGTGCAAGCACCAATATTCGATGGGCAAACGGTCTGGAATATTTACAAAATCCAGTTTGAAGCCGCCGCTAGGATAAATCACTGGAATGAGCAGGAACGAGCAACTGCGTTAATTCTTGCTCTAAGAGGCCCAGCTGCCGAGCTTTTGCAGACTATCCCCGTTGAGCTGCATTCAAACCCGGCTGCTATAATGAATGCGCTGGACATGCGTTATGGAGACGATCATCTGAAGCAGATTTACCGGGCGCAGCTACGGCATCGGATGCAGAAGTCTGGCGAAACCTTGCAGCAGCTAGCACAAGACATTGAGCGATTGGCACTTTTGGCTTACCCAGCGTACGACCCAGAACATCGAGATGACGTAGCAGCAGAAGCATTCATCAGTGCCTTAAAGGACAAGGAATTGCAACAAGCCGTGCGGTTAGCTCAAAAGCAAACAGTCAAGGAAGCATTGGCTTATAGTTTAAATTTTGAGGCAGCCAAAAATATGACCCGTACCACTGTCCGGGTTCGCGAGGTAGTGACAGATAAATCCAGGTGTGAAAGCGTGGGAATTGAGCGAGAGCTGCAGGTGAATGGTGCGCCTAGATGCTGGAATTGCGGGGAAAAAGGGCACCTGCAAAGAGACTGCAAGAAGGGAAGAAGACCGAGCTATTGTCCAGGGTGGTGGAGATCCAGACCGTGTCAGGAGCCTAGAATGGAAGCCCATCAAGCTGCAAGGGCCAACTCCGTGGGGCGAACGTTGGCCACGCGTATCGACATCCCCAGCACCGTGCCAAGGCAACATCGTGGAGAAGCAGACAGATGCCTTCCTGGTCAAGTTGATGAAGAACAATGCACCCTAACAAACGACACTAGTGCAACCCGATCGACGATCCGACCAGACCTAGTGAGGCCCCAACTGCTCCACAAGGGCAGAGTTCATGGAATTGCTGACGCCCTATCTCGTCATCCATGTCCAACTAACTGCAAACATTGCCAACGGATTGAGGAAAAGGAGCCGCCCGTTGATCTGCGAGTGATAACGGCCGAATTCGATGAAGGTTGGTCATCGGAGGAGATTCGAAATGCCCAGCTAGCCGATGAAGACATCGGACCATTGCCCGTATGGAAGGAGACAACTGGGCGACCTGAGTGGAATGACGTTTCGATGCATGGCGCAACCCTGAAAAGCTATTGGGCACAATGGAACTCCCTACAGGTGGAGGGTGGCGTACTCAAGTGGAAATGGGAAACGGCGGATGGCAGCTCCTATAGGATGCAAACTATACTACCCAAAAGCCGAATCCACGATGTGATTAAGGAAATGCATGAAGGATCCTCGGGAGGCTACCTTGGTGTTAACAAGACCTTAGCGAAATTGCGGGAAAGGTTCTACTGGCTCCACGCTCGAGAAGACGTAGAGGACTGGTGTCGCAGATGCACAATTTGCGCTTCCGTCAAAGGCCCAAAGTGACGACTGAGAGGACAAATGCAAACCTATAACGTAGGCGTGCCATTCGAAAGGAATGCTGTTGACATCGCAGGACCCTTTCCTGAATCCGATTGGGGAAATCGATATATGCTGGTTTTAGCCGATTATTTCAGCAAGTGGCCCGAGGTCTACCCCATTCCCAACCAGGAAGCAACTACCGTAGCTGAACAGCTAGTGTTAAATTGGGTCAGTAGGTACGGCGTACCTTGCGAATTACATTCAGATCAAGGCCGAAACTTTGAGTCACTAGTTTTTGGCGAAATGTGCGAGCTGCTCGGAATACGGAAAACGAGGACAACACCGCTGCATCCCCAATCCGATGGAATGGTCGAACGGTTCAACGGCACGCTCAATAAACATCTGGCCAAGATGGTTGACGAGAACCAAAGGGACTGGGACCGACATATCCCACTATTTTTAATGGCGTACAGAGCTGCCGAACATGCATCGACGGGCCAAGCCCCAGCCAAAGTCATTTTTGGAAAGACTATTCGTCTGCCAGCTGATATAAAGTTCGGAGCACCCCCTGAGAAACCCCAAATGGTCTCGGAGTACGCAAGTGATCTAAGACAACGGTTGAACCAGATACATCGGACAGTGCGAAAACACCTCGAATCGGCTACTGACCGCATGAAGACCAGGTATGATCTAAAGGCTAATTCTACTGGCTTCCAGCAAGATGACTTGGTGTGGCTGTATAACCCGCAACGGCAAAAGGGTAGGTCTCCAAAGTTGCAACATAATTGGGAGAGACCATACCGAGTTACAAAGCGAATCAACGACGTCGTATACCGAATACAGGAACATCGTAAGCCGAGAGCTAAAATGAAAATCGTGCATCTGGACCGTCTTGCCCCATATTACACCCAGGGAGAATTGACTACAAATAGCGACACATCTTTTCGGGGCGAAAAGAACTGAGATGGGGGCAGTGTTACATGTACAAATAATTACATGTACAAATAATTCTGCGAGCTACTGTCGCAATTGTTTTCATCATTCATTCATTCGACCGCGATAAGAACTGCGATTGTGTGTGGGAAGTGTGTTTCGTAATAGTGAAGTAATTTAGAAGACAATTGCGATAATAAATTTATGGACAAGTGTTAGATTTTTTTAATAGTGACAATTAAAATTAATGAAAGTGTTAACTGATTATTGTGCATTTTATTTAATTAAATAAACACTTTTAACTTAAATTAAAAGACATTGCGTTTTCACTTTCCCGGAACATTAAAATTATTGGCCGCGAACCAAGAACACGCGACAATATATATATATATATATAAATAAATATATATATATATATATATATATATATATATATATATATATATATATATATATATATATATATATATCTATATATATATATATATATATATATATATATATATATATATATATATCTATACGAGTATATATACCGTAAATGGTCCATCTTGTGGGTCACCGACCAATCAGTCAAGTCAAGTCAAGTATTAAAGTCGACGTGCTGACGGAGAGTAAAAGTTGAAAGTGAAGTACATGCAAGATAGAAGAAGTAGGAAGTAGAAGAAGCAGACAGAAGATACGAAGGAGACAGAAGATAAGAAGAAGACAGAAGATAAGAAGGAGACAGAAGATTGGAAGAGAAGGAAGTCGAAGGCAGAGGGAGATAGCGAATAGGAGAGAAGTAGAGCGAGAGGGAAGATAGGAGAGTAGAAGGTAGAGCGAGACAGCAGATAGATAGAGCGAAATAGAAGAAAATAGAGTGAAAGAGAAGAAGATAGAGCAAGTAAGAAGACAGCAGATAGATAGAGCGAAATAGAAGAAAATAGAGTGAAAGAGAAGAAGATAGAGCAAGTAAGAAGAAGATAGAGCGAGTAAGAAGATAGGAAGAAATTGAAGATAGAGCGAATAAGAAGAAAGAAGATAGAATACCGGGACTCTGGGTGAGTACTTGGTATTCCTTTACTGACCTGGGTCAGCCTCAGTCAATTTTTCTTATTATATTTTTCTAAATTCTGAATTTTATTGAAAATTAGTTATTTGGCGGATCTTATAATAACTATGGCATATAGATAGTTCCCTTTTGGTGGACAGGATGTCGACGGACGGTGGCGTGGTTGCCGGACGTGACATACTTGCTGACAAAGATGAGCAAATTGCTTCGTTGGTCGCCCAGCTTGACAATATAACGCTGAAGTTGGATCAAGTGTTTGTAATGCTGTTAAAAAAACAAGAGACACTCGTTAAAACTAATGCTGAGCTGGCCGACCAGCAAAACAAAAATGAGTTGCTAGCTGCGAAAAATGCAGAACTAGTGTTAATGCTCAAGGACAAGGCTAAGGTCAACGGAAAATCCAAAAAAGAGAGCCCTCGGATGAAAAAGCGAAAGGTGAGGGCGTCTTCACCTCCCAAGTCAAGTTCCTCATATGAAACTACAGAGAGTGAGATGGAAGTTGACTGCGATCATAACAAAGATAAAGAGGATGAGATTTTCCCTGCCCTTCCACCACCAAAACCAGCTACGACATTCAAAGAAATGGCCATCACACCAAAACCAAAGCCAACAGTACCAAACACTACAAACACACAACCCGCAACACAAACATAAGAAACAAAAACAGTCCCGATCATTTTACGAGAGCCCTCAAAATGGTCCCAAACACTGAACATAATGAAAACACAAAACATTTCATACACATCCGCGAAAAGGGTCTACCTGGGAATACAAATTATACCAACTACACCCACAGATCACAGACGACTGACCAAAGCACTAACAGGAAATGAACTGCAATACCACACTTATATACTGCCAGAAGATAGACAGCTGTATGTTGTCATCAGGGGTCTGTATGGCCTTTCAGCTGAAGAGATAAAAGAAGACTTACAATCTCAGGGCTTCAACCCAATTGAAGTCTACTACATTAAAATGAGAGAAGGTCTCTCTAAAGTCGTCAAGGTTCTCCTCCCAAAAACCGAAACAAATATTTACAACATAAAATCTGTATGCCATCTTATGTGCATCGTGGAGGCACAGCGTCCTCGTACTGGCCAGGGTATGTGCCACAACTGTCAACAATTTGGACATTCTGCCAGCAACTGTCATGCACAGTCTTGATGTGTTAAGTGCGATTCGCTTCACCATTTCTCGAACTGTCCGAAGAAAATAGAAGAGAAAGCAAAATGTGTAAACTGTGGCGGAGAGCATCCAGCAAGCTACGGGGGTTGTCCCAGAAATCCAAAGAATGTGAGAAGATCGTTCGCGCAGGTTGCTGCGGCCCAGCCCACACAACCAGCACAAAAACAAACAACCACGACACAGCTTCCCCCACGCACACAAAATCAAACTAACAATATGGACCAATTGTTTGCCAAAATACAGACACAGTTCCAAAACATGATGCAAGAGATGATGGCAAACATGATTCAAACCATGTTCGCTGCATCTCAAAATGTCATCAACACTAAACACTAATGAGTTTAACGAATCACGTTTCAATTCTGACGTGGAATGCGAATTCCTTGCCTCAGCATACCGGTGAATTTCAACAATTCATTTTCGATCATAAATATGATATCATCATGATACAAGAAACCTTTCTGAAGCCTGGAAGACGATTCTGCATCCCCAACTACATCATGTACAGAAATGATAGAATGACGGGTAGAAGAAGCGGAACGGCCATTCTCGTGAGACGAAACGTGAGTCATTATCTCATCAATACACCCACACTTGAGAAACTAGAGGCCACAATAATCAAGGTGCGAACTGATTTTCTGGAGTTCATTGTGATTTCTGTTTACAATCCTCCATCAAATAGAAACCTTGCAGATGATCTCAGAATACTTACTGCATTTGAAGGCAGGAGATCTAAATGCCACACACCGCCTTTGGGGAGCTGTGAGAAGCAATAAAGCTGGGACCGAGCTCAATACATTCATCACAGCCAACCACTTCAGCCTGCATATCCCCAATGAGCCAACACATTACGGATCCAGACATGGCTCTATGCTGGACATAGGAATATCACGTGATATCACACCAAATGTTCGATTAAATGTCCTCGACGAACTGTCTTCCGACCACAAACCAGTCCTTTTCCTCATAGAAAACATCTTTATTGATGTTCCTCTGCAGGAAAAGAAAACTACCAACTGGAAAGCGTTTAAAGTCGCATTGGCCAATGAAACTAATTTTCAATCACCAGAAACGGCCAACGACATCAACAATATCATTGAGAACATAACTCAGAAAATTATACAGGCAAAAGAAGACCACACGGTTATAACTCCGAGAAGGGAAACGAATCCCTATGAACTCCCTCAGAATATCAAACAACTGATCAGGAGAAGGAATCAAGTTCGGAGGAGAGCTAGGTTTACAGGTGACACTACGCTACGCATAAACGCTACTCGGATGACAAATGAAATCCGTGATAAAATAAGGGTATTCCGAGACGAGCAATAGGAGAGCTTTTTGCAGAGTCTCGAGCCTGGGTGTGCCAGTTTCTGGAGAATGACCAAATATTTTCAGAAAAACTGTAAGATTGTGGTACCGCCTATTCATGGTCTGAATGGTATGCAATTCTACGATGCAGGTAAGGCGGAGGCTTTTGCAGATTCCCTCGAATCTCAATTCCGCGAAAATACTTCGGATGAGGAGGACTTGGAAACTGAGGAGAGAGTTGAATCTTCTGTCAACAGACTCCTGATGAATAACATTCAACACGAAGACAGGATTAAACCAACAGACTTAGACGAAATCAAAAACATTATACAGACACTCGACAAACATAAATCACCTGGATACGACACTATTACTAACACTATGATTTCTTGGCTACCAGACAATATTCTACAAACACTTACTGACATTATTAATGTGATCTTCCGTTTGCAAAGGTATCCCAAAATATGGAAATCAGCGATTATAATTGTGTTCCCTAAACCTCAAAAGGACCCACAATTTCCACAAAACTGGAGACCCATCAGTCTCCTCTCTTCGCTGTCGAAAATTGCGGAAAGGGTGATTCTGCGTTGACTTTATGAGGTTATATCTGATAAAGATATTCTACCGGAAGAACAATATGGCTTCAAAGCCAAACTCTCTACTGAGCTCCAGCTGGTTAGAGTGGTCCAACATATCAGAACAGGCTTCAATCGCAGGAGCTCAACAGGCTTAGTTATGTTTGACATAGCTAAGGCCTTTGATAAAGTCTGGCATGCAGGACTTATCTTCAAAATGCATCAGTTTAATATGCCATTGCAGCTCACTCAAATAATTGGCTCCTTCTTGGAAGGCAGATCATTCCGTGTCAGAATTGACAAACAACTCTCAAGCGTGAGACCAATTGATGCTGGAGTTCCTCGGGGATCGCCCATATCACCGGTCCTATATAATATATTTACTGCAGATCTTCCTACACTGCCTCCAATAGTAAAATTATCACTCTACACTGATGATACCTGTATATTTGTTACAGCAAGACAGGCAGGAGTCATCACCTCAAACTTGCAACGATCGATAAACATTTTATTGGAATACTTTCGCAAATGGAAGATTAGACTTAATTCTGATAAAACACAGGCCATATTCATCACAAGAAAACCACTACAAACTCCACAAAGACTAAACGTCGACAATGAAACAATAGAGTGGACACCAACAGCTAAATAGCTTGGACTTACATTCGACACAGGCCTGACATGGAGACAACATATACAAAATAAACGGGGACACTGTATTGGACTTCTCTCCAAACTATACCCACTCGTTGAACCTAAAAACTTAGCCTTAAAAATCGACTGCTCATCTACAAACAAATTATACGACCAACGCTACTTTACGGTAGTACTGCTTTCTACCAGACGACAAAGACTAACAAAAAAGCACTCCAGTCCTTCCAAAATAGAATTATTCGAAAGATCTTAAAAATTCCATGGTACATTAGGAACACGGACATATACAAGGACCTACGACTTGAGATAGTTGAAAAATACGTACGTGACAGAGCACTGAAACTTTTTGATACAATAGACAACCATAATAGTAGTACCCTGGCATTCCCTCGAACTGTTCGGAACGAGGGTGATTTACATTACCCAACTATCCGCCAAATAACTACATAAAAATTTATTTCTAAAATTGTATATTGACTGAAATTGGCTCAAGAAGGTAAGTGGGTACTGTAGTACCCACAGATATGAGGGAGTTAAGGTGCTAAATCGGACTAACTCCATACCACCCCACATTCCAGCTCTTGTGGGTCCAAATTAGTACAATGCGTTCTAGCAAAGCTACCGGTATCTCGCGGATGACACGAATAATGTTGGCTTCCAGAACATCGATTGAAGCTGACTTATCCCTGAAGAAGATTTGTGTAACCTCAAAGAAAATAATCCAAAGGGGTGATATCACACGATCTAGGTGGCCTATTAACCGGTAAACATGAAATCAGGGTCTCAAAAAATGATTTCCCAATAAGTCCATTGTTTCTCTCGCCGATACACCAGGCTTCAATTTCAGGTAGCCAATAATTCGTTATAATGGTGCAATAGCGGTCGCCATTGACGGTTACGTTCTCACCGGACTCATTTTTAAATGATTGATGATGATTCCATCGGCTCTTTATATTAATCATCAGCCCAAATACGGTAATTCTGTTTATTGACGCATTTATTGAGCCAAAAATGCGCCTCATCACTGAACGAAATTTCGCGATAAAATAACGGATTTTTATTGAGCTGATTTAGAGCCCATTCACCAAAAACACGACGCAAACCTCAGTCGGCCGGTTTCAATTCTTGCACGAGTTAAGCTTTGTATGCATTAACACCAAAATCTTTACGTATAATACGCCAAGATGTTGCATACGATAAACCAAGCTGCTGAGAACGACGCCGAATTGATTTGTAACGATCTTCAGCCATACTGTCAGCTAACTCACTATATTCTCTTCACTACGTGATGGATGTGGTCTAATCGGTCAAAGGTAAATTTCTCGTGTGCAGCGTAAGATTTCGGAACAGAATTTGGCTTACGTACTATTAAACATCTTACTGCAATTTTCGTAGCACCACATGGCTTTTTATTGACAAAAAAAGAATGTGCCGACGTTCGTATTTAAAGACCCTTTATAGAGGCGCAAATATTTTGCTCATTCAATAGAGTTGCACATTTATGGATCACATATTGAAAATCGGCAGAGAATAAATTGTTATAAATACATTAATACATGTGTTGTACCTCTCACATTTGCTGTTTACACTGTGGTTACTACACAAAGGTGATAACTTGTCGGCTTATATAGCTCAAATAGATAATTTCAAAAGATTTCCATAAAAGTTTTAGCAGTACTTGCGTTTCTGTTAATATAAATATTTTCAATTCTTTTCTGAAAGATTAGGGGCCACCATTTGGAATTTTTATTGAAAACGGCTGCTAAAAATATTAAGCTGTAAGTTTTCGAGTTTTTCATTTGTCATCCGATTTGAATAATTTTTTGCAGGTTAAATTAATTTGCTTTAAGTACTTATAATTTCAAATTTCATCGGAATATGTTGAGAAACTTGGCTGCTAGAGGGCTACAGACATAAAAAAAAAATTTAAGTCAACCCCTGTATGGGGAGGCCCCTTTTAAACACTTTAAAATATTTTCTTGCTTTACAAATTTCGAGAGGAACCACTTTTGACCCACGTAGAAAATTTCCTCATTCTAGCTCATGTAGTTTGCAAGGAAGCTTACTGTGACGCACGAACAAACGGACCAATGGACGGACAGACAGACAAGTCACGATTTCAATGATTTTTAGGGTATTGTAAAAATATTTTAACAAAATCCTTAAAAATGTTCTGCTATATAAATACTTCCAAGTAAAGTAATTTAAAACGTTTCCATGAAAATTATTCATTATTTCAGTTGCTATTAAAATAGCGAATCGCGCTTGCCTTCTGACCTTTGGGGGCCGCCGTTTTGAATGCATGCATTTGATTTTGGATTATTTTGAATCTTTGTATGCTAGGACCTCATCAATCAATGTGGCAAACCTCGTTCAAACCAGAGTTTCACTCTAGACAGGGCACAATAATTGTGAAAATGGCAGCTTAAAAATATTTGGTTTTGAATTTTTGCCATTTTTCATTTCTCATTCAATTTTAATAATTTCCTGCATAATACAAGAACATAGTACAGAGATCCATAATCTCAAGTTTTATCAATATCCGCTGGAAAAAGTTAGCGGTCACAAAACCTGAAAAAAACGCATATTTAAACCGCCGCCATTTTGGAATTTGCACATGCATGGTCAGCAAAATATCATGCCATTATACATGAAACACAACATCATTCAAATGTTCTCCACGGGAACTCTTACAGGCCTCAATTCTTTTCAGATAATTTTCAATGACTTTTCGGCACAATTCCAGCAATATCTCGGCCATAACTTCACGAATATTGGTTTTCAATTGTTCGAGATTTTGAAGATTGTTCGCTTAAACACGGCTTTTTGCATACCCCCATAAAAAGAAATCCAAAGATGTTAGGTCGCAGGATCTTGCGGGCCAATTGACATCACTCAATTTCGAAATAACGCGTCCTGGAAATTTCTCTTGCAAAAGTGCTCGATTAGCCTGTGCTGTGTAGCTTGTGGCTCCGTCCTGTTGAAACCACATGTTCTCCAGATCATAACCTTCAATTTCTCTCTAACAATAATCGGTTAACATCCGTCCATTGCGGTCAGAATTGATTGTAATGATGGTTTTCAAAAATATACGGGCCAATAACACCACCAGACCATAATGCACACCAAACGGTCACTTTTTCCGGATGCAAAGGCCTTTCTGCGATCATTTGAGGATTTTGAGAGCCCCATATGCGGCAATTCTGTTTATTTACGTAACCACTGAGCGAAAAATGAGCCTCATTACTAGAGAAAATTTTGTTCGAAAAATCGTTATCAATGGCTTGTTGTTCAATCACCCAATTCGCATACATTCTGCGTTGTGTATGGTCTTGACGCTTAAGTTCTTGAGTGAGTTGGATTTTGTACGGATGGCGATGCAAATCTAAATGCAAAATCCGCCACAATGAGCCGTAAGACAAGCTCAAATGTTGAGCACGTCAAGGAATCGACAAATTCGGGTCTTCCTGCACACTTTGAGCAACGACAGCGATATTTTCAGCAGAACGAATGTTGCGATGATGCACAGGCCTTGCAATATCAATGACCGATCCAGTCTATTCAAATTTCCTCACTGTGTTCGAAATTGTTTGCTGTATACGTCGATTATGTCGACCGTAATCGGCTCGTAAAGCCCTAAATGTTGATACAGCAGAATCACCATTTTTATAATAAAATTGAATAATGTTAACGCGTTTTCCGACTGTTAAACAATCCATATTTCTAAATGGCAAACCTTCAACTAAAAAAACACGCGCTGGATGACATTTAATTCTGACAGATGTCAAATGGCAGGGTTATACTTTCCTACGACGAAATGGATAACCCTGTACTTCATAAGCTTTTCAATTAATTCATCTCGGTTTTTGACGTTGTATTTGTTGGTCGAAATCCCCACATGTTCAAATACATACAAACATACATTAGATAAACAAAACGAACGGCTTAAATAAGTTTTGAGGAGTATTTTTCATGTATTTTCCTTCCCTGTGTGCCCCTCGAAGCAAAAAAATGTCAATTTAAGTCCTTTATTGAAAAGCTCTTATCCAGACCTTTCATTTGATACACATATCGGCTACCTTTGATGAAATTTGTTTTTACGGAGGCCATTCCCCTATGTGGAGAAACACCCCTTAAATACTTTATAACATTTTTTTTAACTTAAGTAGTTTGCGAGAAAAACTACTGTGACAGATGGACAGACAGGACGAGATTTAAGTAGGGTCTTGTAACTATTTTACAAAACCGTAAAAAGGGGATCCTAATTAGTGTAGAGAAAAAAATTAAAACGGAAAGAGAAAATAAGATTAAACTCGAATATTACTTCGTAGAAAACAAGTTAAAGTGTCAAGGGAGTGCTCCTGTCAGATGAGTGCTGTTAAGAAAATTAGTCAGTTAAACGAGTTCCTGCAAACAGGAACTTTATTAACGCATTGAATCTCTCAATTTACTTAAAAAAATAATATGTGATTATTGTGTATACAAATTGGCGGCCATTGCTTATGCGTTTTACTTACCTCGTTTTTTAAGAAGTCACAATGGATCTCCTTTGTATCACACGTTGTTGCTGTAAGTGCAAAATTATAATCGGCTAAAACTTTGTTGTTTGAAATTCGATCACTATCAAATCGTTAGAGTATATGAATCTATTATCAACACTGCTTCATATGATTTTTTGGAATATTTTAGGATCCCCCTCGATTTTATGGGCAAAAATTAAGACTTAAAAAATAATACTATTGCAAATAAAAATTGGACCTCAGATATATTTGTTACCCTTATACTGATAAGGACCAAAATCCATGATTTTCTAAAAATCATTCAGCTCAAAAACTTTCAATCGCAGGAGAGAGCACACCAATTTTGCACATATTTGACTCCCTCTGCCCGTTTCAATACAGCTAGCACTCTTAAGGTACTCAATCTTAGAAGAGCTCATCAAGGCCTTGCATTTAATATCCATATTGGCTGCGTTATCTAAAAAAAAGGGGTCAAGGGGTAATTTCCACATACGATGCGACCCTGCTTAAAACCCTCAATCTAACGAAAATTTTGTAGAGTAACATTTTTCATGTACTTACAAGGTTTCATAACTGTAGTTGCTGTAGTTATTGAGGAAAATTGCTGTGACACATACTCGTACATGGACAGACGGCAGGATAGATAAATTCTTGTAAATTTCAGTGGGTTCGGGTTTCAAAAAGTACAACGGACTAAACTTCCGAATGAATATTATTATATCGAAACATCAACTGTATATTACGACACAAAACTATACATACCAAAATTAACCGACACAACATTTATGCACGAGGAAATCAGACGGATTGAATATTATTTCATTTTCTTTTGATTTATATAGCAAAATTTAATTCAAAAATGATTTCCCGACTACTAGTTTCCTATGTCAATAAATGCAAGGTAAGCTGTCAGTTGATAAAATCTCAACACTCCTCCTTGATCAAATTGGCTTGGTGAGGGTATCTGCAATTTTCTTGCTGCTCTCGACGTGCTGCTGATTTGTTTCTGAATGTGCTTTCGTGGTGTTTCGATGTGCTTCTTTCCTCTGGTCAGTTTTCCTTCGCGTGCATTTTGTAGTATGTGTATTTCTGACATGTTGTCGACGTACAGAGTGATCGGCAGCTCAGCTTCTAGAATGCCAAGTTCCAGTGCGATTTGTTTGATCCAGCATACATCGTCAATCACTGACACTGCTGCTCGGTACTCGGCCTCTGCAGTTGAAGACGCTACCAGACGCTACTTTTGTGAATACCAGATCACTGGCCCTCCTCTTACACTAACACACCACTCGTTGACTGTCCTGTCTCAGAGTCTCCTCCAAAGTCTGAATCAGTGTAGGCCACGAGTGTCTTGTCTCCTCCGAAATCAATTCCGGCTGTCGTGGTCCCTCACCAGTACTGGAAAACACGTTTCACCATCGCCTGATGAATCTTCATGGGCTTGTTGCAGAATTGACTGAGCTTGTTGACGGTGAAGCTTATGTCTGGACTGGTTATTGCGGCTGAGTGCAACAAACTTCCTATCGCCTCGCGATAGTTGTTGTTCGCTGGAAGTGCCTCGTCATTCTTGAAGTCTGTCTTATGGTTGATCATTCCTGGTTCAGTGGGTGTAGATGCTGGATTGCACTGCTTCATTTCCATCTTTCTCAAGGTCTTCTCCATGTAGCAAGACCATCCTAGTCGGTCTTAATTTCGTTAACATGTTTTTCTTGCTTAATGTTATCTCGAACTCCTTGCTTATCTCGTCTAAGAGTTTGTATATTTCTTCTTCATTTTTGCTGGCTACCAATCCATCATCCACCAAGAGTGAGAGTATAATGCTCTTGTCCTTGTTATAGTATATACATGTGTCGTCATCTGTGTTGATCAAGCCTATCTTCTTCTCAAAGTGGGTGGTGACTCTCTCGTTCCATATACTCGGAGCTTGTTTAATTCCGTAGAGACTCTTGTTCAACTTACAAACTTTCCTGGTTCCATCGTCAAACCCTTCAGGCTGGTACATATAGATGTTCTGCTCCAGGTTCCCATACAAGAAAGCCGTTTTCACTTCGAACGGTACCAACTTCATTTTCTTCGGCGCTGTGTGACTTAGGAGGAGGCGAATGGATGCACGGGGAGCTATTGGACTGACAGCTTCCGTGTAGTCCACTGGCTTCTTCTGTTCAATTCCACTTGCCAATAGTCTGGCCTTAAGTCTCCCGTCCGCCTTCCCTTGAAGTACCCAGCGACAAGTGGTCGGCTTCGCTCCTTCTGGACAGTCCACCAACTTCCAAGTTTTCATCGCCATCAGCGAATCGTACTCCTACTGCATTGCTCGTCTCTACTTCTTTTCTCTAAGTGCCTCACTCACCGGGGTGTCCTCCGTTTCACCAATCATGTCTACTTTAGCGCTCTTTCCTCCACGAAGGAGTCAAGTACGCAGTCTCTCAGTCTCGGTGGTGGTTGCAGAGTCCAACGATCTCGCAGAACTCTGGTTCCTGACATTTCTTCTGGCGCTGGCGTCTCATTTGCATTGTCCCAGCTCCCCAGTTCTCGTCTTCTTTGTCTGTCTCACTGCTGCTTTCTTCTTGCTTCTCAGGTGTGCCCTCTGGCCCCTATGTCTCAAGTTCAGTTCCTTGCCTCAGTCCCATCTTTTTCTCGTCGAAGATCACATTGTCTGAACTGATAATTTCTCTTTTCTCTTTCAGATAAACCGGTAGCGGGGTGAATCAATATCATAGCCGACCAGAATTCCCTTTTCTGATTTTCTATCCATCTTGCCTCTTTTCTGTTTTTGTGTTAGCACGTAACATTCGCATACAAAGGCTCGCAGCTTCTCAATCTTCATTTTTCTTCCGAACCAAAGTTCTGCTGGGCTTTTCCCTGGTACGTTGCTGATTCCAGTCTGGTTGATCGTGAAGATCGCACGGTTCATTGCTCCTGCCCACAGCTTCTCGTCCAACTCGTTCATGTGTATCGCTGTTCTAGCTACCTCGACAATCGTTCTCATTTCTCTCTCAATCCTTCCGTTCTGCTCTGGCATGTGTAAATTCGTGAAGCTGTGGAAAATTTCCAACGTGTCCATTATCTGTTTGGTTTTTACATTCTTCAGTTCGGTGCCGTTGTCAGACCTCAGACTTTTCACTCTCCTAGCTGGTTTTCAACGAGTCTTAGGTAACATTCAATCTTCTCTGGTGCTTTACATTTCGACTTAATAAAATAACAGATTCAGTAGTGAATGGAATCGTCCTTGAACATGAGCCAGTATTTCGCTCCTCCCAATGACGGGATGTTCATCTCGCCGGTGTCGACGTGCACGAGATCTAAAGATTGCTGAGCTGTCTTGGGGTTGTCTGGGTGTGAGGATCTATGTAGCTTGCTATACGAGCACCCTGTGCATACATAGTCATTCCAGTTATCAATATATTTTATTCCTTTCCTTTTCAGTATGTCCCTCACATACTTGACATTTTGATGGGCAAGTCACTCGTGCCAAACTTTGATCAGCACGGCCATCAAACTTGTCTCCTCTTCTCTGCTGAGCATAATTTTGTAGAGATTTCTTGGCGCTTTGCTATTGCTACAATTTCCCTGCCATCCAGACTGTAAAATTTTGACTCGTCTCCATTTGCCATCTGTACATGTCCCTTGTCTAGCATCTTGCTCACTGAGAAAAGAATAAAATTGAGGTTTGGCACGTAAATGACACCTTCTAGTACCACTGGATACCATTTTTGACCATCAAATGCTTCCATCTCGATGTTCCCGACCACGACGCCACCTAGCTTGGTTGAGTCTCCAATCACAATTGGGACGGGCTCATCCAACTCAACAAGCTGAACAAACCACTCTCGATGAGACGTCATGTGTTGGCTGGCTCCACAGTCTTGATACCATGAAGTGGCCTTGTCCTTCGAAATGTCGTTGTCTACCGTCGGGAGTGCCATGGTCAAAAAATGCCTTCCTATTTAGTTTCCCGTTTGTTGACTTATTTGCTTCTTATCGAGATTCACAGTCTTTTGCGAAGTATCCCTTCTTCTTACAGATATAACATGAATACTTCTTCTTGCAGTAGGCAATGTATTCATCGCACGGTTTACCTCTGCACTCCTTGAGCACGTGGCTTTTCTTCCCACATTTGTAACATGCAAACCGCGACTTTTCCTGCTTGCTGTTTGACGACTGTCCTTTTTTCCTGCGTCTGACCATGAGAGCGTTGTTAGTGCTGCCCTCTGCATTTGTCGTCATTTCTTTGAGTCACTCGCTCTTGAGTCTCAAACGTTCATTGAGAGCTTCCACGTTCTGTGCTACTCCGGTCACGTTGTCCTAGGATGTCCTGAAATGTGCCAATTTCGGCGGTAACACACTCAAAATCTTCGTCATGATCCAACTTTCCTTCATAGGATCATTTTCAGTTGACACTTCATCCGCGAGATCCAAAATCTCCATACAGTTCTCAACAGCTCACTTGTTTTCATCATACTCATAGGTAAAGAATTTGATTTGAGACGTTTCTAAAGTTACATCAGTCTTTGTACCATATAGACTAACTAATTTGTGTATCATATCTTTGGCAGTTTTAAAATTTGCAATTTTGTTCGCAATCTTACTGTTTACATTTAAACCTATCAATGTTTGAGCCACAACATCTTTCTTTAACCAAGCAGCGACTGTATCAGTTGACGCAGCACCTGCCGGTCTGGGCTTTGCACCCATTATCATATCATACAGATCTTGGTTCTTAAGTGCTAGGTTTAATTTAAATCGTCATGAAATGAAATTGACATTTCCTTGACTATCTTCACTTAACAGTATCCATTTTGAATCTTTCGTGGCGATTTTCTGACTTAAAGCGACTTGCGTGTCCTTTGCTCAACTTTGACTTGCTGTGCGATGGCTGCTCTAATGTCGCTGATTTGTAGGTTATGTTGTCTTTGCCGGTTCTGACGTCTTGGACTGCTTTCTCGGCTTGCCTGACAATTTCCTTCCCTGACTTTTATAGCTGTCCTGGGCCCATAACCTGTTGTTAATTTGGGTGGGCTCGGGTTCAAAAAGTACAACGGACTAAACTTCCGAATGAATATTATTATATCGACACATCAACTATATATTACGACACACAACTATACATCAATCAATGTATTCAATTAACCAGAATTAACCGACACAACATTTATGCACGAGGAAATCAGACGGAATGAATATTATTTCATTTTCTTTTGATTTATATAGCAAAATTCAATTCAAAAATGATTTCCCGACTACTAGTTTTCTATATCAGTAAATGCAAGGTAAGCTGTCAGTTGATCAAATCTCAACATAAATGTCGAAACTAATAAGGTTTTGTAAAGATATTTTACAAAACCCTTAAAAATGATTAAGAACTCTCAGATTCACCAATGAACAGTATTTTTTACTGAAATGTGTTGATAGTAAACCCAATTGATAAAACTTCGTTTATTAGAGTAATTGAAATTATTTCGAATGTTCCTGTACACATACTACATCTTAAAACAATATTAGCAATCGCATCCATATTGGAACCAAATTTGTTTGTTAATACGAGTATATGTTTAGTCTCAAAACATTCAAGGCTCGATCTGTCTGTGTACATTCCTAATATTAACTTAATAGACATTTCCACATATGGGGGTAGTGGAAACATATGTACATATAATTAATATTTTCCGTAATTTATCCTTCAGTTCATAGCATCAATTTATATGTTTTTGATAAATAATTCGGCACATGAGGTAGACTGCACTTCTAATAGTAAACTCAATTTTATGATTGAAATGTCCTTTTTTGTCGATGTCATTGACACAAAAACTTTCTTTGCTCATTAGCAAAGAATAGTAATGTCGTCCATTTAATAAAGAAATTATCCTCTTTGAGAACTTTCCTTCACCTGGATAATTGAACGTTTTGCAGCCTGAACGAGTCCCGCAATGACCACCATCATCACGTCGTGGCTGTCCCCACCACATCTGTTTCGCAAGAGCAACTTTTAATTCAGTTTCGGTTCTTAATGAAAAAAGATTGTTGCCAAGTTTTCACTTATCGACATGCCAGGAAAAAAGTTTCAGTTATGCCTACATAGCCACATGTCGTTGCTGCACGTAACGAAATCTTATAAGAAGAATAAATCCAATTCTATTTCAATTAAAGAAGTTTTTAATTTCTGAAGTTATCTTGCAGATTTTTCTACGAAGCTTCAACCGCTTTGGTTTGATGGGATTGCTCTTGACATGTCAAAGCGGATGTATCTGATCCATGTTTAAAATTACTAGCGCTAAAAAAGTTCTTCTTGGATTTTCTGAAATGTTAGTTCAAGGCAAATTGATAACAATGTGAGCTCATTAAATTAACGGGAACTTGCTTTCATCATTTTCAGAAAACTGAAGTTCTTAACTCTTTGGATCAAGAATCCGGAAACAGTTGGTTAAGCAATTTTTTTGTTCATAATATTTAGCCTCCTGGAAAGCGGTTTCACTAAAAACTTCTTAACTGACATATAAAAGGAGAAGTTATTACTTTTAATAAACTTGCACAAAAAGAAGTTTCGGCTTATGTTCATCTTTAGATAACCATAGAGGCATAATAACTCGTATATTTATTTCTTGGAACTATGCTAAAATTAATTTATAAAGAAAGTAATGAATAAGCTATTTTCGCTGAATAATTATTTTTCTTTCTATTTCTCAGGCAAGTTCAATTGAAGAAGCTTCGAAGCGCTGCTACTGAACATTATGCTACATTAATTGTAGTGGAAATAAGTAGATAATGATTATTTTTACTAATTGTACCTATCAGCTTCATTTTTATTTCAAAGATATAAGTTAGCTAGATGATCCTGCGAATGTAATTGCAATATGGTATATGGATTGTATGGTCTTAGTGTAACTTCATGCCGTTACTTGGATTATTTGCTGGATTTTATTTGAGTTTGAGCTAAACTCTGAATTCATCAAAAGCATCACTTAACCTTCAAAGTTTTAGAAATTTATTCTACCAAACTATTTTGCCCAACAATGTTATGCGACAAACTGCAATCTCCGTTGCACATTTATAAATAAAACGAAACTCGCAAACTTGTTTGAGTTCAACTATTCATTTTTTACTCTCTCTATCTGCTACTTTTTGAGTCCAATTCAACTCAAATGCGCTTTATTGATTCGATTGTTATGAAGTTTATAAAAACATAAAAAAGTGAACGATTGACACGGCACTCTAAATTTGAACACTATTTAATCAAAAAATAACTCATAAAAAAACTATTTCATATGCTATTAAATAAGGATTGCAAAATATTATCAATTAATTGGAAAAAAGGAAAAAAAACCAACCATCTCTATTAAAAATTACATATGACTGAAACCAATACAACAAACGTGTGTACTTTGAGCTTGTAACTAATATTTAACAACTTAATTCTAACCAATGTTATCAAAAAGAAATTTAACTAATCTTTCCAGTACAAGATTATAATATTCCCAACCTACATGCTAATCGGAACCTATTACAATTAAAATTAATGGACCAATAATGAACTGCAACAAACAAAAAAACACACGATCACGAATAATTTATCAATTGCCATTTAGCCACTAAAACCTAGACTATACATGTAGTAGAAGGATCGTATATGATTGTTGTAATCGGAAGGAAATTCAAATGGATATAACGTCGGTAAATTTTACTGAAACATGGAATAAAATGATATTTTGAAGAACTACTTGAATGGCTGATTCCATATAATTTAATGATACTGGTACAGTTTTACTGACAAAAATGTTAAATCCTACTACTATTAACAAAATTCAACGAATTTCAGCCTCTAAGTCATTTGTTGTTGGATCGAGATCCATGATTCGTAGGAATTTTTGAAAGAAGTTTTACGTCCTATCTGTCCATCCGTCGTCTGTCTGTCCATCTGTCCGTTTGTCTGCCCATTTGACCGTCTATCCGTGTGTCATAAGAAATTTCTTCCGAATCTATAGAAGCTACACAGCTCAAACTTTGTAAAAATGTCAGAAGTAGTGGTCTCTCAAAAGTTTAGGTCTTATCAAACATATCAAAAAATTTTAAGCGTGTTTTCCTTTATAACGAAGTGGCCCTTAACAATTTTTTTCATTAAATGTAGTCGAGCAAGGTATCAATTGAAAGGTCTTAGCATTTTCAGAATCTGAAAAATAAATCACATTTGCATTAGGCGTCCAGCGGGAGAGTTCTCCCAACGAATACCTTTTTGGGTATCCTTGTTTGTCCATACGATTTATGTGTCCAGCCCATTGCAGCTTCCACAGTCTTACAATCGTTGAGACCTCCGGTTCGTCAAAAATTTCATACAGCTCATGGTTGTATCGAATTCACCATTGGTCCCCATCTAGCTTCGCTCCGATTATTCGCCTTAGGACTCGCCGCTCAAAGGCGCTCAATATATTTGCGGATGCTTGGGTTAGGATCCATGTTTCACACTCATAGCATAACACAGGTCTTATCACAGATTTGTATACTTGGAGCTTTGTTCTCTTGTTTATGCGGCTGGTCTTCAAGATCGTCAATACTGAATACAATATTTTATTTGCGAGCTGTATTCTTCGGTGTTTTTCGTCTCTTTCATAACCCGTTTTCATTATTTTGGCATCTAAATACACAAATTCGCTAACATTTTCGATACTGTATTCGCCAAGTGCGATATTTTATGTGTTTGAGATATTTTTCCTTGACTGCGTCATGAGCTTTGTCTTATTTTCATTGATTTGTAGCCCTACTAGTTTTGCTTCGCTGTTGAGTTTCAGAAAAAGTTCTTTGGCAGTTGTTAATAACCGTGACAAAATGTCGATGCCGTCCGCATAGGCTACTACTTGGCTCGAATTGAATAGTAATGTGCATTGCGTATCAACAGGTAGCTTCCTTATGACGTACTCCAGAGCTAAACGGAATAACAATGGGGCCAGCCCATCTCTCTGCTTTAGTCCGATATTTGTGTCAAAGGCATCGGTGAGTTTGTTATTGGTGTGAACTTGGGAGGTCGTCAACATCATTGTAATTTTGGCAAGACGGACTAATTTGGCTGGGATGCCAAAGCAAAGCATGATTTGATACAGTACGTTACGATCAATACTGTCGGATGCTTGCTTGAAGTCAACGAAAATGTGGTGTACGTCTATGTTGAACCCCCAGCACTTTTCAAGTACTTGCTTGACTGTGAACAATTGGTCTGTTATTGATCTACCTTCCCTTAAACCACCTTGATACTCCCCAATAATACTGTTCCGATTTTATTTTCTAAAATTTTAGAAAATATTTTGTACGCCGTACAAAGTAGTGATATACCTCTATAATTTTCGCACTAAAGCTTGTCACCTTTTTTATGGATAAGCAATATTATTGATTGCCTCCACTCTTTCGGCATATGTTCTTGTTGCCAAACGTACTGGATGACTTTGTGAATAGCTTGATGAGCACTACTGCCACCATATTTGATGAGGTCCACTGTAATCTCATCGATGCCCGGCGCTTTGTTATTCTTTTGGGCTTTGATGATGGAAAAGTCTTCATCCAGAGTTGGTGGGGCCAATGGAAGCTTTGTATAGACATCTATAGGCTCCAACGTTCTGGAGCTATGCGGAGGTTTAGGGAGGTTCTTGATATATGATGCCCAGCTTTCTTTAATCTGGGTTTCATCAGCGATGATTTTACCGATGTCATCACGACAGAGCGTGGTTTTTGGCTGATAACCACGTTTCAGGCTTTTCACTACTTTGTTTCCTTGTCCTGTGTTGTTGCTCGCTAAACCTACATCTAAACTTCTAAATTAGTCATCATAGTATTTTCTGTTCTTAATCCTAATTATCTTATTCGCTCCTCTTCTGAGATTTTTATAGCTTTCTCTCTTCATCCTGGTTTTCCTAGCTACATATTCTTTGTACGCCTGATTCTTTTCATCTAACGCATTCTGGCACTCATCATCGAACCAATCATTTCTTTTGTGCCGGGTTTGGTGCCGGATTTGATGTCCGATCGTCTGTTCTGCCACAGCCCTGATAGCCGCTTTCACTTCCATCCAGAGCTCGTTGCTCGTCTTTAGTGATGCGTCTGATTAGATGGGAGCCAGCTGGTTGTCGAGGGTCTCCGTAAAATTTTCGGCCACAGACGCCGTTCGGAGCCTTTCGATGTCGAATATCTGTAGCGGGTTGGTCTTCGTTGAGTATGCCTTTGACATACGACATCAGTATGTTAATTTGATTAAGTAATGATCTGAGTTACGATTGGCTCCTAGGTATTTACGGATGTCCAGTATGCTCGAGGGCCAACGTTGTTGGATCAAAACATGTTCGATGTGGTTTTGTGTGTTGCCATCCGGTGATACCCAGGTCATTTTATGAATGCGTCAACGTAGGAAGCAAGTCGAACGTATGACCAGATTTCTGCTACATGCAAAATCAATCAGGTGCTGACCGCGGTCATTTGTTTCATCATAGAGACTATGTCATCCAGTCGTTCCCCGAGGAAAAAGCTCATTACCAACCTGGGCGTTGAAATCACTCAGATTTATTTTTGTGTTATTTTTGGGCAATGAGTTGACCAGTCCTTCCAGGTGATTGTAAAACGTTTCCTTCGTTTCTTCATCCTTTTCTTCGGTCGGGGCGTGAACATTTATCAGCCAGATTTAGAAGAAGAATTTACTCCCTTAAAATCAATAACGTATGATTTGAACTCCCTATCCACAATGAAGGCCACTCCGAATTTTCGCTTTCCAGTAGGCTTCCCACTTTTGAATACTGCGTGCGATCTCATGTCTTGAATATCTATTCCAGTCCCGTACGTTTCCAAGATTGCCAGTATGTTTAATTTATATTCACTGGCCTGCTGTAAAAGGCCCTTAACAGTGCCAGAGTAATTGGGTGCTGTGACGTTCCAGGATCCAATGCTATAGCTCTTGTTCACGTCTTTCGTTTAGTCTTTAGACTAACAACTGAGCTTTAAGCCTGGTAAAACTTATTATTTGGATCCACTTAAACATAAAATTATGAAATATTCAATTTAATTTTTTAGGGTTTTGTAAAATCATTTTACAAAACCCTATTAAAATCGTGACCTGTCTGTCCATCTGTTTCTCCGTCCGTCCATCCGTCCGTGTGTCACAGCACTTTACCTTGCAGACTACTAAAGCTAGAAACATCAAATTTTGTTTTGAAGGGTATAGTTGTGCTCTCTTCAAACTTCAGTTAGAAAAAAATGTTATAAGGTATGTAGGGGGGGTCTCCTCACATAGGGAAGTGGCCCCGGAAAAAAAATCTGACCAAAGGTAGCCGATATGGGTATCAAATGAATGGTCTTGATGAGAATTTTTCAGAACAGGTCCCGCATTGACAGAGAGAGGAAATACACGAAAAATTTGTGTTCCCACCTCGCGATTGGACACGTGTGATTTGAAAAATCTGAAAAAATTGATGGAGGTTGGTGTTTATGAGTACAATAACAACAAATACCTAAGAGGTCAAAATTGGCTCAACTTTGTTAATAATAGTATGATATTCGAGTTTCACATTTTCCCCAGTAAAATTGTGCCCTTAAACTGAACTAAATTCGATGTTTAAAAAGACCTACAAAGAAACCTTATGCTTCGAAATTTTGATGAAAGTCGAATGATATACACGGAAGTTATAGCCATTTGAAATTTCTCCAATTACAACAACAATAACACATGATTTTGGTATTCTGTGGACTTTTCACCGAATGAGTCACTGCAGCTTTGATTTGATCTTCTTGAAATTTGCAAATTAGATCAATAACATTAAAATTTTTGGGAATTCATGATTTGAGTGATTTTTTTCAGTTTGCAACAAAATGGCGACCGTTGAAAATAGAAAAACAATGGATTTTCTTCTAAACGTGCAAATCTCTTTGACATATTTCTTGACTTTATTCATTGCTGGTGACTGCATTTCTGAGAAGTTGGTTACAAAACTATTTTGACATGAGTGTAGGTCTGTCTACCCAACCTGGTTATTTTTTAATGTGTTCCAGTATGCATCAAAAGTTGCGCAAAGTATAAAATTAAGAGAAACTACAGATATGAAAATTTACAAGTAATCTTGATGAAACTTTAACATATTGCAGAAATCCATGCAATCGATTTTTTAGTGAAATTCTTCAAAACAATTTCTTTCAAACGCATAACATAAGCAAACATTGCAAGTTGAACAAATATTGTGTGTTCGACTCTCAACGCGAACTTTGGCATATTGTACACACCTCTTCCTAATATTTGCCTTTACAATGAAATGAGGAGATATAACTCGTTTTTGTGTGTAACTTTTTCGCTTATTTGTCGTTACGGAAGATGGAGCAGCTCTCTGACGTGACGAGGAATCAGAAATTAGGGAACGACTCACAACCTAGTGAAATTCTAGGCTGGAAAGCAGTATACCTTCGATTTGTTTTCTCTCATGCATTTTACTTTATACTATGTAAGCATTATTCATAGCAATTTCAAGTAAATCAAAGAATAATCGCAAGTAGTGTTTGATTTTTGCTTTACGATCCACCTCATAGGTAACTTTCTTTGGTCCATCAAATCGACGCCTCCTATGCTTTTATTATATTTTACAATGACTTTGGGACATGTGACATTGATTATCTCGCCACTTCCTTGCAGCTTGCTCTTCACGGTAGTAGTAGGTATTGGGGACATGAAGTCTGCCAACATAAAAACAGCTTATTGTTCAACTATTTAATAAAAGACATTCCCTCGGAACTGGTAGCAAACATTAGTCGTCTTTGTATACTATTATCGGCAGGCATATTTTTGGGTGTATTCTTCCTATTGGGCCAAACTGTTCCACAAGCTCTTATGTTCATGCTGGCCAATTTACGTTGTAGACTCGGAGAGTTGAAAAAGTTATGGAAGTAAAGCTCGCAACCTAGACCTCTGAACTGTTTGATGATTGTAAAACTACAGACTCTCCTAATCCAATTTCAACACCACCTTGATTTCTACCAGTATATAAGTCAAATTTAAATAAAAAGCCCATGCCTGAGTCAACTCTACACCACATTTTAAATCCCCACTTGACGAGCTTATTTTTTACGTACTGTTTCATTATATTGTGTCCTTTAAATTTGACCATGTGCTCATTGATCGCCTAAAACTTCGTGTTTTAAATGGCGTTTGAAAGTTCTCATTAAAGTTGTCTAAAAATGGTCGGATCTTATACGCTCTATCATGAAAAGGTTGAGTTTGAGATGGTTCATCATTATTATTTCTAAAGTGTAAATTTCTTCTTATATACTCAAACTGATTGAGTATCATTATGTTTGCGATGTAAGGAACTCCCATATCAGGATCTGAGGACCAATAGCTGCAAAAAGTAGGCAAGATATGATATCTCATCACTAGTTCATCCCTAAGAAAGCCTTCGCCTCTGCGCTAGTGAAAGCGAAACGTCGTCCATTTTAATATGTATCCGTATATCGTTCTGATTCAGGAACAATAATATTGTCAACTAGCTCATCAAAATTTTTCACTGCATTGAACATATTTATTGGGGTGAAAGATGAGGTAATGGCTCTATCTTAAATATTTATTTCGCCGTGGTTATATCCTTCTTGATCAAGGAAAGGAGGCAGAACTTAGTAGTTTTTCTTCCAATTGAAAGACAATGTAATATTTTTATGATTCGCGTCCTTGATTTATTTCTGTCTTTGTGTTCCGATCTCTAAATTTTCGTTAACATTCGGTGGAATACTGGGTTCAATCACAACAGTGGAGACACCTCCATCAATGTTTCGTTCGAAAAACTGTTGATTTTCCTCGTCTAATGTTAATCTATTCTCTTCATCACTGTTGTCAGCCACCAAAAGCTGAAAAATCTCACTATCCGTTCATGCAAACTCTCTGTTTCTTCTTGTTGACATATTCTTAAACAAATGAATCGAACTTTGAACTATATTTCAGAAAAAAGTACTTATATAAACACAGAAAACATCACAAAAACAGGTATTAAGTCAAGTGTCATCGAAAGGGTCCATTTGTGCATACTGAGACAGCCGCACCCTTTACAATTATTCTCAAAAACTATCATATTTAGTTGCTAAGACTTTCAAAATATACATGCAACATACAGAAAACTTACCAAAGAATATATTCACTAACACTTCTCGATATTAAACTCGCCAATTATTTTAAAAATCAGGATATTGAACAAATTTTTAGTCCATTAAAATTTGACAGATGCGCGCCAATACCTTTTCTATCCGATCAGTTTTTTTACGCTGCCAATGTGAATATATTAGAGCATTCTATTCAGGTTGTGAAAAACAACTTACAAATTGATTTGATTCAAAAAGTTCAGCATAAAATTGAAAATAATTCAGGGGACAAATTAGTCCCATATACGTGAAAGGGTTAAACTTCTTAAGATTTTAACATTTCTTCTTCTTTGTAGCCCTACAGCTCCTTTCGGGCCTTCGCTTAGAGATAGTCAAAGTATCTCATTGTCATGGTCGAACGTATCGGCACTCCCCAAGGTGATATGATCATTATCGCGATTTGGCCGTGTGTCCGTCCACCCAGCTGCGATACGGTCTGTATTGACGCCAGCGAGACTTGAACCAGAGACCTTCGGCTAACGGGCTTAGTGCTCTAACAACTGAGCCACGCGGACTACTCTAACCACTTAGCCACGCGGACTACATTTTACATTTATGTAGGTTAATATAAGACCCTGACGCCTACAAAATTTTATGGAAAGTAAACCATAGCTAAGTGAGTTATCGTCATTTCAATTGTATGGAATTACAAAACCCATAACACATGTCCATAGTTGATGTATATTTCAAATCGACCAAGGCACTCTTACCATCTTCGGATTTTCATGAAAATTTAAGAAATAGTGGTTTACTTGAATGTGTTTAATGGACCAAGTATTCAGCAAAATTATTTAACATGTAACAAAATCGTTGCTGTTATATGCTTATGAACGAAACTTTGAATCTTTTGGATGATTTGGAACGATTTTTAAAGAAGTATCGGGTGAATAATTCAAATCATTGATTCATTTCGTCAAAAATTTGTTTTTAAACCCCATAATGGTCATAAAACCCTTCTGTTAGGAGCTCTCTTCTGCCTCTCTTGTTTCACCCATGAGTATTAATTAAAGGTACTCATCTTTAGTCATTTACTGAATTGAATCAAGTGTTAAAAGCACGTACCTTAAACGTTGAAATTGGCGAAAATAACTCAAAATTACTCAATCTTCGCATTTAAAACAACGACTATTTTCTATCCTGTGTTTTCATTTTTGCCATTAAACGCTTTTATTTTGTTTTTTCCCACAAATATATGTTTCGGGAATAAGTTGCTCCCTTCTTCCGTGTCAATTATAAAATATATATAATTGACACAGAAGAAGGGAGCAACTTACTCCCGAAATATATATTTGTTAGAAAAAACAAAAAAAAAAAACAAAATAATAGCGTTTAAATGGAAAAAATGAAAACACAGGATACTCTGGAACCGCCAAACATGGGTAAATACACAGAGCGACTATTTTGTTTTGTGATAACGACGATTACGCAAAAATTTCGTAAATTTCCCCTTAACCCTGGAACACATACATGTATAATTTTCCCCAAATAAGTTGAATTACCAATAGCAAGCGTGTTTGTTGTGTTAGGATGTTATATGTATTTCATATTTCAAAAACAAAACACACTTTTCAAACTCTAGTAAAATAACACATAAGGAATTTAGTTTTCAGGGAAATGTGCTAAAGTCATACACGCAACACCATTTTCTACACTTAACAGTATAAAACGCATCAGGTTTATTCATCTTAAACGTATTATATTGTAAACTGTGTCAAGTCCCATTGACATAATGACTGAAATAACACGTTTGATTTAAAGTCGATTAAAAAAAGAATAAAAAATACATATAAAGTAATTCTACGAACACAACTAACTTAATTTTAAATTTAAAGCTTTCAACTGTGTAAGTTATTGATTGAATAATTAGTTGTATACGAGGTGTGTTCAAAAAGTAAGGTGACTTTGTATGTTTAGGAAAAAATATTCATTTATTCGTCAAAATTTATGTTGTCCCCTTCAAAGTAATCAATACGCTTGTGCCAATACATTTGTGTTAACGCTTTTTCCAATCCTCGAAGCACTTTCCATAAGCACTTTCCGGAATAGCCTTGAGCTCTTCCATCGATGCTGTTTTTACCTCCTCAATCGTTGCAAATCTCCGTCCTTTCATAGGTCTCTTCAGTGTTGGGAACAGAAAAAGTCACACGGGGCCAATTTCGGTGAATATGGTGGCTGAGACATGATTGTGGTGTTATTTTTGGCCCAAAAATCGCCAAGCAAGCAAAACACTTCTAATCGTTATGCCTCTCACAAACAAACTAAATATATTTTATAGCTACAACTGTAACTATATGTTTGTGACAAGTGCACCAACATTTAAAAAAATATCGATAATCGAATGTACGCTGCCCGAATTATTTGAAATTTTTGTACACACCTTGCATACCAGCGATAAAATAAAATTTGTTGGAAACTATGATTTTTGTAAGAAATTAAAAATCGAGGGACTAAATACAAGTAGTGCTTGGAAAAGAGAAGATATAAGCTAACATCTTCCAACGATGCAAAACTGCTGACGCCTGGGCTGCATCGCAAAGTGAAATCGGATCGCGAAAATCAACATCTCGCAACAATGCAAAACTGCTGACGCCAGAGTGACATCGCAACATGAAATCAGAATCGCAAAGAATTGAAAATGCAAGCGCTGCAGATTGAATATTGGCATAATTTAGAATTAGTTTAGATTATTTCAGTTCCATTGTAACTCACAATAAATAAAGATGGGCCATGCCCTTAAAATTATATTTTTTTATTCAAAACCGCGTTTGATTTGTTAACTGGCACCCAACCTGGGGCACTTGGGCACGCACAAAAAAATAATTCGACCGAATAAGTAAAACAAAATTGCAAAGGATTGACAGAGTAATTTCTACCAAGATACTACTAAGCCTTTATGTCTTAACATTGCGCTGAGGCTGGCCAATGGTCCTAATTGCGACTCGGTTCGCGAATTGTTTAAAGAAAAAGTCTTATGTACACAGTAATTCCTTAGTCGCGATAACCAAGGACTCGGTTACTACACGTAAGCTTAAGAACCGGAAATTTAAAAAATGTTCCACGAAACGCGTGTGTGTCGCTGTATTCTACCTCCAGTAGCCTTCATAATCAAAAAAGGCAAAAAGGACACTCGGTCAGGACAACGAGGATTGAAGCAGCGCTCAAATGGATCAACGTAGAAAGACAACTTCAAGGAGACAATCCAGAAGGGAAACTTCAAGAAAAATTTCGTTAATATTTCAACGACTGGGACGACAACAGGAATGTTGCTTATGTAAGCAATTAAAAGAAACTATAAACACATATGTAAAATTACACCAAATAACTAGATTCAATGAAAATAATTGAAAAAAGGATTAAAAATAAAAAAAGTTAGTTTTTGATTAAAGTAAAAGAAGTGAATCTTTGATTAAAGTAAAGGAAGTAAAATTGTGTGTGAAGAAAAGAACAAATTCAAATTAGAAACGTTGTAAAATTCATAAGTATTTAAAAATATATGATCTGAAACTTTATTTTTAAACCATTTGTAAAGGCACTAAATTCCAGATTGATCTATGATTTAAACAAAATTGTATCTCGAGGAAGAAGTTGAGAAATTTATTGATGACCAGCCAATGTCAAACGTGCCTCTTTAAAGTACTTTGATTGGACTTTTTTACATTGTTTATCTCAATTGCCCGCAATTCCATTGGATTTTTTCTCTACTCTTTTTGTTGATTTGAAGGGTGAATTTTCAGATAACGCGTTAATTGGCTCGTCATTCCGACTAATCTGTATTTTCTCTCGTGTTGTGAAAAAGGTGCGTGAAGTGAATAATTACAATCCAACGCGGAACCTTGGAAACTCCGAAAAATTAGAGTGTTCACTGTAGATAGAGGTTGAGTGATATTTTGAGGCAAAACGTCTAATCCTAGTAACCTTATTTAGCCTCTAAGGCTAAATTTCGATAGTCTGGCGGATGCGCTACCTAATCTTGATCTCCCAGGTAGTAGTAACACGCCTAATAATACTTCACATACTTTTACCAATAGCGAATTGGCTCAAATGATTTCACGGGCGGTCGCCGATACTCTTAAAACGCAAGAAAGGGAAATTTTCGGTTCTATCATGGACCCAATTCCTGATACCAGTGATGATGTCAATGTGCCTGTCAACGTCGACAACGATCGGGATCTGTTTGACATGTATAAGACGGACATTCTCCGGGGAACCGGAAGAGTTCAGCTCTTGGCGAAAAGTGTCGATAGAGTATTGAAAATCTACGACCATTTGAAAGGTACGCCAAAATAATAAGGCATGCTATCCGTTATCAGGAACAAGATTTTGGGCAACGCCGATATAGCGTTAAAGTCCTACAACACCCCCCTGAATTGGTACAAAATTTCCAAGTGCCTGGCTCTGTATTATGCAAACAAGCGGGACCTCGGCATATTGGAATACTTGTTGACGACCCTGGTACAAGGCAGAAATACCGTTTTCTAATTCTATCAGGAGGTTTACAGCCACTTGTCACTGATCTTGAACAAACTAGGATCTATTGACATGGGCCAGCATGCAATAAACATCATGACTCAATTTTGTCGTGACAACAATTTGGACACGTTTATTAGAGGATTGAGGGGTGATCTTCAAAGATTACTGGCTATTAAAGAACCAGTAGATCTACCCCAGGCATTGCATCTAGTCTTTAAACTACAAAACATGGATTATCGTGCACAGTATGCGAATAATTCCAACCTAAGTGCGCGGAGACATTATAATAATCCACCTCCGGTTCCACCACGAAAAATAATGCCTAGCGCTCGGGAACCTGCTGTGATTCCAGTTCCTAGACGTGATATCTACCCGCAACTTGTTCATAATTTGCAGGCATCACAGCAACTGCGATTTCACCAACAGAATATTCAACATCCTCAGCGTGAATTCAACCAGCCGCCTCCTCGACCACCACGAGGCCCCATTCCTATTGATATTGACCAGTCCTTAAAGACTCACGCGGTTAACTGCGCTAATTGGCCTCAGTGGCAAAACTTTGCCCAGAAACGCCCTCTACAGCCATCCCAGAGGCAACATCAACCCCACAAGACACAAAGGTTGCTTTATACACAGCCCAAGGTACAAACGACATGACGGAGAGACAATATGAAGAGGAGACTGAAAAAGTGGACAAAAACTATAACCAGACCTTGACTGAATATACTGCCTCACAGGAAGAACCAAGTGTCGATCAAGACGAACAATTGGAAGACGTATATTTGTTAGGTTGATGCGCTCCTCACTTCCATTCTTCGAACACATGTTAAGAAGTGGAGAGCAGTTAAAATTTTTAGTAGACACTAGCTCCAACAAAAATTATATACAACCAAGAGATATTCAATATCTCTGTTTAATAAAAAAGCTTTCTACGCTAACTCCATAGGAGGAAACAACACATCTCTGAAATAGTTAACAAAATAGATATCAGGATTATCCATCTAAATTAAAGGTAAATATTAAAACTGAAAAATATTTTGAAAAATTGTTCCAAATTATTAACAGAGCTTGATGAAAGTTTAACATACACGAGTACAGTGAAAGGAGAAATACGGACAACATCTGACAAACCCATATATTCCAGGGCATATCCATACGCAATGGCCTTGAAAGAAGTAGTTGAGAAGGAAATTAACAAACTACTCAAAGATGGAATAATCAGCCCATTAAATCTCTCTATAACTCTCTGGTTTGGATCGTCCCAAAAAACCAGACGTATCTGGAGAGAAGAAGTATCGAATGGTGATTGCTTACCGCAAGCTGAACTCAGTTACCATCGCGGATAGGTACCCGATACCAGAGGTAGGTGAAATCTTGGCCAACCTGGGCAAAAACAAGTTTTTCTCTGTTGTCGACCTTAAAAGTGGATTCCACCAAATACCACTTAAGGAGAACGACATCCCTAAAACTGCCTTTTCTGTCAACAACGGCAAGTTTGAATTCACACGCCTTCCCTCTGGACTGAAAAATGCTCCATCCATTTTCCAGAGGACTCTCGATGACATTCTACGTGAGCAACTCGCTGCTATGTGTATATCGATGATATTATCATCTTCGGAAGCAGTGAGGAATAGCACTTCAAAAATCTAGAGAAAGTGCTCAAAACCCTAGAAGGCTCCAATATGAAGGTTTTATTGGACAAGTGTGAGTTCCTTAAGAGAGAAATGGAATTTTTGGGACTCGTAGTCAGCAGTGACGGCATCAAAGTACTATCCCCAGAAGGTTCAAGCGATCGCAAATTTTCCTGTTCCTAAGACCTTAAAGGACTTGCGATCATTTTTGGGAATGTCGGGGTACTACAGCCGCTTTATTCAAAATTATGCTAAAATTGCGAAGCCCCTGACTTCTCTTTCAAGAGAGGAAGATGGAAGAGTGTCCAAAAATCTATCGAAAAATAAAATGATCCATCTTGATTCAACGGCTCTAAATGCGTTTGATAATCTAAAAAACTGCCTGATTTCCAAAAAAGTAATTTTGACACATCTGAAATTCGAAAAAGAGTTCCAATTGACAACCGACGCCTCCAACTATGCCATCGGTGCAATTCTCTCGCAGGATGGCAAGCCCATCATCTTCTTGTCGAGAACTTGAACAAAAACTGAAGAGAACTATACCACCAATGAGAAAGAGATGCTTGCTATCATCTGGGATCTCAACTCATAGCGATGCTACCTCTATGGCTCTCGTAAGGTCAAAATATACGCTGACCATAAACCGTTAACATATGCGCTGAGCAACAAAAACACAAACAGCAAGATGAAAAGATGGAAATCCATCTTGAAGGATTACAATCACCAATTGGAATATAAACCAGGCAGAGCAAATGTTGTTGCAGACTTCCTGTCACGGCCCCCAAAGAAACTTTGGTGATCTCCTTAACACCCACAGTACACAGTGATGAAAGCTCATCCCAAAATCTGATTCCCGCCACCAAATCGCTTGTCAACGTCTTCCGAAACCAAATCATCCGAAGAATTGGTGAAGAAGACAGTTACCAAGTACAACACCCTTTTCCTAATTATTCCAGACATACTCTCATAAAGCGACAATATTTGAATACCGGCATAATAAACATCTTCAAACATTACATTTACCCTAACACGATGAATGGCCTTCGGACATCAGAAGAAATCATGAGTCGTGTTAAAGAAATTTACCCTGTACATTTTAAGAGCTATTGGATTCGATACACCCAAAAGATTGTTAAGGATATCGCAAGTAAAGCTGAGCAGGAGGAAAGAATCCTTCAAACACACAAAAGGGCACACCAAAATGCCGAAGAGAACCGCATGCAACTCCTTGAAAATTTTTACTTCCCAAAGATCGCGGCAAGAATTAAAAACTTGGTGAATCGATCTAGTATGCGCAAGGACAACAAATATGATCGGCACCCCAATAAACCTGTACTAAACCCGACACCTATCCCAACATATCCAGGCCACACGATCCATATCGACTTACATAGAGTCCTGACTGCCATTGACAAATTTTCCAAGTTTCGTCAGGCAAGGATCATTGCTTCTTAATCAATCGAAGATATTAAACAACATCTGACAGGCTTGCTCTTCTACTTTTGTCTGCTGGAAATAGTCGTTGTAGACAACGAAAGCTCACTTAGATCAACCTCAATAACGTCAGTAATGGAGGATGACCTTAAAATTAGTGTCTCTAAGACACCACCATACAAGAGCGAGGTTAACGGGCAGGTTGAACGGTGGCATAGCAGTCTCACCAAGATTATGAGATGCCTGAGGAAGGATGGACCCCCTAGATCCTTTTAAGGTCTGTTGCAACGAGCCGTCCAGGAATATAATTGTACAATACATTACCGGAAAAAAGCCGATCGAATTGCATTTCGGTCGAATCCCGAGTATGGAACCAGAAGAACTAGAAAGTATTCGATTATCAAATGTTGACAAACTAAAACTCAAACAATAAAAGGACATGACAAACCACAACAACACTAGACAACGAACAAAAAATTATGAGATAGGTGAAACAATTTATGTTAGAATAAATAAAAGGAACGGATCTAAACTTACAGCGAGGTACAAGCGGGAAATCGTTAAGAAAAATTATAATTCAACCATTTTGACTGAATCTAGCAAAACTGTGCATAAGAGTCACATTCGTAATTGAAACTTTCTTTCAGTTTACTACTACTCTGCACTGTTAATGCAAAAATCAAAATGTTGGATTTCTCTAACTCCTAAATCATCTCGTTCCATACGGGAAGGGCCAAAATTCAAGATGGAAATTTCAAGCTTATCCATACCATCGGTATATACCAATATGAATGCTTTGTCTCCAAAATCGAACCTATTCTCAACCTCTCAGAAATCAAGCACCACTCTTCTTCGTCACACTTATCCTACGAACTTCAACAAATCCAGGAACTAATTCAAAATTTAAAACCTAGAACAATCACTCGATTTTATCGGCACCACCTGGAAGTGGATTGCAGGTAACCCAGATCACGAAGATTTGGTAACGATGCAGGAGAAAATTAATAATCCCCTTCAGAACAACAATAGACAAGTTATAATCAATAAAATGTACAATGAAAGAGTAAATAACATAACTATGATTGCCAACAAGATCTAAAATTTAGTCAAAGTAAATAGTCAAATAAATTACGAAATAATTTTGGATATAAAATTTAGACTTTCACTATTAAAAGACGAATTAAAAACCATAAATTCAGCATTTCATTGGGCAAAGCTAAACAAATAACCATCCTATGGCAACCGATGAAATCATTTCAGTCATCGCATTTTACCTTTAATAATCATAATTTTGAAATTATTTACAAAATTTTTAACAAAACGTACCGTTACAAAGATAGAAATCCAGCAAGCTGCCGAACAACCGTCACCCGTTCCAGTTTCTTCCCCATCACCAGAAACCGCCCTGCAATCACCAAAAAATGTCAGGTTCAATGACATTAAGTTTTTCTTACGATCGGGGACGATCGTATTTAAATATGGACGAGTTATCTTCCCACGATGCAAAACTGCTGATGCCAGGGCTGCATTGTAAAATGAAATCGGATCGCGAAAATCAACATCTCGCAACAATGCAAAACTGCTGACGCCAGAGTGACATCGCGACATGAAATCAGAACCGCGAAGAATTGAAAACGCAAGCGCTGCAGATTGAATATTGGCATAATTTAGAATTAGTTTAGATTATTTCAGTCCCATTGTAACTCACAATAAATAAAGACGGGCCTTGCCCTTAAAATTATATTTTTTATCCAAACCCGCGTTTGATATGTTAACTTATAACACACACGTTGAATAAAAATAGGCATAACACGTTTCTATCGACACTTTTTTGCTCAACAAGCATTTCAATTGAACCGTAGTAAAAACACTCATCAAATGCGTAAAAAGCCTTATTTGAGCACTAGAAAGTTTGTAATAAATGAGTACAAAAAATTAAGTGGTCAAGTGCGTTGACTCAAAGCTTTCAGCATTTACAGTGTAGAGTCGAAAATATTACACGTGCCTCCTTATATGGTGTTGAAGAATTCAATGATTTCTGGTTCACCTATTTCTTCATTGATAGGTTTGTCGGGACGCATCAATACATTAGTTAGTTTTTTTTTTGAGACAAATAATGCAAAAGTCGTATTTTTTATAAATCTAAACAATCTATAACCTGCTTTTTGGTCCTGTCTGTCCGTCCGTCCGTCCGTCCGTCCGTCCGTCCGTCCGTCCGTGTGTCACAGCACTTTTTCTCGCAAACTACCAAAGCTAGAAACATCAAATTTTGTATGCAGGTGTAAAGTGGTGCTCTCTTCAAATTTCAACTCCAAAAAAATTTTATAAGGTTTTTAAGGGGGGTCTCCCCGTATAGGAGAGTGGCCACCGAAAAAAAAAAATTCATCAAAGGTAGCCATCAAATGAAAGATCTTGACGAGAACTTTTCAAAACAAGTCATAATTTGACACAGTTTGCTCGAGGGATGCACAGAGAGGGGTAATACACGAAAAATTGGTGTCCCCCCTCGCGATTGGACACCTGCGATCCAAAAAATATGAAAAAAATTATGGAGGTAGGTGTTTATAGTACAATCACAACAAATATCTTAGAAGTCAAAATTCGTTCAACTTTGTTAATAATAGTATGATATTCGAATTTCACATTTTCCCCGATAAAATCGTATAAGTACCCTTAAACTAAACGATATTTAAGCAGTCCTACACAAGGCCCTAATACTTTGTAAGATTGATGCAAATCGAATGATATATACGGAAGTTATAGCCATTTGAAATTTCTCTGATTACAACAAAAATAACACATGATTTTGGTATTTTATGGACTTTCCATCGAATCAGTCACTGCAGCGTTGATTTGATCTTCTTGAAATTTGCAAATTGGATCAATAACATTAATATTTTTGGGAATTCATGATTTGAGTGATTTTTGTTGGAATGCAACAAAATGGCGACCGTTGAAAATAAAAAAACAATGGGTTTTCATTTATACGTGCACATCTCTTTGAAATGTTTCTTGACTTTTTTCGTTGCTGGTGACTGCATTTCTGAGAAGTTGAGTACAAAACCCTTCTGACATGAGCGTAGGTCTATCCATCCAACTTGTTTATTTTTGCACATGGCGCCAACCTAAGTCAAGCCGTTTTAGATAAGTTTGTCGACCAACTTAACAGAAGGAAATCAATTATCTGCGTTCCAAATAATGGCTCTGCCAACAGCAGTACGTTTTGTGTATTGGAATGTAAATTTGGTTTCTTTGTTTCGAATTTGATTTTTCCAAAAGATAGAAGCATTATACATTGAATACATTTGGCGTCCTGGACATGTGGGGTTAAGTGGAGATAGTGCGATTACGCCCTTTTGCTCCATTTCTATATGTGGGTAGCTTTGTACCCAAATGGCATATAGCAAACAATACAACTAGATTCTGTCATTCCTGTACCACAATGTTATTGACCTGAGACTAGGGTAGGTGAGCCTTTGTTAGTTATTGGCTGGTCTTAGGGGATTCAGGGAGCTATTAGTGTGTTCATCTATCCTGTCGAACAGTTTTAGTGCGCGATCCAGTATTTATTTGTCAATAGTGTCTAGTTTGAGGTCATTATGAATGTCAATGTTCCTAATGTACCAGGGGGTCTAAAGACTCTCCTAAGGGTCTTGTTTTGCAGGGATTGAAGCAGTTTTTTGTTGGATTTTGAGGTCTGACAGAAGGCTATGCAGCCAAAGACAAGAGAGGGTGTTATAACTTGTTCGTAGATGAGGAGTTAATTTTTCACATTCAGTTTTCCTGATCTTAAAATGGGATGTGAGTAGGATAAGATACCTTAAATAGTGTTATCATTTGTCACGTATGTGGTCAGTACATATAAGTCTATTGTTAAATTTTAGTCCTAGGTATTTTGCTGTTCTTTTCCAAGGTTCTGAGTTTGAGTTCATTCGTAATTCAGGAGGTTGTTGTCGTCGTATTCTTGTGATGAAATTGGCTTGTGTCTTCTCAGCGTTAATTTTTATCGTCCACCTTTGAAAGTATCCCAAAAGTATTTCAGTAGTTGATTGCAGACTTGAAGATATGGCTTTTGCTTGTCGCGAGGTGTAATATATGCAAGGATCGTCCACATATAGGGAAATTTGAATGCTGTTAGGCAGACGTAGGAGGTCTGCAATGGATAGGGTGTACAGTAATGGAGATAGTGATGACCCTTGTGGAACTCCAGCTTGAATCGGTTGCATGTTGGTTAATATGTTATCGATTTTCCGCGTAGAGATCTGCCCTGCAGGAAAGCATTGATAATTTTTATCAAAGACAGTGGAATGGAATATTTATGCAATGTACAGATTAGCCCTTTTGCTATGTTGAACATAGCTAGGCCTGTTCATTTTCTCCGAGTCAACCCATTTCTTATATGTTGGACCATCCTTGTTAACTGGAGTTTGGTGGAGTGTCCAGCTCGAAAGCCATATTGTTCATCTGGTATAACCTTATTGTTCTCAATATATTTGGACAACCGAGTTAAAAGTGCCTTTTCTGTGAATTTAGAAAGAGAAGACAATAGACTTATTGGCCGCCAATTTTGCGAGAAAGATTCTTATGTGGTTTCAGGATCACGATTATAATTGACATTTTCCACGACTTGAGGAATTTGTGTAGGCGAAAGATGGTGTTGATGATGTCCGTCAAGGCTTGCAGTATGTTGTTTGGTAGCCATTTCAGCATGGCGTTCATCAAAAAATCAGGTCCTGCACCTTTGCGTTTCTTCAGAGTGCTTTTCATGTGTTATAATTCCGGCAAGTCTAGTGGATGAATTTTGTTAGTGCTTGTTGTCTCGGAAGCTAGCGGTCTTTGTACAGAGGACTCAATTTCATCTTCAGATTCAGGGTGCTCTTCAGGGGAATCATCCTCATGGAATTGCAGTTCAAGGGTGTCTGCAAAGGCTTCGGGTTTTCCTGTGTTTTCATATTTAAGGCCATTTGCTCCGTGAATGGAGGAGACATTTAGTTTTTTTTCACTTTAAAATATTTTGAGAGGCGCCAGAAGTTATTATCATCAGGTTTGAGGCTTTGCAAAAATCCTTCTCAAATGGTATTTCGAAATTCCTGAATCTGATCACGTATTTTGTGGGTTGAGCAATTGGCCTTGATTTTTAATCTAGGATTACCCGTGTTCCTAGCTCGTCTCCGTAGTTGATTCCTCTTCCTTATCAGGTGCATAATATCTTGAGGAAGTTCACAAGGATTGTGTTCCCTGACTGCAGTTTAGGCTGTATTATTTTCCTGAGTAAGTACGACTTTTTTGGTAAGTTATTCTATTGTTTCATCGACATCAATGCCTGAATTTAGTAGCTGGGTGTGGCTTTCTGAGGCCAGAGTATCCCTCAAAGCTTGCCAATTTATAGTATTCTTTCCTTTTAGAGGTTCACCTTTGATGATTTCCTCTATTAAAAAGTGCACCGGTTTTCGGTCGGAAGAGAGATCGTCGAGTACCGTTGTACGGATATTATGGTGGATATCTCGTGAGATTCCGAAGACTACGATATTACCAAAAGCTCGGCCATAGTACGCTGGCTCACTTGGCATGTGTAGTCTAACGTCTTTGGCTGTGATAAATCTGCTTAGCTCAGCCCCAGCTCAATTGATTCTCACTGCATCTCAGGAATTATGATAGGTGTTGAAATGACCTTTCACCAGTAGTGGATTTTCCAGCTCAAAGAGGGAGCTTATATCTTGATAGAAAGTCAGTTACAGTGACATGACTACAAATTCAAATGAGTTTGTTTTTCTCTCAATTACTGTCGCTTCTACGCGTTGTGGTTGTGGGGTTTCAATCAGGTAGTGATTCACATTTCTTCTCACAAGAATGGCCGTTCTGCCTCCACTTCCTGTCATTCTATCATTTCTGTATATATAATAGTTAGGGAAGCGGAGACAGATCCCCGACTTCAAAAATGTTTCCAGGATGAGAATAATATCAAATTTATGGTCAACCATAAACTGCCGAAACCAGTGTTTTGTAGCAGGGGGTTTGCGTTCCACGCAAGTAAGGAAATATGATTCATGGGGGAAGTTATTGGGTGTTTTTACTTAGGTTTTGTGGCGCAAAGAAGCCCGGCACCATTCTGACCATCATTTTTTGCATCATCAGTTTCATCTGTGACTACATTTTGATGAAAAATTGCTCCATATTTCATGGAGTGAATGTGGTTTGTGGCTGGGCAGGAGTAGTCGGGGTTCTATTGGTGTTTACACTGAGTTGCAGCTTATTTTGGGTGGCAATTCACGTGAAAGTTTTCCTGCACTTTTTGGGGCTTTCGAGACATCCTCCATAGTGAGCGAGATGTTTTCCTCCACAAATGATGCATTTAGGTTTTTCGGTGATTTGCTTTTTGTTGTGTGTAAAGTGATGAAGGCCATCGCACTTTACCAGCGAGCTTGAGCGTGCCAGGTGCTCAATGAGTGGCCAAATTGTTGGCAGTTATGACACATAGTTTGTTTGCTACGTAGTTTCATCGACTCGACTTGGCAAATGAGATGGTAGATAGATCTAACGTTGTAGATTTCAGTTTCTGGTTTCGGCAGAAGGACTTTTACCATTTTAGAGGGGCTGGATTGAAATCTTGCATAGAAAACTTCAATAAGGTGGAAGCCTTGCTGCTTGAGATCTTCTTTGATTTCCTCCACCGATGGTCCATCAAAACCGCGAATTATCACAGTTAATTTTCTATTATCAGGGAGGAAGTACGTGTGATACTGCTATTTGCCCAGTTAAAGTTCCATGGAGCATTGGGGTATAATCTGGATACCCAGATATACGCGTTTGGCAGAGTCGTACTTTATATTTAACTGCTTCATAGGGGCAGCCAGTTTTGTTCATTTCTCCGGTTTGCAGAGGATAATGGGGACAGTTTTAGGGCATGCCTCGTTGAGAGTATCCAAGTGTTTTTGAAGTTTACTTTCTTCGGGAGTTGAAACTTGTGAGGGTTTTTTGGTATTCATTTCTAGGAATGAAACGGTCGGTTTTGGAGGTGGTAGAGCCGGAAAACGGTGCAAATTTTCGTTTGAGTCCACCATATCCTGGTCAGACTCTGTGGCTTCTCCCGAAGACGATTCAGCTCTGAGGGATGGTAAACCTATGGTTTATCTCTTTCTGGAGGATTTTGATCTTGGTGAATCTAAACTATTCACCAAAAGCTTAGCCATGAGCTCGTCATTCGTCTGGCGTTCATTTTTCAACTCATTTTGGGTCTATTTGTGCTGTTAATGTGTTTGTCGCAGCGCAGTGAGAACTTCCTCCAATTGCATTTGAATCGCATTCGCCTGATTAACTTGCTCAATCTTTTCATTCATCCCTTAGTGGAAACACCGAAGGTTGGGTGCCAAGGGGATGAAAAAATTGAAATAGTCTGAGAAGTTTGGGTTTTTAAGTATTCCTAACAAATATTGAAATAACACGAAATAATAAGTCAACGTCGTTCGTCTCTAGTTGTGCTGTTTTGAAAATGAAAATATGCCATTTGAGCAGAAAAACACTCACCTAGAAATATATAGTTGGAACGCATTCCTTCTTCTAGATTCTCACACTTTCCACTTCTATCTTCTGAAGTCCCTTCTTCTTGCTTCTCGCGGTTTCGTGCTACATTCACTTTCACCACTACATTTTTTTCATGTCCGCACTGCTGCATGGCATTCACTTTTTCTTTCTTTGTGTCACTTTCCGTCAGTACTATCACTCTATCTTCCACTTCGTTGATCTCCTATTACGATAATCATTCTTTATCAATTCACTCTCCGTACGTTTTGGCGTTACAGAGGAATAAAGTTTTTATGCCATATTTTGCAGACTTAGTTTCATCAACTGTAACATACTCACAACAACTACAGTTTTTCTGGAAGCTATTAATAAAATTTTTGAATATATTCGTATCTATGATGAGGGCAACACGATCATATTTTATTTTTTCTTCTTTAAAATTGACATTTTCGAACATTAAGGCAGACAAGAGGAACATAAACTGCTTGACATTTATTGTTGAATGTATCTCTTTCTGTTCCATTCGTGGGCCAAAAATTTGCAATATCTTCATGGGCAGATTTGAAAACACATGACAAAAGCAATAATCCAAGGAATGCTTTGATTTCTAAATCGCTTACATTTTTGGTTTGGAGTGTACATACAATGGCAATCATCTCACATGTTTGTTATCTGCAGCTGCTTCCCTTGGTGTCATATTATCTTTTCAAGAATAGGGCCGACAATTCCAGGTAGATGTGGAAAAATGTTGTGGCTTCTCACTCTAGAGCAACTCGGTGGATTTTTACACCATTTGAATTAACTTTTGCAATAGTGGATACCTGGTTATTTCCATATTCTTCTCCCAATCGAATGATTAATGATTCGAGTCGAATGAAATTTCAAGTTGCAAATTTTCACAGGTGCTCAAATTTTCATCAAAAATCCCTCAAACATTCAGTATCTGAATCAATTTCGTCCAATAATTTTTGCGGATTTAATTGTTTATTTAAATATCGTGTCATCTTTCCAACGAAATGCCTGAAACAATACAAAATATAGAAGTATACCATCCGAAAAAACTAACGCTACAGGAATCCAGGGATCAGTTGGACCCAGCGAAGTTACGTCTGAGTATCAGACGACCACAATTCCAAAGAAATTGTTAACAAACATATGATAAGAGTCCATATGACTCATTTACAGTTTTAATCTAAGTAAGACTAATCACCTTATGACGGCCATAGAATATATTTTCGTAAGATAGATTTGTACAAGATAGATTCTTATAATTGTATAAGATAGATTCTTATAATTATTTTATTATTATTTATTTTGACCTAATGACCAATTCCAAAATGTAAGAATGCACATGGCGCATCAATATAAGAGTTACGATAAGATTTGTACAAGATAAATAAATAGTACTAATGACCTGGTAATTTAGAAGATAAGATTTTCTCTGTATATATTTAAGGAAAAACTTTAGTTAAGTCAGTCTTGTAAGCAACTTCATATAATAAAATATTGTCTCCTGGTATTTCTATTTTTTTCTATTTAACATTTCTTCAGTGGACAAATTAGTTCACGTAACTGGCGCAGTCGGACTTCGAACTAGAAAAACACTCTGGAGGAAATAATCAGGAAATTTAAACAGTTAAATTTTGCTAGCCATCAGGACTCACAAGGAGGAGCTGCAGTATTGCTATCAAAAATGGACTTCAAGCAATTATCAGCATATATCCATTCCCTCCCGCCTTTTGACGGAAGTCAAATTGATCTATTTCCATTCATCGATGCGATAGATGCCGTGAATCAAATGATAATTTCAAACCAATTTAAAACAATCTTACATCAGCAGGTTCTTACAAAGATTGTAGGAAAAGCACGCGAGCTGATACACAGTCACATCACTTCAAATTGGCAAGAGATCAAAGCGCTGCTCATCAATCATTTTGACACCCCGGAGAACGAGACCCAGCTGATGGAGAGGTTATTGGCAGCCCGTTTTACAATCCCAGGACAACTATATGAGTACATGTGTAAGTGTTTATTTAAATTAAACCATAAAATTAGTTATAGTAAAGAATATACAAATAGTCAGAAAAGTGAACTAATTAAACTTAAAAACCAAATCGCAAAAACAACCTTTATAAGCAAGTGTCCTGAACCAATTCGTGCGACTATTCACGCATATAAGCCAGAAACGCTCGAAGACGCGTATAAAGTTCTAGTAAATACGGGTTACCTAAATTATGGATCAAAGAGGCGTGATCCAGTTCCCTTTCGACAAAACCAGGCTAGTGGTCAAAATGCAAACGTGTTCCCCTCTAATTTTAATTCGGAGCAGAGGCTTAACGCCAGTGGTTACCCTGAAAATAGTAACCCTCAGGGGCCTAGAGCCAGAGTGAATCCCATGAATAACAGAGCAAGTTTTAACCAAAATAATTTAACTCTAACTTCTGATGTGTCTATGAACACAGCCTCTTCTTGTTCAACATCTCTTCACATTGATACGGATTTTCAGTTGCTAGCCTCGGACGAAAACACTTCTTGCCGATTGTTTTATTAACTATCGAGGACAAAAAAGTTCGTTGCCTCATAGATACAGGTTGTTCAACGTCTTTAATGAACAAGAAACTTGTTGCGCATCACAAGCAGCACACCTTGGCAAATCCTCTGCACATCTCTTCAATTAACGGAAACTCTTCTGTGACTAATGGATTCTGTTCTGAGTTTCCACGAGAATTTTCTATTCAAGCTAAAATTGAGTGGAAACTTGTGGACCTACATAATAAAAACTTCGATTGTATTATCGGCCAAAATATACTTGCCCCCACAAATGCAATCATAAATTTCAAAGACAATACGTTAGGGATAAATGGAATAACCATCCCTCTTAACTCAAATGAGACTGAAGTCTACCATGCGATTTCAAAACCATTCTATAAAGCCGAGATAGATAGCAATAAAATTGAAATTTATTTTGATGAAGAATGCTCCTTAATCGAGCGAATTAAAAACGAATTTAAAGACCTAGAGTATAAAAAGGATGATCCTTTAACTTTTACTCACGAAGTTAAACATGAGCTTAAACTCACGGTAGATACCCCGATTTACCAGAAAAACTATAGGTATCCATATTCCTTGAGAGATTTCGTAAAGAAACAAATTGAAGAAGATCTCAGACAAGGAATAATTCAACGGTCAAATTCACCGTATAATTCGCCAATTTGGGTTGTTCCAAAAAAACCCCAGGAGAACATCGACTTGTTATTGATTTTCGAAAGATCAATAATATTACGATCGAGGACAAATACCCCCATCCCTCAGATCGATGATATTCTTGGAAAATTAGGAAATGCGAATCATTTCACTACGGTGGATTTAGCAAAGGGGTTCCATCAAATTGAAATTAAACCCGAAGATCGCCACAAAACCGCCTTTTCAACAGTAGAAGGGCATTTTGAGTTTAATAGAATGCCGTTTGGGTTGAAAAATGCACCGGCAACTTTTCAGCGGCTCATGGATTCCGTTTTAAAGAAATATATTGGGACGAATTGCATTGTTTATATGGACGACATCCTCATTTTCAGTTCCTCTATTGAAGAGCATGAGGTTGCTCTGCGGAATATTCTTCAAACACTACGTCAGGCACAACTTAAAATTCAATTTTCTAAAACCTCCTTTCTTAAGAAAAACACTGAATTTCTTGGTCATGTTATCACCCCCCAGGGCATAAAACCAAACCCTGAGAAACTTAAAGCTATCCAAAAGTTCCCTATCCCTACCACACAAAAGCAAGTAAAATCATTTTTAGGACTCACGGGGTTTTATCGGAAGTTCATTAAAGATTACGCCAAAATAGCTAAACCTTTAACCATGACATTGAAAAAAATAGCAAAGTCGATGTGTCTGATAAAAGCTACGTAGACGCATTCGAAAAACTAAAACTATATATTCTAAATGATCCTATATTGGCACACCCAGACTTCGAGAAACAGTTTACTTTGACCACAGATGCCAGCAACTTTGCCATAGGTGCAGTATTAAGTCAAAATAATAGACCTATTAGCTTTGCATCCAGAACCCTAAACGAGCACGAAACAAGGTATGCAGCAATCGAAAAAGAGCTGCTTGCTATAGTCTGGGCCATGAAGCATTTTAGGCCATTTTTGTATGGCAGAAAATTTCTCTTACAAACTGACCACAAACGGTTAGTTTATTTAGAATATTTAAAAGAGCAAAACGCTAAGTTACAAAGATGGAAAATGAGGCTAATGGAGTACGACTTCATCACCCAATATATCAAAGGAAAAGAGAACTTTGTTGCTGACGCACTTTCTAGAGTTGAAATCCATGCAATAAACAACAGCGATACAAATTCGCTAGCTACACAGCACATGGCTCAGGAAGATAACACAAACTACATAGCTATCTCTGAAAAACCTTTGAATATATACAAAAAGCAGCTCGTTTTCAAGTTAGGCAAAACAAACAGTACTAAAAAGCAATCTTTTAATGGTAAAACGTGCATAATTTTCACATTCAAAGAATTTGACAATAAAAATATAAATTACATACTCCAAAATCATGTACCTCAATCTGGAACCACAGGAGTCAACTTCCCTAACAAGGAAGTTCTCCTACAATTTCAAAAATATTATAACACATGGGAGTGTAATAATCCTAAAGCTTGTATAGTTCAAGCTAATAAACTTCTTTGGGATTGCAACAGCGTCGAGATCAAGGAGCTTATTGCCAAAGAACATAGAAGCAATAATCATCCTGGGATAAGCAAAACCTATGATATAATATCAAAGAAATATTATTTTCCTTACCTGAAGGAAGAAATCTCAAATTTTATTAACAACTGTTCCATATGTGCTCAATCAAAGTACGAACGAAACCCCCCAAAACTGAAATTTCAATTAAGTCAAACTGCGAAGCACATACCAGACATTTATCATATCGATATTTGGTTCAGGGATAAGAATTCTCCTTATCTCACATGTTTAGATAAATTTTCGAAATTTTTTACAATCATACCGATTAAAAACAGACAATGGGACACTATCATGCACGCTCTACGTGCAATCTTCAACAAGATAGGTAAACCTAACTTATTGTTTCTGATAACGAAGGTGCTCTAGACTCAGAAAAGACAAAGAGCTGGTTGGAAAAAGAAAATATTGAATACCACTTTTGTTCACCACATCACAAGACCGGCAATTCAGACATTGAAGTAGCCCATCGTTCACTAAATGAAAATTTACGAACGTTCCTTCTAAGATGCAAGCAAGAAGACAAATCTCTGCAGGAACTTAACCCGATTGAAGAATGCATATCCTCTTATAACAATCTCGTTCATTCTAGTCATCAAGAAAAACCTGCGGATATATTCTTTAACGAGTGTAGTACACCCAATGCAGACATATTCGCAAGGCTACAACATTATAAAGAACATACAATTAAAAAACGAAATGAAGACAGACAAAATGTCGATCTAGATGATTCACTAGTCAAACATCCCAACCCAATAAAACTATCCTCCCGTTATATAAAAAAATCCAAAAACTCAAAAATACATCCACAAAGACTGAAACGGAAACGTAAATTTTTCCATTCCAGGGATGATTCTAATAATCTCATTTCTAATGCTCCCCGGAACGATCAGTGTAACCATGTCTCCACTTACTCAACAGAACGGATATGTGGCTATCGAAGTAGCAGCCCAATACACGGTTACGAGCAAAGCAATAGTTGGGTACCCTGTACACCAAAAGGATCTCGAGCAGCTTACTTCCTACCTCAAACGAGGGCTGTTAAATCTGAAAAATCAGAGAACAAACATAGATCTGAGAGCATCTGAGCAAATTATTGACCACTTGCATTCTGAAATCTCTGCTCTATTTTCGAGTTCACAAAGGTACAAGCGAGGGCTATTGAATCCAATCGGAACTATCCGAAAATGGTTAGAAGCGACCATGGATAACAAAGACCGACAGATTATACAGCAAAATTTTTACAAAATAGAAAATAACGAGAAAACCTTACAAATTAATGAGGAAAAACTTTTAAAATGTAATAACGACGTGCAAGCCAGCATACGAAACATTACTCGACAACTGGAAACAAACAATCATTTGATCGAAACCCATTCAGTCCAAATTGTTTCAACAATAAATAATCACACGGAAATTCTAAGCGCAATGCAAAACTTCTTACACTTCCAACAAATTTTGAACCTAGCCGTCGAAAAAGTCGAACAGATATACGAAATATTTTTGAACAACAAAGCACACCTCCTTCACAGAAATATTTTGACAGATCGCGACATAATCACATATAAAATAACGCCTTTAAAATTACAGTACATACAATCCGACGTGCTTATTGATAGAGAAAAATTAATAATTTTTATTTAAATCCCATTAATTTTGGAACCAATCTCAATAATTAACATTTTTCCGCTACCTAATAAACTCAACTTGCAACTTTATACTCCAGAAACTAGATATTTTGTTCAAAACGGCATCGCCAGAAATATAGATACAAATAAACCAATTCAAGACACTTTTGTTCGATCTATTCATAAGTTAAAACCAGTAGATTGTAAATTAATCGAGGATAATATGAACCATGCCTACGAAATTAACCAGAACACTGTCCTTTTTACAAATATACTTGCCAAACATGTCTATTATTCTTGCAATAACTCCAATGAGCATCAATTAATGGTAGAATTTAAGAACTTCATTATAAATTTCGAATTTTGCAAAATTAGGGTTGGAAAATATGTTTTTTCAAATACTATTAAGGAAGAATTCACTCCAAAAATTTTAGCTCAAGCCAATCCCATAGCAAATTATTCAGTATTACAGCCACTTAAATTTGAACATTATATAGACATAAAAAATAAAACTATTTAGCTGGGGCGAATCCAAGAATTACTAAAATTAAATACGACCCATAACCTACTAAAGTTTACAATACCGACTGGTATAATAGCAACATTACCACTGGCACTTATCTTAGCATATATTTTCAAACAAAAATATTGCAATGACAAATTGAAAATAAACATCACCAACAAATCTGAGGACAGATTTCCAACAAGGTCCCGAGGAGTTACGTCTGAGTATCAGACGACTACAATTCCAAAGAAATGGTTAACAAACATATGATAAGAGTCCATATGACTCATTTACAATTTTAATCTAAGTAAGACTAATCACCTTATGACGGCCATAGAATATATTTACGTAAGATAGATTTGTACAAGATAGATTCTTATAATGACCTTTTGACCTAATGACCAATTCCAAAATGTAAGAATGCTCATGGCGCATCAACATAAGAGTTACGATAAGATTTGTACAAGATAAATAAATAGTACTAATGACCTGGTAATTTAGAAGATAAGATTTTCTCTATATATATTTAAGGAAAAACTTTAGTTAAGTCAGTCTTGTAAGCAACTTCATATAATAAAATACTGTCTCCTGGTATTTCTATTTTTTTCTATTTAACATTTCTTCAGTGGACAAATTAGTTGACGTAACTGCGAAAGCACGCACCACCACTTTCACTAAGATTCTAGTGCCGAACGTCCAGCTCCTGCTGCAGCTTGGAATGTAATGAGATTACACGGAGCATTTGTCTAGCTACATGCTTTTAAAAATGCAACGGATTCTTTGCCATTGCTGGGTCAAAATGGACCCAATATTACGGCTAACGATTAAGGAAATTGAAGGTTTCTTTCTGAACTGTATTCGTTGGTACAGTGTGTTCTTTGGTGCGCTCAGGGGCGAATTGTAGGGTGGTCAAACGTAAGTCTACGTTACAGGTATTCGGCGATTTGGTAGAACGAATGATTCCTGAGAAAAGTAGTGCTTCGAGCGTAAACACTCTGCCGGTCTTAAGGCTGTACAATGAGGGAGTGGCGCCTATGGCAATCCTATTACAAGCTAAGTGGGACTGAATAACTTTAGCTGGAACTCTCTCCATTTAAAAAAAATGTGGCATGGATACGCAGCATGCGATATTGGTAAGACCATTAATGCTAGGACAAAATTCCACAAACATTTGCATTCGCTTTAGTGGAAAAGAAATTTATTCCAATGACCATTGTTAGGATTGAATTTAATATTTACGGCACGATTTTGTTTTGTGCACAATTTTATTGAAATCAAAACATAAATGTGCCTTTAGAAAAAATGAAATATTCATGAATAGACGGATGAAATCAAATCAGCATTCTTCCAGATTTTACACTAAACACTTCATAATATGAAAACAAAATTCATCCTTCCAATGCTTGCATAGTAAAGTTCATTCAGAATTGAGTGGAAAACACATTGATATGCAAAAATCAGCCCTTTTTTGTTCAAATATTTATCAAGGACGTAACGCGCGATGAAAAAGAAATCCACTGGGGAAATTATTATTTGCTTAAGTGGAAAGAGAGTATATTTTGAAGAAATTCAGCTTTCTGACGGATGTGTAAAAGTTTTCGTACAGTACTTTGCTTCTACAGACGCAGAGCAATAGTTACACAATACAGGAAAAAAAATTTTAAAACAATGAATGGTTCAATCTGTAGCTACAAAGAATTCTTACGTGCGTTTTATGTTTTTCATATGTTTGTACATCTTTCAAGGATATGTTTTTTAAGAACCTTCGTCAGAATTTTCGATAAGCTAGGAGCTTTTGAGTGTATGTTAAAAATTTAAACAATTCGGAGAGTGAAAAAAAGGAATTTTTTAGAAATTTTTGCTGAACAGTAATAAAAAGTTGGGTAGACAGACCTACGATCATGTCAGAAGGGTTTTGTACTTAACTTACAAGTAACCAGCAACGAATAAAATCGAGAAACATGTCAAAGACGATTTTATTGGAGAAAATGTGAAATTCGAGGATCATACTATCATTAACAAAGTTGAACGAATTTTGACTTCTGAGGTATTTGTTATTGTTTTACCCATAAATATCTCCCTTGATAATTTTTTCAGATTTTTTAAAATCACGGGTGTCCATTCGCGAGGGAGGAAGAACACTTTTCATGTATTTCCTCCCCTGTGCCCCCAATGAAGCAAAAACGGTTAGTTTAAGAACTGTTTTGAAAAGCTCTCATAGAGAACTTTCAATTGATACTCATATCGGCTACCTTTCATGAATTTTTTTTTCAGGGGCCACACCTCTGTACTGTAATCATCGATTCATGGCCTATTTTTTCGAATCCTAGAATGGTTACAAAGCCCTTTTGCTAGGCGCTCTCTCCTGCCTCTTTGACTTGTTTCGCCTATGAGTATGAATTGTAGGTACGCATCTTTAGTCATTCATTAAATTGAATCAAGTGTTCAAAGCATGCACCTTAAAAGTTGAAGTTGGGGAAAAATAATTCAAAATTATTCAATCTTCGAATTTAAAAGAACCACTATTTTGTTTTACGATTACTGATATCACTAACTGAACTGATTCTCAAAGATATTCATGATACCTATCATTCCTGAAATTCTCATGCAAATCCTAGCAAAGCTGTAGTGTCTAAGTCGGTAAAAAGCGCATATTGTTCCATAGCCATATGTTTCCATAGTAATACAGTGCATACTGTTCCATAGTAATACAGAAAATTCAAATCGCTATAATTTCATTAAATAGCATTCGATCTTTATGAAAATTGCAGAAAAGATCAATCTTACAAATAGTCATCTGTGCTGTGTTTATTGAATTTCAGCGTAACGTTAAGATTTTATTCAAGAAAACGTAAAATCGATAAATCTTACTATTACTAACAAAGTTGAGTCATGTCGACTTCTCATGTATTTGTTGTTATTGTACTCATAAAAGCCTACATTCATGATTTTTTTCAGATTTTCGGATGAAAGGTGTCCCATCGCAAGGGGGGGTACGCGAAAAGTTCGTTCATTTCCCTTTTCCGTACCCCCCTCGGCAACGATAAGGCAACTTTTAGACTTGTTTTGACAAGATTTCATGACGACCTTGCCAATGACACCCTACTCGACTACCAATAGTAATTTTTTTTTTTAAATGGTCACCTCCCTATATGGGGAGACCCCCTCTTAAACCCCTTTGAAAAATTTTTCCATCCCAGAACTTTCAAGAAGTCATCACTTCTAATCTTTCCACAAAGTTTCATTGCTATAGTTTCTATAGTTTCGGAGAAAAAGTGCTGTGACATACAAGACGGTCGGACAGGTTGTGATTGCAACAGGGCTTTGCATTTCAGTACAAAACCCTAAAAAAGACAAAAAACCTAAAAAAGAAACCAAAAACAACAACAACGATGACGGAACCAGCGGTTGCAGCCACGATGTTAACAGCACATCGGGAGCGGCACTAACGATGACAAAAACGATGATTAATGCAAAGATAGTGAAGATGCACGAAAAACAGATATTAACAGACTGAGATTACTGCGGCGGTCAGGCACAGCAAAAAAATGATGCAAATCCCAGAACGTCCTGAAAAGGAAAACCGGGAAATTCTGCAGATCCCGTCAGATGATCGACCGGTGGAGGAAAATATAAAGAACGTCAAAGATTGGGCTGTTTGAACTAGAGGAGCTCCTGGACACCATATGGCATTATTAGAAGAGCTGATTAAAGGCCGAAGACGAACAACAAGCTAAAGAAGCGCTGGGAACTTAATCTTAAAAGCACGTGCAGATAGCTCCAGCATCAAAATCCCCGTTGGCACCAGTCGGAAAGGTAAATTTCTCGTATGTAGCGTAAGGTTTCGGAAAAAAAATTTGGCTTGCCTACTACTTAACTTCTTACTGCAATTTCGGTAGCACTACATGGGTTTTTATTAACAAAAAGGATCTGCCGCCATTTGTGTATGGAGACACCCCATAGAGGCGCAAATATTTTGCCAATTAAATTAAGTTACACACGTATGGATCACATATTGAAAATCGGCGGGTAGTAAATTGTTATAAACATATTTATACTCGTTTCGCCCTTCTCACATTTGCTGTTTATACATTTCATAGTGGCTACCACACAAAGGTGATAACTTGTTGGCTTTAATAGCTCAAATAGTTAATTTCAAAAGATTTCCATAAAAGTTTAATCAGCACTTGCATTGCCATTAATATATACATTTTCAATTTTTTTCTGAATTATGAGGGCCGTCATTTCGATTTTTATTGAAATCGGCTGCTAAGAATATTAAGCTGTAAATTTTTGACTTTTTAATTTGTCATTCGATTTGCATAATTAATCAAATTAACTTGCCTTAATAACTTATAATTTCAAGTTTCAACGGAAGAGAATCTTGGCTGCTAGAGGACTACAGAAATAAAAAAAATTGCTTGCCGCCCCCCTGTATGAGAAGACCCGCCTGTATGGAGAGACCCCCCTTAAATACCTTAAAATATTTTCTTGCACTGCAAATTTCGAGAGGCACCACTTTTGACCTACGTAGAAAATTTCCTCATTCTAGCTCATGTGGTTTGCGAGAAAACTTGTTATGACGCACGAACAAACGAGCGGACGGACGGACAGACAGACAAGTCGCGATTTTATAATTTTTTAGGGTATTGTTAAAAATATTTTACAATATCTCAAAAATGATCTGGTTTATAAGTTCTTTCAAGTAAAGTCATTTAAAACGTTTCCATGAAAAATATTCATTATTTCAGTTGGCACTAAAATAGCGAATTGCGCTTGCCTTCAGACCTTTGGGGGCCGCCATTTTGAATGCATGCATTTGATTTTGGATTATTTTAAATCTTTGTATGCTAGGACCTCACCAATCAATGTACTATCTCGTTCAAATAGGAGTTTCACTCTAGACAGGGCAAAATAATTCAATTTTTAAAGAAAATGGCAGCTAAAAATATTAGGCTTTAAATTTTCGACTTGTTTATTTTTCATTCAATTTTAATAATTTCCTGTAAAATACAAGAACATAGTACATAAATTCATAATCTCAAGTTTCATCAAAATCCGTTGGAAAATGTGACCGCTAGAGGGCCACAAAGACATGAAAAAAACGCATATTTAAACTGCCGCCATTTTGAAATTTGCAAATGCACGATCACCAAAATATCAAAGACTGTAGGTGTAAGTAATGTCTATCTTGAAACCAAGTTTTATATATTTCGAATCAAAATTGCGACTTTTAGAAGCCTTTGAAGTTTTGAGTTTTAACTGGCCGCCATTTTGTTTTTTGCAAACTGACCTCCAGTCTTTTTACGTAATTCTTTAGATACTTATAATTTCTATCCGACTGCCGAGTTTCATGAAAATCTGTTGACCACTATTACAACAACAAAATTTTGCACGTTTTTCGACCTTTGAGCGGCCGCCATTTTGTTTCTGCCGTACCGACTTTGGATTTTTTATTGTGAGATTCATCACATACATCAGTGAACCTTCGTACCAAATTTCATCCAAATCGGAGCTATACTTTGGTCAGAACAGAAATCACGATTTTTCGTCTAAAATGGCCGCCATTTCGTTTTTGATCAGCCGATATATGTAGCTGGTTCACGAACTTAACCGAGATAATTACCCAATACACCTTTCCTGAAAACCTCTAGCGTGGTCACAAATTTCGTTATATCCCATACATATATATATATATATATATATATATATATATATATATATATATATATATATATATATATATATATATATATATATGATGCTCTCCGCAATAGGTAAATTTCTCTCGAGAAATTTACCTCAAAATCAATAAAAGAATGGTGTCTAGCCCAATCGAAGGAGATCGGGATAAAAGAAGGAAGGAAGCGCATTGGTGAAACCACCAGATCAAGGGTTGCAAATAGTGTTGACAAAAAGAGTGAAGAAAGCCGCAAATTAACTCCTTCAAAAAGTGCCAGGAAATAAAGTTCGCACGGATGCCAAACAAGAAAAAGGACTTGATGCGAAACAGGAGAGAAAAAAGCCCCTATGAGGACCCCCGCAGTAGGCGCTGCTCGCAAAACTCCAAGATGGTCAATCCCACGCGGAGGAGCTGCGGGATGTCAGGGGGAACGTAAGGTCTGAAGACACCAACACTTTCAGAACGAACAACGTGGTTTGGTTGGCCACATACTGGTCAAAATCAGAGCAGAGACCGACAATAAGGAAGCATTCTCCATAGCAGTAAAGAAAGTTCCTCCGCAAAAGCGCAACTATAGCCCGCTTGAGCTGATGGCAACGATCAAAATAAGAGGCATTGACTGTGTCAAAAGGGAGCTCCCTAGCGTGGGCAGGATCAAAGCGAGGCTGACACCAGAAAACCATAGGGGACAACACATGGTCATAAATGACTTGACCGAAAAGGACGCCAAACCCTTTCTAAGAAACGGCAAAGTAAGAATGGGGTGCGTTGTCTGTATTATGCTACAAAAAGCAGAAACTCTTCAATGTTTCAAACGCCTAGGCTATGACTACACCGCACAAGTATGCGAATGACCCAATAAGAGTTCCCTATGCTACAAATGCGGTAGAATGGGACAAAGGAAAGAGTATACGAAGGAGGGGCATTACTCTCTTTGCAAGGATGCTGATCCAAGACCTGATTTTAGACACGTCTTGGAATCAGGAGAATGTTGGGTTTCCAAGGAAGTCCCAGCCAAGGTAAAATCAGAACCTCGATGACCCGCATACTGCAGCTAAACCTACACCGCATTTCAACTGCCCAAAATCTGCTTGAGTAACTTTGGGGGGACGTGAAAGCCGACTTTTTGCTACTAATTGGGCAACCCATGATGAAAGTTTGGCATCATGGTATCTTGATAAAACTGGTAATGCCACCATCTGGGTTCGAAACAATGATTTCCAAGCGGAGAGCTATAGACAGAGGGTTTTGGTGCTCAGAGAATATCTTCTTTAGTATGCACCTAAACCCTAACGAATCGATATTAACTTTCCAAGTAAAGCTTAAGGCTTTGATGGGCACTGTTTCGAACGTAGACGGGCATGGGCTCGTTAAGGGAGACATCATCACTAAAGTTATCGAATGGGGCATGCTTCAAGCAGATCTGCGGGGAAAACGAGTCCTAGAAATGGTGGCCAGGATGGTGCTCGTTGTGCTAAAGACCAGAAATATGCCGAGTTTTCGCCGTATTGGCTGTGAAGGAACCATACTTGACGTGACATTCGCCTCGGAGTCCTTAGTAAGGAGGATACACAATTGGAAAGTGTCAAAGGACTACTCAGCCGGTGATCATCAGTACATTCTGCTTGATATCAGTGATGTTGTTCCCCAACGTCCGTGCTCTTGGCTTTCTTCAATTGGATGAAACATCACAAAGACGGACGTCGAGAGGTTTGTTGATGTGCTCACAGCAGTTGCCTCGCCGGAGGACGATTCGAAGGGACGGAAAAACTGGCAGCTCAAAACGTGATGAGCTCAACTATGAGCATCATTACGGCTGCTTACAACGCTTATATGCCCCGCTGGGTCACTGTCTGCATAGCGTTCGTTGTGCATGCTAGATGCTGCTGGAAAAGCGCTAGAGAAACTCATCAAATCAAGACTCGCTGATGGTATTCGCGCTGCTGGAGACGTATCTCCTCAGAAGTACAGCTATAGAGCAGAACATTCTACCATTGATGCGATTGCAGAGGTGTTGAGCTCGGTCCGAAAGGCAGAGACATACAGCCACACCAAGCGATAAATTGTTCTGTTGGTGACACTCGACCTCAGGAACGCCTTCAACTCCACTAGATGGGTGGATGTTCTGGACATGCTGGAAAACGCTTTTCAAGTTCCAGAATATTTAATGCGGCTTTTGAGGGACTACCGGAGTGACCGAAGCCTGCTCCACGACACGACATAGGGCCAACGAAGGATGAAGGTTACATAGTACGCTGTCTAGGGATCTATCCTTAGTTTGGACCTATGGAACGTGTCTTATGATGAGCTCTGAGACTGAACATGCCAGATGAGATTCGCTTGATTGGCTATGCGGCTGATGTTGCGGTTCTGGTCGCTGGACGCACCATTGAACAAGTGCCACTTAGGCTAGGTATGCTAACGCACCGACTGTGAGACTGGATGACTGCTCGCGGGCTCAGTTTAGCACTGGAGAAAACCGAAAAAGAGAATCACTAGAGTAAGGATGATCAGTATTGAAAACATACGAATCGAAGCCAGCGGTGCAGTTCCTGGGGCTACTATTCGACTCAAAGATGAGTTTCTCTAAGCAAATCAGGGCAATGGCTGAGAAGGCTGCTTCGGGAGTATTGGCTCTGAGTCGACTTATGCCAACGTAAAATTACCCAGCCCATTAAGAAGACGCGTCTTGATGAGTGCTGCAGGGTCGGTGCTACTGTACGGAGCAGAGGTATGGGGTGACGCACTCAGTAAGGAGTTAAACCAAAAACGCCTGGCACAAGTACAGAGAAGAGGAGCACTGAGGATTGCATTTTCATATCCGACAGTCTATGATTCGGCCATAAGAGTTATTGAGAGAGGGAGATGGTTGTCCGCAAGGAGAGACAGACAAACAGACAGACGATTGACATCAATCTTGGGTGAATTGCACGAAGGGAAGGTGGACTGCGTGCCTCACCCCGGTAGTGAGACCTTGACTAAATTGAAGGCATGTTGAAAGTGATTTCTATCTGAGTCAGCTTTTGAGCGGGCATGGGTATTTTCAGTCGTACCTGCACAAGATTGGCAAGTCACGGTCATCCAATTTTCGGTTTTGCCCAGGAGTGAAAGACAATGCCTGCCACAAAATGGGACCTCTGCAGGGTGACGGGAGGGCTCACTCCGGATAATACTTGCATAGTCGCGGTAATTCTCAGATCAGTTGACAGATGAAACGGTTGTGCATTAAGTTCTGGCCGTCCTAAAAGATAGAAGGAACTCACAGCAGCTTTGGGTGTTGTGGCTAGAGGATTGCTTGTCTGGCACTTCTTCTTTCCCCCTCCACTCCCACTAGAAGAAGAAGAATGCACCCCACGGCGTAACAAAGCCAGGCCTGGCCCGAAGTAATGTGCCAAACGCTACCAGGCTAGATTCTCGGGTTGACAGGGGAGGTGTTTAGTGGGTAGTCCAACCGCCTTCTTGCGAGCATGGTAGTCGTATACTCTGTGCATAAATGGGATTTGCCCTCCAACCACAAAAATAAACACGCACAGTTCGATTCTGCTCTGGTAAGTGTTATTGGTTTATCCCAGAAGATAATATATTGCCGCATCACCAGCCTCGCTCTGATTCATTGTCAATTTGACTTTCCGTATATTATAAAATAAAATAAAACTGCTAAGGCTGGTCGTTTTGAAGGCAATATTCAACCTGCTGTCTAGTATATTATCATCGAAATGAATTTCTTTTTTAATACTCCTTAGTCCGGCTGTTATTTTCAAAATACAATTTTAACTTTGTTATTTGTATAAAAATCGTCTCTATGGTAACTAATGGCTTGACATGCACCACTCGTCATGGGCGACTTCTTTGAAATCTTTGAAACCAGGTTGGCATTCATAAACAGCGCTAAAATTTTGACCAGGAGCAAACAAACACCTAAGAGAGAGAGAGAGAGAGTGAATCAACCCAAAAGAGCGACGACAAATTTTTATGTTTAATTTTAAAGCCGGGGTGGTTATGTTGACATAAGCGACTCCAATTATATTCATATGAGGTCCGTATGAAGGTGCTATTTGCATAATATATGAGTATCTTGTGTTCACATGCTGTATCATTTGAAGTGAATTTGTTATGTAAAGTTTTACACATTATTGAAGTTGTAACCGAAAAGTACTCGTGTTAACCAGATACCTTGAACTCACTGAATCTCTGATGAATAAGAACCGGATGGGCTAAACTCATATCAAATGCATGAGAGAGCATGCGACCGGTTTCTGCTCTCTTCCAAGCAAACTGTCTGTCATTTCCTCCCCGTCTGCCTCTTGCTGGTCACTTTTTTGTTCCAAAAGCTGACTAGATGTGAACTGTCTGTCAAGTTGACTGATGCAAATTGAGCGCCAAATTGACCAATTTGTAATTTTTGTCGCGAGTTTTGTCCGATATTAAAACTGTGGAAAGTGCTCGCGATCTAAATTCGATGCAAGTGTTTAAAGATTCGATTGTGGTTTATAATTCAAGTAACTTTATCGTGTGACACTGTGAAATTAATTTACAATTTCAAAATGAAATGTGTAGTGCCTTCGTGTAAAAATCATAGCAGAAAAGGATCTGTAGGTGTTTCATTTCACAAGTGAGTAGTTAATATGTTAATGTTTTGCATATTTTTCATACAATGCTGAAGGTTTTTCATATAGAAAGCAAATTTTTGGTATTGTATGAAAATTTGTTTACGTTGAGCAGCAGCCATGTTTGCTTGTGCAATTTGGCTCTCTCTAAGGTTGTAAACAGGAGCGTAGCAGTAGGAAAAGTAGTCGCAGGGGTTGTTGCAACCATATTGTCACGTGGTTGTCCACTCCAGTATTATTTAATTACTCAATGCACTGAATCATGTTTCCAGTTCAGTTTCAGCCTAGATTATTTTCTAAGCCACTCTACCATATCCCATCGGTAGAAATAAGTTTAAATAGCAGAAGAGTGCTCCTGCCAGAAGGGTTTTGTGGAACAAATAGTAAATCAAACAATATGTTCTGAATATCAATATTTGACTAATATACCCGTACAGATTCCATGAATTGAGTTCGAAGAACTAAAACCTGGTTATTATGTATTTGAGCTCGGCGCCATTTTTTTCAAGTATTTGAACTTGAATAGTCATGATGACACATCAATATTCTAAACCATTTCTGAAATTTTTATCAAATTTCCTACATATTTGTAGTGTCTACGTCCGTTGCAAACGTGTATCTCCCAAGTATCATGTGTTAATGTTGTTGTGATTGTTAAATATTCAATCGCCTGTAACTTAGTTGTTTATTGTAGCTTATAAGAAATTGAAGCGTCTCGTTTCGATTTTAAAGGCATAAAAGTTAAATTTATAAAATTTACTATTATTATCAAAGTGGATCGAATTTTGATTTCTAAGGGGTTTATTGCTCTTGTACTCTTTAAGAAATACCTCTACGGATTTTTTTAGATTTCCCAGCTCAAGGGTGTACTATCGCGAGGGAGGACACAAAATTTTTGCATATTTCTCCTCCCCCTGCACCCCTCGAATAGTTTAAGACCTGTTTTGAAAAGCTCTCATCAAGACCTTACCAATATTGCCTACATTTAGTGAAATTTTTTTTGAGGGGCTACTCCCCTATATGAGGAACCCCCCTTAAACACCTTAAAAAATGTTTGTTATGAAATTTTCAAGAAAACACCACTTTAAACCTACTCATGAAACTTCGTGTTTCTAGCTTAAGTATTTTACGAGAAAATTTGCTTGACACACGGACGGACGAACAGATAGGTCGCGATTTCATAGGGTTTTGTAAAATTATTTTCCGAAACCCAAAAAATCAATACGTACTTACATCTTATCATGAGAGCAGCAGGAAATTCCTTCAAATAAATTAAAGCTTAAGATTTGCATCATTTTCTCTGAGGAGACACAAAATCACCAGGGCAAATCACTTTCAGGTTAAATCACAAGGAATATTTAATCACAAAATCGTCTCTTATATCCCAATTATAAAAATCCTCCAAGGATACGAATGCTATATTTAAATACCCATCAAAGTCCATGAACAAAGGAAGCAGAATGAGGTAATGACAAAGTACAGGAGGTACTTCGGAAATACATTATCTTTTCTCCTCCTTACATTTTCCATACATCGTTAAAGCTTTCCTGGCATTCAACAGCGTTCCTGTTGCTGGCTTGAATACGATAAAATTACCGTGAGAAGCATTGCCAACGCCTGTATCCATTTTTTGACAATCTTCAAAGGCGAATCGATTGGTACTTAGAAATAATATTTTATGATAATGCTTTTGTAAATGATTTTTGCTTGTTCTGGTTTTATAAGCTCTTCGCTCAAGGGAGCACATTAAGGAACAGCTAATGTGCAGAATGTGTATATCACACCCAAACCATCCTCAAACATTTGTGGAAAATGAAGAAATAAAAACACGGATTCGTGTTCAGTATCATGTTTGGGTTGAGACAGGCAAACAAGAGCAGCTAATACGAAGCTCCGAGGCAAGATCAAGTTGTGGATAATGTACTAATAAACTGAAATTCCTTCTGCATCCCCGAACAAGTAAAATGATATCTTATTGATTTTCACATCGAAATACTCTCAAATGAAAAGGATACGCTTTGTCCTTTGCCCGCGCATTTTCCAGTATCCAGGATGTATCGTAAAAGTCAATTCCCTTCGTTATCATTATCTCTTGGCATAGCTGCAAGCATACTCGTACTTTCGACATCTACTTGGATGAAGAAGTCCTTGCTTTCCAGTAATGATGTAAAGAAGGTGCAGGAAAGGACTATAATGCGAACCTTATCTTTTTATTTTGCACGTTTCCTTTGGCCACTCTCCTACGTGAAGTACTTAAGTGAGTTGTTGGCACAGCGAAAAGAACATGTTCACTCTACATGTGCTAGATTTTAATTACGCGTCTTGCTAAGAGCTTACTGTTCCATAAGTTTCTTGACTCGGAGAAAAGGAGAATTATATCAAGAGCTCGTAATTCTCTGTAGGAATAGCTTATTCGTTTACTACTATTATGAGAAACAGTTGACGGTGTACGGTGATTGAAACAAGATGAAGTTAAACAACTTTCACAAGTTTCGCACAAATGACTGGCTCAAATGTTCACTAAGATTACAAAGTGGTCAATAAACTCCCCAAAGAATATACGAGTATAAGTAAGCAAACGATAATGAGGCAGACTTTTTCCTTGGATGAAGAGAAATCCCTAAGAATAGGCAATTCCGCATACTACTTATTCGATGTTAATGTAATAGAAAAGTGATGATAATGTACCAATAGGGTTGTATGTGGTCGAGAAATATACTCCTTACCTTGGAATATTAGCCGTGTGATTTAGCGCCTTAACCCGCTCATGCATGAGAGCCATACCCATCTACCATCTTGAATCAGTTTCAGTTATTATGTGATTCTTGCAATTATATTTGACAAATTATTGAGAACTTGAGCTCATCCCTGATTTGTAAAGTTCGAAAGTATGCCAGGGTACTATTAGTATGGTTATAAATTGTGTCAAAGTTTCAGTGTACGTATTCCAATGCAGTCCAATGCAGTGTTTTTGTTTATTGTGTATATGTTATTTCCATGTGAATTTTTGTCGAATCTAAGTCCAAGGTATTTGGCCATTGGTGTCCAGTCTATTGTGTCACTATTAATGATGAGTCGCTGTGGAGCTTTTCATCGTTTTCTAGTGATAAATAATTTTTGTATTTTGTCAAAATTAATCAAAATTTCCAATTTAAAGAAGCATTCCAATAAAATATTTACTAATCGTTGTGACTTCTTCTTTTCATGCTGTATTAAATATATGAACATCATCAGCGTTTATTGATCGTTTTACTCTTGGAGGCAAAATGAGAAGGTTTGCTATTAATGACCAGTGAGATGGGTAATTCCTGAGGAATTTCTGCTTCAGTTGGTCTCAGGCTTGAGAGTAGTTTACAATTCTGCCATCTAAGAAGGAGGCAATAGTTTCTCTGAGCTGCAGTGGCATATTGAATTGCTGCATTTTGTAGATTATCCTTCGATTTCAGACTTTATCAAAGGCTTTAGCTACGTCAAACATAACAAGTTCTGTTGAGTTCCTGCGATTTAAGCCTATTATAATGTGTTGGAATACTCTAACTAACTAGAGTCCAGTAAAGTGTTTAGCTATGAAGCCATATCGTTCTTCTTGTGTGAAATCTTTTTCAGATACAACCTCATTGAGTCGATGCAGAATCACCACTTCTGTAATTTTCCACAGCAAGCCGCCAAATTTGCAGACCTTATAAAGTTTCGGAGAAATAATGATAACCGGTGATTCTATATTTTGGGATACTACCTCAAACAGAATATTGTATTAATAATGTCCATAAATATTTGTAAGAAATTATCTGGGGGCCATGGGATCATTATGTTTGTAATAGTGTCGTGTCCAGGTGCTTCATTTTTACCAAGCGTCCTTAAAATATCCTTGATCTCGTCTAAGTCGGTGGGCTCAATTTAACTTCATGCTGAGTGTCATCTATCAGATGCATTGATTTGTTGCTGCAGAAAAAAAAACCTGTTGCTGCAGATCATATATGAGGAACACGACAATTGTGGGATAAGCTAGAGCTGCCACATTCAGACTCAATAGTGCGACATTCATCATTTAGAGAAAGCATGGAACGGAACATTATTGAACTTGTTAGAACTAGTATAAACCAAACAATGTAAATTGTTATAGTTATCTAAAGAGCTCACTAGCTGGAGCTACTGTCAATGCCCAGATTATGTCATTCTGTTCAGACGAATAATACTCACTCTTGTGTCAACTGTTTTTCTGTGCTAACTAGATTATAAATAAATCTCAGTATACCAATTTAATCTATGGTTATTTTCGCCCAATTCCATCAGGTTTTGGGCCCAGGATACGGGATAAATAAGTGTGCGTAAAAATTTATTTTCTAAAAATCGCGTGGGGACGAGGTGCCAGTGCCGGCGCCATTATCTTCAACAGCAACAAATTCCGGAATTACAGTCAATTTTGAAAAGCTTAGTGGAATATCTAACTATGGAAACTGGAAGTTTATGATGCGGATGTATTTAGTCTATGACGATTTATGGGATTGCATCGAAGAATCTGCACCGGGTGTTCCTAAGGTCAATGACAACCACAAACAACTACGGGCACTCGCAAAGTTGTGTTTGATGGTTCAACCCTCATGTTTTTCCCACGCTAGAAATTTTGCCATTGGTTACGAGGCATGGAACAACCTAAAGACAGCCTATGAAGACAAAGGGCTGTGTCGTCGTCTTGGACTCTTACGCACGTTATTTGGATTAAAATTGGAATAATTTAGTGACATGGAAGCGTATATCTTGAGAATCACGGACTTGGATCAACAATTACGAGACATAAACGCCCCATTAGAAGACGATTTTCTGTCAGTGTTAATTGTTACGCCCACTTTTTATTCCATGGGAGCCACTATGGCCCTCAGGGAAATTGAGGTGCTCCGGCGGGGCTTACGGACCCGGTTTAGCTCGTCCGGAGACGGGCGTGGGACGCCACTGGCTTGTCCCTCAAGGCCCCAATAAGCCGCCAAGCGAGAATGCGGCTTGCTGGAATAACCACCGTCGCGGTTCGGCCAAACCCTACCTACCGAGCACACACGGGCTACCACTCAACCTTTACACCTGCACAACCTTGCCGCCCTTATGCGATCCTCCTACACTTCTTTCTATCACTAACCCTCGCCGGGATCACCACACCAACCCCGAACACTTTGATACTATATATCACCAATTTCACTTTGGTACTATATATCATCAATTTCACCTTTTTTATTGATCTTTCACTTTGACTCGCCACTCAAGCTGCACCCGCCACAATCTGTAATCTGGAAAAGTCTTTACCTTTCTTCTCACTTTTCCTCTAAAAGCGTAAATTTTATCAATAAAATACGGTTGGGCAAAATTTCAAAACATATAATAAAATTCTCAAATCCTATGTAAGCAAACATCTGGTTAATGTTAAAACTAAAAAGAACTTACTTCTACTGTGTACGTACAAGGGGCCCCTTCGATAGCTGCATCCGTTGGTGCACTTTATTATTCCTTCGACGTCTGGGCTCGGCTTGTCGCTTCGCATTTAATATTATTCTCCTCGCACTTGCCGCTTCTCGTCGCTTCGCCCTGGCTGATTAATACTTTCTTCTGCACTTGCCGCTTCTCGTTGCTTCGCACTTAGAATTTCCTTCGCACTTGCCGCTTCTCAGAACATCTGTTTTGCCACACACGATAAGAAAGAAAAAGAGGAGGCGCGTCATTCTTCGCGCGCTTTTATAGCCTCCTCCTAACGGCCAATGTTCCGCTCTTCGACCGAATGCCATTGTCTGCGGTCATCCACCTCTTCAGCGTGGTAATTTCTTTCTGCCGCCATTTGGTTTCCGCTCCGCTCTGGTGGTGATCACTCCAAATGCGGCTGAATTAGCTGAACATAATTCACTGAGAGTTTGGCATGTCAGTGGTGTTTATTTACTTTTATATTGAGGAGGAATTTCCATTTCGAACCTTTATTGCGGGAAACCGTGCCGCGGTTGTGTTTTACAATTCCTTCCGAAATCCGCCCCAAATTAGTGTTTTTCGTGCGTCACAAAGGTTTCTCGTGCGTCACAAAGGTTTCGTGCGTCACAAAGGTTTCTCGATTTTCTGCCATTTTCCCGGGGAATAGTTTATATTTATCTTTTTCCATCTCAACAATAAATGATTCATCCAATTTTTTTATCTGGACTATTTGCCTCGTTTATCGACAACGAACTAAGGTTCACGGTCATTGAATCATTTGCTGTGTAAATTCCAACGTTTGTTATATCTGATAAAATCGACGCATCAACACTCGGAGCAACTACTGAATTCGTTCCCAATACATCACTGGATATTTGTGATTGATTTTCATATGATGAGTATGCATTTGATAACGAAATAGATTCAGTCGGTTCATAATTCAAACACTTCCTTGCACTTCCTGCAGTAGGACGAGCTTCGTAGTTGGCATTGAACTTTTGCTTGGATATCGCACCTTTGCTTGTAGATGTAGGCGAGTCAACGTTCATGTTTTCACTTTTGTATAAACCATTACTAATTGATGATAAATTTTGCTGTTGGGAATGCTCGGATGTTAGATTTATGTTACTATAAAGACTGGCAGATTGGGAAGCTCCGTTTGCAAGGTCAGTTATCGTGAAGTATCGAATGGGTCATTATGGTCCATTGATCGATTTATGCTGTGTAGAGGGCTGGAAGAAGCTGATAAGTTACTAAATTCGATCGTGTTCGAATAGGTGGGTGGCATTTGATATGGCGGGGGACATGGTTTAGGTACGGTTATGGTGCCTACGGTACCCATTCCCAAATCGCTATCTTCTTCGGTAGGTATATCAATTGGCTCCTCAAGGATACAAATACCATTATTCGATTTCAACGAACGAACTATGTCACGTTGGCTTAATGCCTGTCCAATAGGTTCGTTGCTATCGGGGGACAAGACAATGGGCACTGCTTCCTGGTAGTTATGGGAGTTATTAATTTCGGCTGCGGCGGTCTCATGGGTTTAGCGCGAATATTTTCGGCTCTTTCATTTACAAGCTTATTATACGCGAATTGTTTCACAGCATTACTTTTCTTTTCCTTCATTTGATACGAAGCGTATTTTCTTCGACTATCTAGAGCCTTATTGTCCAATGCATTTCCTTTCAATTCAATATTCGCATCCAAATAAGCAGGGTCAATGAATGTGGGACTACCCCATGAAGGACCAAACGGGCTTCCGTGTCCTGTATGTCGGAATGAGTCATGCACTGGGTGACTAATATCACTGTTAGGTTTTGATTTTTCCAAAATATTTCCGGGAAACATTCCAATTTCAAACATGCGTTGATTCTTCCCTTCGCTCGATGACAATACCGTTTGCTTAAAACTGCAAATAATCGTATTTAAACTACTATTATGAGTACAATTTGGAGTGGCAAACAAACCCTAGTCGAGTGCGGCTTGGCTTTCTGAATATACCGAGTCACGCGAATGCAACGATAGTGTTCGGGATGAGGTAATACTGGTGCCCTTCTGTTTTATCCGTAACATAATGCTAAGCTGTTTACCCCCAGACTATGATCCGGTTATCATGGGTTTAGAAAATTCGAACATTAAATTGTGCAGTGAAACAGTGAAATGTAAATTATTACAAGAAAATTTACGTCTTCCACAAAAAGTGTCAACAAACATCCAAAATGCTTCATTTGCAAAAAACCAAATCACTTTGCTAAAAACTGTTCAACTAAAACGAACAATAAAAATATTAATAAACGGGGTGAAAGTAAAAAATGTGAGAAAGCGTGGAACGGAACATTATTGAAAGCACTAGCTGTGAACATTGACTCGAATGCCTGGTATGTCCACTCCGGCGCTGCTTGTCACATGACAAACAACGAAAATCTATTGGAAAATTATGCTGTGGACACTCCGTGGTTAGTTACAGTTCCTAATAATCAGAAAATGCATAGTGAAGGTCATGGTGAAGTGAAATTATTGTTGAAAGGACAACCTCAAGTTACAAAATTAAATGAGGTTATTTTTGTGCCAGAACTGTCAAGAAAACCTTATTATCGTAGGCAAAATGGCTTCTAAGGGACTTGAAGTTCATTTTGACATTGAAAAGTGTAATGTTTATTGCTGAAAAATGCCAGTTGCAAGTGCTACAACGGTGAATGGTGTCTATGAACTGGACACAGTGAGCCAACAATCAACAAATGGTCATGAGCTGGCTGCGACATGTCAAATAGTGGCTTGGGTGGAGCCACAGATCCAGTCCATGGATGAGAAACGCGCAGAAGCTGTGAATATGTGTGAAGCGAATCAATCACAGGAGGTTTGGCATCGGAGACTCGGACACCTGAACAAGCGAAGTATGGATTTACTGAAACAAGGCATGGCAAGTGGAATTAATTTCACTTATAGTAAAAATAATCTCTGTGCGGCATGTGTTGAAGGGAAGCAGAGCAGAATACCATTCCCAAAACAATCCTATAGTTGAGCCACTGGGAAATTAGGTCTGATACATTCTGATTTATGTGGACCTATGTCAGTTTCCTCATTTAGTGGTGCCAAGTATCTATTAACATTTATAGATGAATATACTAGGAAGACATTTGGTTGTTTTATTAAAAGTAAAGATGAAGTTCTGTCTGTATTCAAGATCTTTAAAAGTTTTGTAGAAAAACAAACTAATTTGAAAATAAAGATGATAAGAACAGACAATGGTCGTGAATATGTGAATAAACATTTCCAGACATTCCTTCAAAAGCATGGCATCGTGCACCAAATGACTGTACCCTACTCTCCACAACAGAACGGAGTTGCGGAAAGGGCAACTCGCACGATTATGGAGGCCGGACGATGCCTACTACAAGATGCAAGTATGGACCAAAGATTCTGGGCTGAGGCTTTGAATACAGCAATCTTTATCAAGAATAAATCACCAAGTAAAGCGGTAAGAGGAACCACACCAGAAGAAAAATGGTCTTGTTGTAAAGTTGATTTATCTATTTTGAGAATATTTGGCTGTGTTGCTTATGCAACGATCCCTGATGAGAGGCGTAAGAAACTAGATGCAAAGAGTAAACAATACATTTTTCTAGGATTTTGTAATGAGTCAAAAGGATACAGACTAATTGGTCCTTAAAATCTCTCCAAATGCATTAAATCTAGAGATGTGTGCTTCTTTGAAGGAATGATGTATAAAGACTTAAAAATAAATTAGAATAACACTACTACTGATTGTCAAGTAAATTTTAATGATGGAATAGAAAATGTTGTGAGAACAAATGATGATAACAATGTCGATTCCTCGCCCACTAGAGAGTTATCTGACTCGATCATAACCAATTCAACTCTTTCTGACCCCAGCTCTGTGGATGACTCCAATGATGTCATATGGAATCCAGACATGACTCGAGATCAGTATTCTAGTTATTATGAAGACATTGATGAGAGTGTGAATGCTGTAATAGCAATGACAGCAACAACTCTTGATGGAGAACCAGAGACAATTGAGGAAGCATTATCAGTACCTGAAAAGGAACACTAGAGGGAAGCTATTGAAGATGAATATAAATTATTTGAGAAAAATGAGGCTTGGAGTTTGACATTACTGCCTGAAGGAAAGAAGGTTGTGCGCTGTAAGCGGGTTTTCAAGAAGATGCTAGGACCAGGAGGTCAGTTACTTCGCCTTGTAGCAAAAAGTTATACCCAGGAATACGGGATTGACTACAAAAACCTACTCACCTGTGGTACAATATTCTACTATACGTACATTGATTACCCTGGCAGTAAATCTAAACTTACATATTGATCACATGGATGTAAAGATAGCATTCTTAAACGGTGATTTGCAAGAGACTGTTTACATGGAGCAGCCAAATGGATACAAGATAAGTAGTAAAGAAAACCATGTATTTAAACTCCATAAAGCTATATATGGGCTTAAACAAGCCTCAAAGGCATGGTATGACAAGATAGATAACGCCTTGACAGATCTTTAGTTTAGAAAAACACTCAGTGAGCCTTGTGTTTACATTAAATCAGATAACTTAGGAAATATAATGGTATAAGCTTTGTATGTCGATGATGAATTATAAGTAAAGATACACCAGAAAAGAAAGCGCTCAAGGAGTAGCTGATGAAAAGGTTTGAAACAAAAGATCTTGGCCGAGCTACACATGTATTAGGAATGAGATTAAATCAAAAACAAAATCAAATTACATTGGATCAGAAAAACTATATACAGAAGGTATGAGATCAATTTAATATGACTGATTGTAAGCCTGTAAGTACACTTCTGGAATGTGGCATAAAGCTTGAGAAAGGAGATCAAATGGATATGGATTCCAAGTATAGAAGTCTAGTGGGATGTATTATGTACATAGCCGTTTGTACTAGACCAGATATTATGCATGCAGCAAGCCTACTCAGCCAATTTAATAATTGTCATTCTGATACACACTGGAAAGCAGCCTAAACGTGTAATGCGATATTTAAAAGGGACTATTAATTATAACATAGTACATGAGAAATCCTCATTGAGTGTTACAGGATATGTAGATGCAGATTGGGCTTCTAATCAGCTAAACCGTCTCATATACTGGTTATGAATTTAAATTGCGCAACTCAGCAGTGTCATGGGAAAGCCGAAAACAAAGAGCTGTGGCCCTATCAAGCACCGAAGCTGAATATATGGCATTATGTGAAGGAGCAAAGGAGGCTAAATTTCTTAGAAGCTTTCTTTGTGAATATTTAGGTAAAAATTTATCAGTAACTTTGTTCAATGACAATCTGTCAGTACAAAACATTTGTAAAAGTCATGTTAATCATAGCCGTAGTAAACACATTGATATTAAACATCATTTTGTACGACAAATTGTGGAAAATAAAATTATAATGTTAAAATACTTATCTACTGAAAATATGCCAGCAGATGCCCTGAATAAATGTTTAAGTAAAGATAAACATTTTAATTGTGTAATAAATCTTGGATTAGAGTTTGTTCAGCTTAAGGGCAGGTGTTAGAACTAGTATAAACCAAACAATGTAAATTATCATAGTTATCTAAATAGCTCACTAGCTGGAGCTACTGTCAATGCCTAGATTATTTAATTCTGTTCGGTCGAATAATACTCGCTCTTGTATCAACTGTTTTTCTGTGCTTACTAGATTATAAATAAATCTCAGTATACCAATTTAATCTATTGTTATTTTCGCCCAATCCCATCAAGTGCGTTGGTCAGACCTCATGGACTCAATTTGGAAAGGATTAATTGATCTCGTAGATGTTCAATCTGTCAACCCACGGCCACCAGCTGCCGTAGGAACGAAAAAGGTAGACGAAAAAGCTTTCTTTGAGCTTAAGACAAGTTGACGAACGTACAACTTTTATGCAATGCTGCTTTAGCTCAAGAATGGATTTAAAAATCCAGGCAAGTCGGCAATAAAATCAATAAATAAAATATCAATAGAAAATAAAACTTTACATGCAATTTTCATATTCCATAATTTTCTTTAGAAACTAATATCAGTACCCTGTTGAATTACTCAAACAAATACAATACACATGTGAATTGAAAGATGCTGATGATCTAGATATTAGAAGAGCTCTTTATAATTTAATCGCGTCAATTGCAGAAGTGGTAAATGAAGAAATGGCACCAGTACTTCCGAAAATCATTGACAGAATGCTAACGAGGGTCCAAAGAACTGAAGAAGTCGTGCCGGAACTAAAAAAAGATGCAATCTCGATTATCCAGATGAAAATGAAGATAAGGAAATTGATATCGAACTTTTTGATGGTGATGAAGATGATACTGATAACATAGTCGGATATAATGTTGAAAACGCGCGTGTGAGCGAAAAAGAAGAAGTAATTTTAGCTTTCAAAGAACTTGCTGAGCACACTGTTAAAGCCTTTATTCCCTATTTCAGCATTAGAATCATATGCTAAGCTGTATAAGGAACTGAAATAGTTGGCGATATCCAGCCAAGATAAGCGTAATTTAATATTTAATGCCGTCAACGATGTCATGAATAACAAGGTTGCTTATCATTTTGATAAACCGGCTGGTGGTGATGAAGATCAGGAGGAAAGTGAATATGATGAGGCTATAACTGAGACAGCAGGAAATATTTTGCCATTGTTCGGTTTGGAATTGTCACCGGAGTAATTTGTACTCTATTTTGGAAGGGTATGTCCAATCATTGTGCAGAAAATTTAAAAAAAAACGTAGAACAAGGAGGATTTGGACTCGCAAAAATGTTTTGCATACGTTGCATTGTCGGAATGCTTCAGACCCTTATAAAATCACACAGAAACTTATTTTAAATCTCTGCTACCCTTCTTTTTGACTGGCGTTCAAGATAAAAATGAATTGGCACGACAAATTCGGTGTTTGGATTGGGTGAACTGGTACCATGCGCTGAGAAGAAATCATACGATGAATTCTGTCGAATGCCGTATCAACTGAAAAACATGCTGACGCATTGGATAACATTTGTGGAGCACTTGCACGTTCAATCATCACAAATTACAAACTTGTACCACTGCAACAAGTTCTCCCAGTATACATTCAACATCTTCCATTGAAAGAAGATCACGATGAAAACAAATCTAAATTGTGAATTGTCTCACTGAAATTTCTTGAAACTAATTTAGTAAGAGTGAGATTCTCGTGAACACCCAAAAGCATCGATTCTCGTGTTGGAAAACTGCACAACTGACCACACGTAGTGGAATTTATAAGTTCCTTGACCTATAAGAATGAGCAGTTGTTTGGAAAACTGATAAAAGGGGGATGTCCTGTTCTTCTTTGCATTATTGAAAATCGTCTGGTGAAGAGTGCCGGTTGCGAAAATGGATGGAGAAACGAGATTGGAGGAAGGGGTTGCAGATAAACTGGCCGCATTCGTGAGCTGAGCGGAGAAAGTCGCATTAATAAATTGAGCGGGGAGTTGGAGAAAACTCGAGCAGAGCGAAATCAAATTCCCCACATCCCCACATCAGCGGCAGCAAAATCATCGAAAATCATCGGTGTAAGTGTTAGCCAACCGTTTTCTTTTTTTTTAATATTCGATTGTATATTACATTGTGAGTTTCGTATTAATATTTTGTGGTAAAGTCAAATTGAATTGGGTTTCCCAGTTGTTTCTCTTTCTTCCTTTGTTTCAATTCTATGTGCTGTGAATTTTTCGCTCGTGGGTGGGAAGGTATTTTTTTCAAGAAAGGAATTTGCTAGTGTCGGGACGGAGTTAACGCATTGTGGTTAACATGTTTCAAAGGGGCGGGATTGCCAAATGCCCATCGTGGTCAAGTTATATTTCGGACTTTCAGGGTTTTGAAGTGTTTCCTTTAGGTTTTGTAGTGAACTTTAGCCGACTATGTAATGGATTTGCGTAGAAGTTCAATTTGGTAGAGTTCCACTAATTGTTCTCCGGATAGCCGCAACCTCGTCCAGTGGTTCCAATTGGGCTCCAAGGGTGGACGAGTGGCGCCTGCGCCATCTCAAATGGAGCTATCTGGGGCCAAAAAGAGCCTAATTGGAGCACTCCTTTTGAAAGGGTAATGGTCTGTTGATCGTGCGTTAACTCCGTTCCGACACCAGTGACAGAAGAACCAACTCCATTCTCAGTTTCAAAGTCTTCCTTGCTCGAAAAATTATCTTGGAATCACATTTTTTGAGAATTTACAAATGCTTCAGCCTTACTCGCATCGTGAAATTGTATCACCTTTGGACCATGACTAGATGGTCCCACAATTTTGCTATTTCTTCGAAACTATTTGGACTTTCTTCAGAAACTACCACAATCAGGCTCGAGACGTTGCAAAAACACTCCCCCATTACTCGTTTCGGAATACTCTACTCTTATCTTGTCACGGATTTTATTTTTTATCCGAGTACCGTTTGTGCGTAGCGTAGGATCACCTGTATAACCAGCTCCCCTTTGAGCTTGATTCCCTCTCCTTATCAGTTGTTTGATGTTATAAGGGAGTTCATAGGGACTCGTTTCCCTTCTTGGAGTTATGACCGTATGGCCTTCTTTTGCCTGTAAGATTTTCTGAGCTAAGTCCTTAAATGATGTTATTGATGTCATTGGCCATTTTAGGAAACTGAGAATTAGTTGCATTGGCCACTGCAACCTTAAACGATTTCTAGCTGGTAATTTTCTTTTCCGCATAAGAACATCAATGAAGATGTTCTCTATGAGGAAAAGGACTGGTTTGTGGTCGAAAGACAGTTCGTCGAGGACATTTAACCAAACATTTTGCATAATATCTCGTAAATTTTCAATGTCCAATGCGAAGCCATTCCTTTATCCATAATTTATTGGTTTATTGGGGATATATCAAGTTTGAGCATTGTCCTGCAGTAGACGAGTTTATCGTACAACAGCTAAACATAGCCAAAAACTGCTGACGATTCAGTTGATTCCCTTTTTAATCAAGGTTTCAAACATCGAGCTGCTTTTGGTTGACACAAAGGGTAAGTTGGGTAATGAGAGCTTTTTAGTTAGTTTGTGCTGAGAAGCTTGAGGAACTAGTTTGGAACCGCTTGATTAATAACTTTGACCTTTCTTTGCTTTAAAGTACCTTCTTCTTCTTCGATAACGCTACAGCCTAAACCAGGCCTTGGCTTCCTAGATGCACCGCGCTCAGTGTTTTTAAGTCTTGGAATTGCGTCTTCTAGCTAAATATATTTAGAAATTTTTAACTGTCGGCATTGATAGAATCTTCCCATTACTTTTGTGGATTTATTCGTGGCCAATTGCCTTCATTCCATGCTTTTAGTATTTTTTGGGCTTGCTTGATTTTGAAATTTGCTTGACGTGGCTGGCTTATTACAGTTTTTCTAAGCTTATTGATAATGTATGCTTATGGCTCATTATATTCATGGGGGGCTTTCAGTCCTCCATTTGACATATCCTTGATTAATGGTGCCCTAACCAGTTAGCCAGTGGGTAGGTGGAAAATTAAATACCAATTGCGAACCAAGATACTTACTCTAAGTACTGGAACCACACCATTTAGTATTCCCTTGTCATGGAAACAGAACAATTTCGTTGGATCCTAACTCAAGCGTCCGCAAACATACTGAATGCCTTCAAAATATGGGTCTTGAGACAAATAATTGGAAAGAAGCTAGATGGGGACCAATGACAAATTTGAGACAATCATGAGCTGTATGAAATTTATGACAAGCCGGAAGTCTCATAGATTGCAAGATGGCAGAAACTACAATGGGCTGGCCACGAGTATTGTATGGACGAACAATAGATACGCAAAGAGGTATTCGTTGGGAGAAATGTAGGAAGGAGCCTAGTGAGGTAGCCGAGGAAACAGTGATTTAACAGTTCATCACTGCTCAGATTTTAAAATTAGAGGACAACGTCAATGGACCGGAACAGTAGGAGCACTAATTGTAGGAAACGAAGGCCCGAGAGGGGCTGTAGCACTATGAAGAAGAAGATACCAGATACAAAAGCTAAGTAAAAGCTCAGTAACCTTCACATATAATTCAGTGCTGGAAAATCCCATCAACATATCACCGCAGATGGAAGAAAGTAGTCATGATATCTAAGCCATGTGGAAGATGGTTAGAAATGCTGTAACAGATGCGGTAAAAACGTTTTGGGGCATCGACCAAAAGAAAGTAAAAATGGCTGGTATGACGAAGAATGCAGGAAAGTGATTGGAAAAAAAAAGAACCAGGCATACAAAGAATATACTCAGCAACGAATTTGGGTTAAACAAGTTATGTAAACAGACCTACTCTCATGTCAGAAGGGTTTTGCAGCCAATTTATCCAAAATGCAGTCATCAGCAACGAATAAAGTCAAGAAACATGTCAAAGAGATGTGAATGTTTAAAAGAAAATTCATTGTTTCTCTGTTTTCACCGGTTACCATTTTGTAGCAAAATTACAAAAATCACTCATATCATGAATTCACAAACATATTTTTGTTATCAATCTTATCTGAAAATTTTAAGAAGATCAAATCACAACTACAGTGAATGTTTCGATAGAAAGTCCATAAGATACGAAAATCATGTGTTATTGTTGTTCTAATTGGAGAAATTTGAAATTATTTTAACTTCCGTGTATATCATCCGATTTTCATCAAAAAATGCATAAGGACCTTTTGTAATACTACCTCAAAGTTGATTTTCGCCGAATTTAAGGGTAGCCAAATGATTATATTGGGGAAAATGAGGATTTCGAAAATCGTTCTATTATTAATAAAGTTGAGTGAATATTTGTTGCTATTGTGCTCATATAAACTTACTTCTGTAATTGTTTTCAGATTTTTTGAATCATAGGTGTCCAATCGTGAGGGGGAGGACACAAATTTTTCGTGTATTTGCCCTCCCTATGTGCCCCTCGAAGCAAAAAATGTCAGTTCAAGACCTGTTTTGAACATCTTCCATCAAGGCCTTTTGTTTGATACCCATAGCGGCAACGTTTGATTTTTTTTGGGGGCCACTCCCCTATATGGGGAGACCGGCCTTAAATACCTTATGAGGTTTTTAGATTTTAAACGAAAACATGACGCCTCATTACCGCAGATCGGCGGGGACGAGAATATATATATATATATATATATATATATATATATATATATATATATATATATATATATATATATATATATATATATATCTGGATGGAAGTGAAAGCGGCTATCAGAATCGTGGCAGAACAGGTGATCGGACATCAAGCCCGGCGAAAGCGGAATTATTGGTTCGATGATGAATGCCAGAATGCGTTAGAAAAAAGAATCAGGCGTACACAGAATACCTAGGTAGGAAAACCAGGGCGAAGAGAGAACACAATAAAAATCTCAGAAGAGAAGCGAATAAGATAATTAGGATTAAGAAAAGAAAACAAAAAAGGCGACCAATTGAGAAGTATAGATGTAACACAAGACAAGCATACAAAGTAGTGAAAAGCCTGAAACGTGGTTATCAGCCCAAAACCATGCTCTGTTGTGATGACAGCGGCAATATAATCGCTGATGAAATCAAGATTAACGAAATATGGGCAACATATTTCAAGCACCTCCTTAATCCTCCGCACAGCTCCAGAACATCGGAGCCGATAGATGTCTGCGGAGAGTTTCCATTGGCCCCACCACCTCTGGATGAAGTTTGTTCCATCATCAAAGCCCAAAAGAATAATAAAGCGCCGGGCATTGATGAGATTCCAGTGGAGCTCATCAAATATGGTGGCAGTAGTGTTCATTAAGCTATTCACAAAGTCATCCAGCATATTTGGCAACAAGAACATATGCCGAAAGAGTGGAGCCAATCAATTATATTCTCTATCCACAAAAAAGGTGACAAGCTACAGTGCTAAAACTATAGAGGCATATCACTACTTTGTACGGCGTACAAAATATTTTCTAAAATCTCAGAAAATAAAATGGGATCATACGCCAACAGTATTATTGGGGAGTATCTAGGTAGATTCAGGGCAGGTAGATCAACAACAGACCAATTGTTCACGGTCAAACAGGTACTTGAAAAATGCTGGGAGTTCAACATAGACGTACATCAAATTTTCGTTGACTTCAAGCAAGCATACGACAGTATTGATCGTAACGTACTGTACCAAATAATGCTTTGCTTTGGCATCCCAGCCAAATTAGTCCGTCTTACCAAAATGACAATGACGTCAACGACCTCCCAGGTCCGCATCAATAACCAACTCACCGATGCCTTGGACACAACTATCGGACTAAAGCAGGGAGATGAGCTGGCCCCGTTGCTATTCAATTTGGCTCTGGAGTACATCATACGGAAGCTACCTATCGATACGCAAGGTACATTACTATACAAGTCGAGCCAGGTAGTGGCCTATGCGGATGACATCAACATTCTGTCACGGTCACTAACAACTGCCAAAGAACTCTTCCTGAAACTCGACAGCGAAGCAAAACTAGTAAGGCTACAAATCAACGAAAACAAAACAAAGCTCGTGACGCAGTCCAGGAAAAATACCCCAAATACACAAATATTACACTTGACGAATACAGTATCAAAAATGTTAGCAAATTTGTGTATTTAGGCGTCAAAATAATGAAATACGCCGTAGAATACAGCTTGCAAAAAAAATATTTTATTCAGTTTTGACGATCTTGAAGACCAGCTGCATTCACAGAAAAACAAAGCTCCAAGTATACAAATCTGTGATAAGACCTGTGTTATGCTATGGGTGTGAACACCTTTGAGCGACGAGTCCTGAGGCGAATAATCAGAGCGAAGCTAGACGGGGACCAATGGTGAATTCGATACAACTATGAGCTGTATGAAATTTTTGACGAACCGGAGGTCTCAAGGATTGTAAGACTGCGGAAGCTGCAATGGGCTGGACACATGAATCGTATGGACGAACAACGGATACCCAAGAAGGTATTCGTCACGAGAACTGAAGGCCGGCGGCCAGTGGGGAAACCGAGGAAACGCTGGTCGGACTCGGTCGACGAAGACAGTTCATCGCTGCTCGGATTTCGGAATTGGATGACGTGGTCAACGGACCGAGACAGTTGGAGGCGCTGTTTGCAGGAAGCCAAGGCCCGAAAGTGGCCGTAGTGCTAAGAAGAAGATATATGTATATATATATATATATATATATATATATATATATATATATATATGCATATATAATGTTTCCGTTGTACTTACTCGTACTCTAATTATACCAGATCTAACATACAGATGTCAAGACCTGTCTCGCCAGGTTCATTATGCTTTCGGGAGTACGTGGATGCAGATTTAATGCGCTCCTACTCGTAGATAATATCAAGTTAAGTAGATAGAACTACCTTCATATCTGAAGAATTTTGTACTTAACGTACAATATGCAGATATGTATTGTAGAATGATTTATTTTTAAAAAAATTTTCACGACGTGCACAAATAATATATGTGTAAATGTATTGCTTAGAGTGAGAAGGAAAGACTGATTACGTACCTTAACTATCTCATATCTGTGAGTACTTCAGTACCCCTCTACCTTCTGTAATGATTTTCAACCTCTCAAGGTTCGAACGCGGAACCGACCTCTCATCGGTTCTAGACGTTAAGTCTGAGTAGTGCCAACGGATGGTACCAACAGGTCAACCAATCCGTGCACCGTAACCCATTCACGCGGTGGCTGCTTGTCGGCCAGCTAGTTCGGAGAGGATTTCGGTCGCGGGTTTCCGAATGGGTTACGCTCAATTACAAGATTTCAGCCACCTGAACATGCCCGTTTTCAAACGCGTCACAAAATACAATCATACGGAGAAGAGCCCACTTTACGTTACTCCGTATTTCTTCATTCAGCCAGTTAAAGTACAAAAATCTAATTTCCGTTTCGCGTTCCCGACTTGTACCGAAAAGCATGCTACTCTAAATTAAACCGACGAAAACTACTCTAATGAAATGACGAAACAACAAAGGTAGCGCGTACCGCGCGCGACACGAAACCGACTTCAGCGGATTTGGCGAAACCCTACCCTCGCGACGGCATACCTAACCTGCGCTCACCTTCCCACTGAAAAAAGAAGAACCCCTGAAAAGGAAAGTCTTTAGTTCCTTAGCAATTCATAGTCATTTTGTTTGCATTATATTATTTTAATTGAGAAATATCTGAATTCATTAAAGTACATTGCCCTAGTTGGTTACAATTTTATAAATACGTGCTTTAATTACTTTTTTGGATTCTTATTCATTTACAATTTGTTCTCTCCGACAGTTAGCAAATGAAGGGTATGTAACTTCAAAGATATGAAAATTAAATTTTTGTTTCTATTTTGACTTATCGAAATTATTTATTTTGTAATCTAAAATTTAGAGTCTTATCCGTTTTAATTGTTTCTTAAAATGTTTTATGTTTTGCTTTTAAGTACAGTGGTAGGTTCTATAGTTCAGGTATTTATAACGGTGGTTAACAATATATATGTATTTAGTTGTAAGTCTATATTTATCTGATTATTTTTTTTGTTTTTCTAAAAATTATGCTCGTTTTAATTATAGACTTTAAATGATGTGTTTTTTTTTTTTTATCTAACAGACATAAATTCCTTTGATTGTCCAGGAGCTTAAGGGTTTATGCATATTTATTTGTTAAACATATTTTCATTTTTACTAGTAGAGCACGAGGTTTTAAAGAAAATTTAGCCAAATTTAAAAGCTCATTTTATAAAAATATTCATATATCATTGCTAGTTAAATTATCATGTAGAACTTAACTTTTTACAATGTATTTATATTTTTTATTATCGATTTGATTGGCAGTGCTTGATATATTGAATAATAACTTTTCCCGTATTCAGTTGATTTGCAGAGCTCAAAATATGTACTCTATAATTCATACTGAATTGGCTTAGAGCCACATGTTCTTTTACAAATTTTTATCCTTGTTATCGAGACGAATTTCATTTTATTCAAAAATATCTGCGTATATAGTATTTTCGAGTGAGTAGCATAGCTCGATGATACCTATTTTTACTATGTTACTACTCTACATTGCTCTAATTGTGTCTATAAATACTTCTTGCAATTCAGTTTCTATTTCTTTAGATTAAAAGCATCCTTTTTTAACATAAATTATCTTTGAAACTACAAAAAAAAAACAAGACTGGATCAATAACTATACATTATCGATGGTATATTACTCCCTTGTTTTTACTATAGTTTTGACACTAGTTGTTATATGCACTACAATTATCAATTCTACATATAAATGGACTAATATTCCAGTGATTGCACACACAAGAAATACATTAAAAAAAAAAATGCCAACAAATAAGACAAACCAACAATGAAACCACAACTTCCCCTAATCCAAACAATGTAAAATTGAATCAAATGGTACATTAGTCATTAGTTGAAACTGATCTTCACTCCCGTGACATTTAAGGTTTAGCTTTAGTTGATTATTAGCATGATCATCTTTAATACCTCAATCCTCATCCTCAACACCTTTACTACTACGAAAATACTGAAATTCATTAACCCTGAACCTTCTGACTCTCTTTGACTTTGACACTCCAGTATCTATTTCAATTAGTCCAATTACCATCTGAATTTTAATCTTAAAATTTTATATTCCAAACAATCTGTGATGGGAGCTTCTCCTACATTAATTGTTCACATTTTATATTAGACATTTAGGAGAAAACGTTTTCAGCTATAAATGTTATTTTCTTGTAACAATGATCAAAAGCCGTCCTTCTGTTTCCGAGCTATCTACTCGATTGATATATAAATCTTTTCAATCGGATGAATAACAATGATCAGCCACACTGAAATACTCGTTCAAGAGCACCGCTTCTAATAACCTAAACATACCTGACAGCTGTTTGTAGTTTGCATTTGCCTCCATATTTCCCAATTTCCCAACAATTTTCGGTATTCGATCGACATCGTTCGAATGATTGTTTACAATGGTTGCGGTGGTAGGGGAGGAACTACTACTCTTTGGGGATGAAAGTGGTGTCACTGGGCCGGAAGCTGAGTTAACAGTCCCATTAAGCTTCAACTTAGTCGGGTCAGGTGGTGTTATCGTGTTGTTCTTGCGCTGGCAATGATTCTCCCTCTTCACTACTACCACCGTGTCTTCTGCATCATCACGACCATTTACTTTTCCGGTATTATTATTGCTGCTGATTTTGTTGAACTGGCGAATTCGATTCGTTCCTATGCACTGCATTCCAATTTATGGGGCGATTAACTGCAAGCAAACCCGGTAATGCATTCGTCGATGTAAGCCGAACGAAAAATTACCTCTTAATTAGATTTAGTCCAATTAGTACCGCGCCAATTTTCCGGGATCTGCAATTTTCTCCAATCGATCTCACTATTCACAGGAGCACTTTTTTCCCTGACCACTAAAAATCTCCGTTATTTCTCGCCGTTCCTTTTTCGCGTGGCGCCGGACTGTCAAATCCGACAACCACCGACAAAACAGATGTGTGTGGAATGGCACGCCACATGGCGGCAATGTGCATCTCCATTTGTCGCCAGTGGCATAGTTTTTCGATGGCCACGGTGGAGGGGGCATTGCCAAATGGATATGTCTCGAAATGCGTCGGGGTTTTGATTAATATTCTGTTTCAAATATTTAAATCCAAAGATCTAAATATTTGGGAAAAAAAAAAAATATTTTCTGCGCAACGATATCCGCACGAAAGATGAAGTCCGCTTGCATTTCGAGGTCATACCCATCTGGCCGAGTGCAAGGGTTCGGGATCGGAATCACTTCGATTCCCGGGCGTAGGCGTCACATTACACTTCTTGAGTCATTTTCAGTCATTATATGATTTTAGAAATAAATTTTTAAAAAGTTATTTGGCAGGTACTTGGGAACCGTAATTCATCCCCATTCCATACAGTTTGAAGGAATGCCAGGATACTATTATTACGGTTGTCGATTGTGTCAAACAGTTTCAGTGCTTGGTCACGTACGTATTTTTCAACGGTTTCAGGTCGCAAGTCCTTGTATGTGTCAATGTGTACCATGCAATTCCTAAGATCTTACTAATAATTCTATTTTGGAAGGACTGCAATGCTTTTTTGCTAGTCTTTGTCGTCTAGTTGAAAGCAAAACTACCGTATAGTAGCGTCGGTCATATATTTCATTTGTGTATGAGAAATCGATTTTTAAGGAATCTTAGTCCAAGGCATTTAGCCGTTGGTGCCCAGTCTATTGTTTCACTGTCAACGATAAGTCTCTGTGGAGTTTGAAGTGGTTTTCTTGTGATGAATAGGGCCTATGTTTCATCAGAATTAATCTTAATTTTCTATTAACGGAAGTATTGCAATAAAATATTTTTTGATCGCTGCAATTTTGAAGTGATAACTCTTGCCTATCAAGCTGTCATAAATATACAGGTATCAGCGTAGAGTGATCGTTTTACTTTCGGAGGCCGAGTGAGAAAGTCTGCAGTAAATATATTGTATAGAACCGGCGAGATAGGCGAGCCTTGAAGAACTCTAGCATCAATTGGTCTCAGACTTGAGAGTTGTATGTCAGTTCTGACACAGAATATTCTGCCTTTCAAGAAGGAGCTAATAATTTTAGCGAGCTGCAGCGGCATATTGAATCGATGCATTTTGAAGATAAGTCCTGCATACCAGACTTTATCAAAGGCCTCAGCTATGTCAAACATAACTAGGCCTGTGGAATTCTTGCAATTTAAGCCTGTTCCGATGTGTTGGGTCACACTAATTAACTGGAGTTCAGTAGAGTGTTTAGCTTGGAAGCTATATTGTTCTTCTGGTATAATATCTATGTTGGACATAACCTCATTAAATCGATGCAGAATCATCCTTTCCATAATTTTTGACAGCGATGGGAGGAGACTTATGAGTCTCCAGTTTCTTGGAAATTGTGGGTCCTTCTTTATGTTCCAGGAAAACAATAATAACCGCTGATTTCCACATTTTGGGATACATTCGCAAACGGAATATTGCATTAATAATGTCAGTAAGCGTATGTAAAATATTGTCTGGTAGCTAAGAAATCATTGTATTTGTTGAGTATCTGTATAATATTCTTGATTTCATCTTAGTCCGTTGGTTCAATCCTGTCTTCATGTTGAATGTTATCCATCAGGAGTCTGTTGACAGAAGATTCAACTCTTTTCTCAGTTTCAAAGTCCTCCTCGTCTGAAGAATTTTCGCGGAATTGCATTTCCAGCGCTTCTGGAAAAGCTTCAGCCTTACTTGCATCGTAGAATCGCATCCCTTTTGGACCATGAATAGGTGGTTTCACAATTTTACTACTTGTCCAAAAGTATTTGGACATTCTCCAGAAAATACCACCCCCTGGATCGAGACTTTGCAAAAAGCTCTCCCATTGCTCGTTTCGTAATACCCTTATCTTATCACGGATCCCACATTCATCCGAGTAGCATTTATGCGTGACCTGTAAACCGAGCCCTTGTCCTTACTTGATTACTTCTCCTCATCAGTTGTTTGATGTTCTGGGGAAGCTCATAGGGTTTCGTTTCCGTTCTCGGAGTTATGACCGTATGGTCCTCCTTTGCCTGTAAAATTTTCATTTTCAATTATACAACCGACGCTACCATACCATACCATACGACAAAGACTAACAAAAAAGCACTACAGTCTTTCCAAAATAGAATTATTAGAATGATCTTAAAAATTTCAGGATACATTAGAAACACTGACATATCCAAAGACCTAAGGCTTGAGACGGTTGAAAAATACGTACGTGATAAGGCACTGAAACTCTTTGACATAATTGACAAACATGCTAACAGTACCCTGGCATTCTTTCGAACTGTACGGAACGGGGATGAATTACGGTTCCCAAGTGTCGGCGAAATAACTATTTAAAAATTTATTACTTAAAATCATGTAATGACTGAAATTGGCTCAGGAAGATAGATAGGTACTGAAGTGCTCACAGATATGTGGGAGTTAAGGTGCTAAATCGCACTAAATCCACATCCCCTCACATTCTGCCAAAGGGAATCATCGCCCGTTTACGCTTCAGGTGCTCAAGCTATTGTAGTGGAAACAAAAAGCATTTAATATCCTGTTGATCTTATTTGGCATACTTCCTTTGCAATCGTGTTTGTAGTTTAGGTTTTATATTAATAAATTTTTACGGATATGCGATCATATGATTTGAAGCAGAGTTCGTTTTTTTCATACTACCAAGGGCAACATTAGATAATTTCCCATACAAACTGACAATTCAAAAACAATCTCAATCAAATAATTTGTTTCCCATCTATAATCATGTCAAATCGAGATATGTTTACCTTATATTTCCATTAAACATTGAAAATCAAAACAAATATACAGAAATTGAAAACTTTGCAATATAAGTTTATCACTTTTACGTGTTTTGATAAATAATATGCAACAGAAATATCACACTTAATTAGATTAATGAAATTAGATGATTTGAAATGCAAAATTAGGAAATTTCATCAATTCAACTTGCGTAAAATCGATTCCAAATCAATAAGGAACTTTTTGCTAGTAGGCGTTTTTCATAAGTCTTTGATCCAGGTTTGTCTTAGATTTCGACCGTATTTACACACACCAAAAGTAATTATCTAGCAATTTAATGTACCTTCGATACATATTAGTTCCAGCATTTTGTTTTGCTTTGAACTTAAACGTTCATTCAATCACTCTAAGAAAAATCGTTGAATGATTGAGTTAATCAAAAACTGTTTTTCTTAACTTTTGCAAATCATCAAAAATTCTGTTCACATTGAGACGAGTTTTGAACAATGTTTCAAGGATCCCGAAATATTTGTGCATATCCAGAATATTAAATTTTGCTGGTGAATAATTGTGTCAAGTTTCTTTCATGCCTGAGAAAAAAAATGTACAAGAAGTGAAAAATTCGAAGTAAAGTTTATTCTGCCGGAATCATAATCATATTTTCATGTCACATATAATTGCCTTTATTAATCCGCGTGGAAACGTTAGCCTATATTTCCTTATGCAGTTCCAAATTTTTCGGCACACCATGAGATTTTCTTAATTTTTTGATGAGTATCTTTTTTATGTAAGAATCTATCAAAAGATAGGTACTTATGGATTTACCACGAAGAAATTAATTGAATTATGATTGCAAGTCGTTTAATTGCTAATGACCTGCCAACTAATGAGCCATTCAGCAATTCATTTCACTTTTGCCTCATTAGAGCAATTTATTGCGTGTTAGAGTTGACTTAAGTACTTTCTGCGAACATTGGCCTAATTTCGAGTCATTAAAAGCGTTAAAGAGCAATTAACAGCCAAAAGTTTGGGGAATTCCTCCGAGAACAAAGAGATAATCAGGATGTTAGACGATAAATCAAACATGTCAAGCAGATTATAGTTTGGGATAGCACGCTCTCAGCTCGGCTTAGTGTCGGGATACGTCAAGAGGCTTGGAAAAATCACAAAACATATTGCCATATTCGAGCTTCCTTGTTTGGATATCCTTCGCTGTTGTGCTGTTAATCTGATGTTGATTGATAGCCTTTTAAGCGATGGGATAGATCAGGGATTTGTTGGAACTCAAGCAGTGTTTATTGCCTGCTGTTCGATTGATACCTAAGTTTAGATTGACGTATTTAGAAGTATTAATCTGGCGTTGATTTTCTTTCGGTCTATTTTTGCGCGTATATTATAAGAGAAATAGCAGATTAAAAGTTTACTATGGTCTTTAAAAATTTGATAATTTCTCAACTCCATTACTTTACCGTTGTAGTCAAGCACATATACCATAAAACTTTAGAACACTTAGCTGGGTGGTACGTGATCCATTTAGTGCTGAAGCCTTGTGTTGAATCTTCAAGGTAAGGATGTGTCCTTATGGGCGATAAATAGCAAATACGTTAGAGCAAGTGTTGGTTAACTCTTGATGATTGTTGCCTCCTGTTTTGTCACGTAATACAAACAGAACATTTTGAAGCTCTTTTATGAGTGTACTACGAGTGTATTGCAGGGCTAGGTTTTTAATACAAAAAGTTTGCACGAAATGCGGAGCATTATTTCACTAAAGCATCTCCTTTGAATTCAATTTAGCAGACTGTTAATGTTCGTTAAATTTCTGGAACGTCAAGCAAAACAATCAAAGATGGTGTATCAACGTTCATTAAGTGGATAGAAAGCCTCTGGAGCAAACATTGTGGGCATTATTTTGATATTATGTTTTTTCATTCATATATATATAAATATAAGACCAAATCCAATCTGAGTGATTGGTTGAAAAATTAAAGTAATGTAGTAATGGTAGTATATACAAATGGCCAATTATATTTCTCAATTAAAAATGCATTTTTATTAAGGTTTTCTACTAAAATACAGAATCCTATTAAAACTGCGACCTTTGTCCGTCCGTCTGTACGTCACAAAAGTTCTTCTCTGAAACTATATAAGTTACAGCCATGAAACTTTATGAATATGGGGTGACATCTTGAAAGTTTGGGGTGAGCAATTTTTTAAGAGGGTTTTAAGGTTGGACTCCCAACATAGGGCGGTGACCCTTCAATAATTGATAGAATTTATTAATGAATGGCTGAAGGTGAGCACTTACAGTTTAGAGGTGAAACAAGTTGAGTAAGTAGGAATGCACTCCTACTAGAATGGCTTTGTAACCAGGCTAGGGTTCAAAATAAATTTTCTGATCGGATAAATTGACGACTTGAATTATTCATCCAATACTTCCATAAAATATCATTCAAGTTTATTCAAAAGATGTAGAGTTTCGTTCATAAGTACGTAACAGCCACCATTTCGTTTCAGCTTAAGTCATTTTTGTGAACGCTCGGCCAATTGAACATGTTCAAATTAAAGACTATTATACTCGTGTACTTAAAATTTCATGAAAATAAGAGTACCTAGGTCAATTTGAAGTATGTATCAACCATCAGCACGTGTTACGGCTGTTATAGTTCCATACAATTGGTTTTATATCAATCTACATAACTGTAAAATTTTAAAAAGTTCAAATGCCCGGTTTTGATTTTTGGGGTGAATTTAAAATTTACAAATCAGAGTATAATTTTAATTTGTGGGGTACTTGTATTTGTTGTCCTTGTACTTACAAAGACCTACCGCCGCGAGGAGGGAGGACACAAATCATTCACATATTTTGTCTCGCCCTAAGCCCTGATGCATAAAATCACTTTTTTGTTTCAGATTCTGGAGTGGTAATCAACTATTTCCCTTAACAAACTGACTACATTTTGTGAAAAAAAATTGTTAAGGGCCACTTCAGCATAACGGGGGACCCCCTTAAAAAGCTTTGAAAAATTAGATACGACTTCAACTTTTGAAAGACCGCCACTTCTGACCTTTTCAAATAGCTTTAACTTTCAAGCTTTTATAATTTTTGAAGATATTTGCTGTGGCGCACGGCCGGACAAATGACAGAATGCAAGACTAATAGTTTTTTTTTATAAAATTCGTTTTACAAAGCTCTAAAAATCAACTTTACTAATAATAGTAGTATTTAAAGCTTTCGTCAGTATAACTGTATTATTACCATGAAATTGGAAATTTAAGTAGTTCTTTAAAATAGCCTTTTATTCTATAAGTTTGAGTGACATATGTATACCGAAATTAAAGCCGTTTGAATTCCCTCCAATTGCAACGATCATACTCGTATATGGTTTTTCTGCTACGTATGCTTTCCATCGAACCAGACACCACACTTTTGATTAAATCATCTCAAAATTTTTACGTGGGACGAATAAGAAAAAATACATTTTAGCAATAGTCGACTTGCATTAAATCATTCGTTAAGTAAAAAACCCTTTTGACAAGATCGTATCTATGTCTACGCAGCTTGCTGATTCTCATGGCAATACTACTGAAGTTTTGCTGACACTATAGCCATGGCAACGCAAAGATACATCTTTTGCACACGTAACATCGTGTCAGAAATGGTTAATTAAATTTGTGAAGTATGAAGTCGACATTTAAAACGAGAAAGGTAAAGTTTTAGTAGATTTAGATTAGCATACTACACTGATTTTAAAGATGTTCTGATTGTCCGTACAGGACAGCAGCGGTGTTCTATTGCTTCAGTATTGGCCTCGTCTGGGGACGCGTGAGTGCGCTGGCAATCTAGCGTTGCGGTGTCGTAGGGTGGGCTCTTTCCCACAGCGCGAAGCCCAACTACAAATTATTTTCGCATTCACGAATTAAAAGGTGACCACAGTCAAAAAGGAGAACCGATTGGCCAGTGTTAGAGTTGCCAATGGCTGAGCACCGAAAGGGATTACAGACAAAAGATGCAATGTCGAATAATTCATTAGCGTGCGTGATACTAAAATGATTTTGTCCTTGCTGAGGATGATCACGGCCCAGAAATAAGAGTCAGGTTTTCAGAGAATTCTGATAATATTTTTTATTATGATTAAAAAAATCTATAAAAATTATGTTTGGAACAAAATATCGCCCAAACGCTCGCCACGGCTATAGTAGCATACTTCTATCCTATGGTCCATATTTACAATGACTCTGAGAAATGTTGAGCTTCAATGTCGTTAATGTGCTGAATTATCTCATCCTTTAGCTCTTGAATTGTTCTCAGCTTATTGACGTACACTTTTTTCATCAAATATCTCCAGAGAATGAAGTCCAACGGTTTCAAATCACATGATCGCTGCGGCCAATTAACATCGCCACAACGTGATATAACACGGCCATTGAATTTCTCGCGCAAAAGAGCCATTGTTTCGTTGGCTGTGTGGCAAGTGGCACCATCCTATTAGAATCACATATCATCCAGGTCCATAGCCTCATGCAATTTTTGAAGTTTCGGTTTTTGTAGTGAAACATTTTAATTATTTTTATTCTTATTTGAAAAAAAATTTCCTTCATTTCACTAAATTTAATTAATTTTACAAATACGTATTTCGGGAACCACTACCTCCCCTTATCAGTGTTATTACTTGAATAACCTTCTACGTGCTTTCACAAACTATATATATATATATATATATATATATATATATATATAACTTTTTTTGGTATGATCTTTAAAGGGGATAATTTCAGGCAATACAACTAATTAGTTTCAGGTAATAAAACTAATTAATTTGGAAGGTATATTTCCTAAATCCGTATTCATTCTACACTGTTCAGGTAGTTTGGAAATATTGATACTTTTGTAAGCGTCTAATTTAAATGGGGCTCTTAATCTTTTTATTATTTCTACGTCCTAAATTGATAGTGGATGATCCTCTTCGATAATATACCGTGTGGCCGTTGACCTGATACCTGTTGTTGCTCTTTTGTTCTTTTTCTACCATATTTCCGCTTCTTTTTGGTGTTCTTTGAAGCGTATTGTCACCAGTCTTTTTGTTTGGCCAATATAAACTTTTGAACATGAGATTTTGAACACTCCACTGCACTCTGGCGTCGTCATTTTGTCCTTTACTGGTTTCAGTATATTTTTGAGCTGGATACGCCTGCTGGATGTTATTACGTCAAAACCCGCTATTTTCATCGCTGGACTTATTTTGGCCGCTTTATCTGAATATCCGATGCACGCTTTCTTCCTTTCATTCAACATTTTTTCCTGCCTAAAGAGGGACGTCAAGCGGTTATGGAAGCATTTGAAACTAAATTGGACGATTCAAAAACTACTCCGCGTATTTGGGTAGGATACGTAGATGATGTATTTGCAGTGGTCAAGGAGGACGAGCTACAAACAATATTCAATAAACTGAATGGGGTCCACAATAAAATTCAGTTCACGATGGAGATAGAACAAAATAATCAGCTCCCATTTTTGGACTTGATGATACATCGATCAGATAATCAGCTTGAATTTGGCATTTATAGGAAACCTTCAACAACGCCAAGGACTGTTCCAGCAACATCGAATCTTTGCCACCGACAAAAACCTGCAGCGTATCACAGCATGGCACACCGATTACTTACCGTCCCGATGAATAAAGTGAGATTCAACGAGGAATTAAAATTAATTTATGATACAGCGAACAAGAATGTATCTAATGAAACGAAGGTAGACAACATATTCAACCGTACGAGGAAGAAGCTACAAAAGGACAGCTTGACGTCCCTCTTTAGGCAGGAAAAAATGTTGAATGAAAGGAAGAAAGCGCGCATCGGATATTCAGATATAGCGGCCAAAATAAGTCCAGCGATGAAAATAGCGGGTCTTGACGTAATAACATCCAGCAGGCGTATCCAGCTCAAAAATGTACTGAAATCAGTAAAGGACAAAATAACGACGCCAGAGTGCAGTGGAGTGTTCAAAATCTCATGTCCAAAAGATTATATTGGCCAAACAAAAAGACTGGTGACAACACGCTTAAAAGAAAACCAAAAAGAAGCGGAAATATGGCAGAAAAAGAACAAAAGGGCAACAACAGGTATCAGGTCAACGGTCGCACGGCATATCATCGAAGAGGATCATCCACTATCAATTGAGGACGTAGAAGTAATGAAAAGGTGTGGTGAATTAGATGTTTCAAAAGTCCGTAAAGGACTGCAGCGATGTTCTGCTGCCTCGGCAGAAGAAGATGGAGGTATCTGCCGAGAATGCTCTCATCTGGAGATGCGTGAATGCGCTGGCAGGCTAGCATTGCGGTGTCGTGGGGCGGGTTCATTTCCCCAGCACAAGGACCCACTACAAAAAATTTCGCACTCACGAATTTGGTTGTTGTTCAAGAGGCGACCGAAGTCGCAAAAAGTGTAGATAACTACACCGAGGGAGATAGTACTTGTTCCGAGAACAAGTGGGACCTGAAAAGAAAGGCGGACTTGGGGTAACCTCGTCATTACCCGACGAAGCTCATGGCCCACAAATGAAAGAGGGGCAACCGGGTGGTGATGGAGCCCCTTCGCACCCACCCAACCGGAATAAATACATGTTTTGTTGCAGTGGTCAGGTATTCCTCTTCTGAGTGGAAAACTCATACAAATTGCCTTGTATAAACTTTCCCATCAGAAGGGGAGTACCCCGGTGACCAATTTATGCCATAGAATTATAAAACTCGATTGCATATCGCTATACCATAAAGAGGCACTCTGCTTGGGCCACTCAACCCGTGATGTCACCTGAAACAAGGAAAGGTTAGTTAAGTACCCGGCAGCTGGCTCATGTTTTTCGTGGGCAGCCTGCCACCGTACCGGGTCCTATGCCCGGGCAAAAGTTATCGGAAAGGAAAGACCGATTTTCTAATAATTTAGCACTTCATTTTTTCCTTATATTATAATTATAATTATATTAATATTTTATATTCAAAGTTTTAATTTATAAAATTCAAATAATTAATTTATCATTTTAATGTAAAATTTTCTAAAAATGTTTAAATTTTATATATAAAAAAATTTATATAATATAATATTATATTATCATAAAAAAATTTAGATAAAATTATATTATGTAAAAATGTGCAGAAGAGAAAAAATATACATATAAATAATGGAATATAAGGGTACTCACCCAAACATCCTTTTCGGGCGCCCGCTGATGATGTGGGTGGTCCTGAAATTCAACTTTTTCTTCTGTTATGGCTACTTTTTGATTGCACAGATAGCAAGCCCGTCGGCTGTGTCCTAAAGCAGGCATTTACAACATTGAATGACTGTTTTTCCGGTTTCATGAGTTGATCCGTCTTAATAACTTCCTGGCGCTCTTGCTGTACGTTAAATGTTATTCTATCGATTATTTAAACCAGTCGTTTGTAGAAATTAGTCGTCTCGATTATTTTGACAAGTTGTTTAAAGTAAGTATTAGAGTAGGAAATCCATTGCCTATCCAGGTTTCCAAAATTTTAACTATAGTATTTACATAAGGGCCCCACACTGTTCTTGCGGACAATCAATCGACTGTTTTTGCGTCGCAGAAAATAGTTCCACTCACTTCCAACCGTCAATCTGCGCCAAAGGCAAATAAGACTTATCACCTGAAGGCGTACACTCTGCTATCGCTGAACTACACAAACCATAAACCGATCACTTCATGGACACGGAATGAAAATCAGATTCGCCTAAACAATTCCTTTGTTTTTTCGTTGACTGTGATATTCAAACCGTCAGTTACGGAACAAACAATCTTCACATCCAACGAAGTCGGATACTATTGGATCACTATGAACGGATTCACTTCTTTCATTCCTGCAATCAGTTTCGGTCTGTTAATAATATGGTGATAGCCCCCGCTAATACAGGAAGGGATAAAAGTAATAAAACGGCAGTAATAACAACTGATCAACCAAATAGCGGTATACGGTCGAACGTAATAATGCAAATATTAGTTGCTTCAGGGAATTTATCTTTGGGATAGATGAAGATAATGATGAATAAATTCTCTTAACAGTATGTCCAAAAAATTTTGTTCGATCATACGCGCCTTCGTCTCGCTAAAAAAACCGTGCACCTTGAGTTGATCTGGCTTCGCAAGTCCAGATTTCGTTAGCCACTGGCAAAAGTTCTCTCGCTGATCACCTTGAAGCTATAATACTTCACCGTATTCGGGACGCTCTATTACTGTGCCATTGCACGCAAGTTCCCTTTTACATGCTCGCACAATTTTCTTCAGGTCATATTCCGAGGAAAGGTTCGCCACCGTAGTTAGTGTTTTTCGACCATTTCTCTGCTGAATTCTTATGTGCTCAAGTCCATCCTGTACAGTATCATCAGCACAATTGATTGCATCAGCAAAGAGGTCAAAGTTTTGCAAATTCTGGATGGACATACGATAGCAAATTAAACACAGGCAAGGCACGCAGGGGGAATGCCGGTCGACAAGAGCTCTCTTGGAGGCTAGCATTCTTTGGGGAGTTCCGCCCCCACGTACCCGAGGAAACTCCGCAGGGGGAATGCCGGTCGACAAGACCACTCTTGGAGGCTAGCATTCTTTGGGGAGTTCCGCCCCCACGTACCCGAGGAAATTCCCGCAGGGAGAAAGCCGGTCGACAAGAACATTCTTGGAGGCTAGCATTCTTTGGGGAGTGCCGCCCCCACGGACCCGAGGATATGGGGGGTGCCGTGAGGTTCCCTCTTATTGTATCTGGATTACGCTTTGGACAACGAACTGGAATTGACGCTTTGGGCTGGCGGATGTGATGGTTTGGACCTAGTTGCTTTGCACAGTAGCGCCGAGGTGAAACTCGTGTGTGAACGGCTCCAATTCAACTATCATACCGTCTCCGTCCCGGTAAAACCTTGGCAGGCCTCGGAGTACGTTCGAAGTTCGCACCATTGGGTTGGTGGTGTAGGTTCGGTTGAGACGGACTCCCGATTAGCGCTGGTCTGGCTCTGAGCACTTGTCCCCATAAGGGCTTGTGCCAACCCTCGCATGGCCTCCCTGCTCTGCAAAGATAACCATGGGACCAAAAAGGCGACTACACACACGAACGGAGATAGCGGCTCCGAAGGGGGACCCAATTAAATGGACCAAACAAATGAAACCACAAGCAAACAGGACGCTAGCACGGAGAACCCTTTCAGGCAAAAACCGCTGTTGGCAAGAACACCGATAAAACAAGTCACCGATTGCGGGGGGAGGCAGCAAACCCCAGAAACACTGTTAAAGTCAACACCACAGGTTAAATCATCGGAGACAGACCACAGACGGACTAACGAACGAAAGAAGGCAGAGTGCGTTGTGCAACCTGGCATCATTGCAGCCTTTGGGCGCAGTAGAAGGACTATGCGCACCCCGGAGCGCCCAGTGCAAGACGTACACAATCCGGATCAAGTTGCGACACCAACGGAGGCCAGTGTAAGACTGGGGGAGGGAGAAGTTTTGCCGTTGGCCGACGCCACTTCAAACGCGATCCAAGCGATAGAAGCAAAAGGGCTAGGAAACGGGGGCCTCTTCCAAGAGGTGGCGCCAAATAACACAATCGCCCTTGACCGCGCCAAAGAGGAGCGGCTTACTCGGAAAGCGGGGAATATCGTCAAACAACTGAGGGCTGCCTGCGAAGTGCAGAAAAACATAGGCAAGAGTGTCAAGAATGGCATTCTTGAACTGGAGGAGCTTTTTGGCCGCATAACGCACTACAGGCGGAGGTGGCTTGCAGCCGAGAAGCACCAAAAAGACACGCTCTCCCTCGAGGCATCAGTGGGTCCTAGCAGCAGCAAAAGAATGGCCGGTAGCCCAACTGAAGGCGACTGTGAGAAAAGGAGGAAGGATGAGACCATAAACGAAGTTGACACTCCAGGCGAGGAGTTTCATGTGGTGCGAAACAAGGCAGCGAAAAAAGCGGCCAAAAAGCTACTCCTAGAAAAAAAAGACAAAGAGCTCAACCACGAAGAGAACAAGGAGCCCCCCGCTATACCGCAGAAAACAAAAAGCAAACCGCGGCACAAACCCTTGCGAGAGGCACTGCTTATTAAACCCACTAAGGGCCAAACCTACGCAGATGTCCTCCGTGAAATTAAAGGAGCGGTCAAGCCGGACGACACCAAAACTGCCATCAAAGCAGTTCGACCAACCCGGACCGGTGGCTTGCTGGTGGAATTCGGGCCAGAGGCCACAAACAAAGATGCATTCCATGAAGCGGTCCAAAAGGTTCTTGGAGATGCGGCAACGGTTGCCTCGCTCGAACCAATGGCCACCCTGGAAATCAGGGACCTCGACTGCGTCACGGACAAAGCTGAAGTAGAGGATGCCATTAGGAGGGAGTTCCCCAGCTTAAGTGAAGTCAAGGCAAGATTGACGCGTGAAAACACAAGGGGGCAACGCATGGCTATTGTCGAACTAGCTGATAAAGACGCCCAGCAAATCCTGGCGAAGGGCAAAATTAAGATAGGTTGGGTGATCTGTAGGATACGGAGAAGAGCGATCCCTATCTGCTGCTTCAGATGCCTCGAATACGGACACACCGCGTATGGCTGTAGGGGACCCGACAGGAGATCTCTGTGCTACAAATGTGGTGTAACGGGGCACAAAAGGAAGGAGTGCACGAACGAGGCAAAATGCATTCTTTGCAAGGACGCTAAGCTAGCACCCGGCGACCTCAAACATGAGCCGGGGACAGGAAGATGCCGGGTTTTCAAGGAGGCCCTAACTAAAGCCAAATCGATACTCAAATGATCCGTATCCTGCAGGTCAATTTGCACCGAAGCACAAACGCCCAGGACCTACTTGAGCAGTTTGCGAGGGATAAGAAAGCTGACCTCCTGTTGCTGAGCGAGCAACATCATAACAAGGACTCGCAAGCGTGGTACCCTGACAAAACTGGTACCTCGGCCATCTGGGTTCGAGACAGCGCCATGGACGCGGGGATAGTTTTGTGTGGGTGCGGTGTTCAGGGATAACATATTTCAGTGTTTATCTGACGCCTAACGAGGCAATGCGATCCTTTCGAACCAAACTCGATGCCCTGGAGGACGCTGTCTCGAACACAGAGGGCCACATGCTGGTCGGGGGAGACTTCAACGCTAGAGCCATCGAATGGGGTATGCCACAATCCGACCCAAGGGGAAAGCAAATATTGGACATGGCGGCCAGAACAGCGCTTTTTGTCCTAAATACTGGTAACATCCCTACTTTCCGCCGCTGGGGTTGCGTAGGAACCATACCCGATGTGACACTCGCTTCGGAGTCCCTGGTACCTAGAGTACACAACTGGCGAGTACTAGAGGACTACTCGGCTAGTGATCACCAGTATATAGCTGTTGAGATTCACGACGGTGCCACTCTGCGTGCATATGCCCAAACTTCAATCCTCGGATGGAGGACTGGGAGGATGGACGTCGAGAAGTTCACTGACGCGTTTACGGCAGGCGCACCGTTGCTGGGAGCTCCGCCAGGGAGTGGAGGGCCTACAGCCAAGGACTTGGTGAACTCAACTATGAGTACCATCATAGCTGCTTGCGAGTCTTCCATGCCCCGCCGGAGACCCCGACATGGTAAGCCTCCAGTATACTGGTGGTCAAACGAGATCGCCGAACAAAGAAGCGAGTGTCACAAACTTCGGCGAGAGGCCCAGCGGGCGCGAACACGGGAGGAGGCAGACACTAGGCTAGCAGCATACAGGTCCGGCAGGAAATATCTTCGCAGGCTTATTAACAAGAGCAAGGCCCGATGCTGGCAAGACCTCGTGGACGATGTAAATAGGGATCCGTGGGGCCTTGGCTACAAGCTGGTCATGGGGAAACTTGGTGCCCTACGGAAGCCTTGTATACATTACGCGGAAAAGATGGACGCGATAGTGCGGGGACTCTTCCCCGCCCATCCCGTCCGTGTTGACGCTGTCCATGGTGAAACAGCAGTCGAGTGCCCACTCTTCACACAGCTGGAACTGGAGGAGGCAGTCCTCTCCCTGAAGGCAAGGAAGGCTCCAGGTCCAGATGGTGTTCCAGCTGAGGTTTTGCAGCTCATCTATCACCATTGTCCTGACTTGCGGCTCAGCACATTCAACGCTTGCCTACGGGACGGGGTTTTCCCGGTACGATGGAAGGTGGCGAGGCTCGTGCTGGTCAGCAAGGGGAAGGGAAATCCCGAATCGCCGTCTGCATACCGCCCGTTATGCATGCTAGACACGGCTGGGAAAGTGCTAGAGAAACTCATCAAGGGAAGACTCACTGACGCGATTCGTGCTGCTGGGGACCTATCTCCTCGGCAGTACGGCTTTAGAGCAGGACGTTCTACCATTGATGCGATTGCAGAGGTGGTGAACGCGGTCCAAAAGGCAGAGGCATATAGTCGCACCAAGCGACGGATCGTCCTGTTGGTGACACTCGACGTCAGGAATGCCTCCAACTCCGCTAGATGGGTGGATATTCTGGATACGCTGGAAAACTCTTTTCAAGTTCCAGAATATCTAATGCGGCTTTTGAGGAACTACCTAAAGGACCGAAGCCTGCTCTACGACACGACACAGGGCCAACGAAGGATGGCGGTTACATCGGGTGTTGCCCAGGGATCTATCCTTGGTCCGGACCTGTGGAACGTGTCTTACGACGGGCTACTGAGACTTGAGATGCCAGATGAGTCGCGCTTGGTCGGCTATGCGGATGATGTTGCGGCTCTGGTCGCCGGACGCACCGTTGAACAAGCGCAACTTAGGCTAGGTATGCTAATGCGCCGAGTGAGGGACTGGATGACTGCTCGCGGGCTCAGTTTAGCACTGGAGAAAACCGAAGTGGTCATCTTGACAAAAAAGAGAATCCCTAGAGTAAGGATGATCAGTATTGGAGATATACAGATCGAATCGTAGCCAGCGGTGAAGTACCTGGGGCTACTGATCGACTCGAAGATGAGTTTCTCTGAGCAAATCAGGGCAACGGCTGAGAAGGCTGCTTCGGGAATATCGGCCCTGAGTCGACTTATGGCCAACGTAGGGGGACCCAGCCCATCAAGAAGATGCCTCTTGATGAGTGCTGTAGGGTCAGTGCTACTGTACGGAGCAGAGGTATGGGGCGACGCTCTCAGCAAGGAGGTATACCGAAAACGATTGGCACAGGTACAGAGAAGAGGAGCACTGAGAATTGCATCTTCGTATCCAACAGTCTCCGACTCGGCGGTGAGAGTGATTGCAGGCGTGATACCTGTCGCCCTCCTTGCTAGAGAGCGCCGCGCTATTTACCTGCGCCGAAACGAGGATGCGAGGGAGATGGTTGTCCGCGAGGAGAGACAACGCTCGCTCAACGATTGGCAGCAGTCTTGGAGGAATTGCACGAAGGGAAGGTAGACTGCGCGCCTCATCCCGGATGTGAGACCGTGGCTAAATCGAAGGCATGGTGAGACTGACTTCTATCTGACCCAGCTTTTGAGCGGGCACGGGTGTTTTCAGTCTTACCTGCACAAGATCGGCAAGTCACGGTCTCCCGATTGTCGGTTTTGCCCAGGAGAGGAGGACAATGCCTGTCACACATTTTTTGCGTGTACGAAATGGGCCAGGCTGCGAAGGGAACTCTACAGGGAGACGGGAGAGCTCACCCCGGATAATATAGTTGCGGTGATGCTCAAATCGGTTGACAAATGGAACCAGGTGGCACATTATGCTCGGGCAGTCCTAAAATATAAAAGGGACTCACAGCAGCCGGAGGCGCTGGGGCTGGGGGATCGCTCTTCTGGCAATTCCTCTTCCCCCCTCCCCTCCCGCTAGGAAAGGGACTCCCCAGCTTGAAGGCGCCCCACGGCGTAACAAAACGAGACCTGGCCCGAAGTAATGTGTCAAACGGTTCCAGGCTAGGTTCTCAGATTGACAGGGGAGGTGTTTAGTGGGTAGTCCAAAGGTATCCTCCATGGGAATCACACACTGCCAGACTCGGCGGGCATAAATGCCTTCACCTCCCTACCACAAAAAAAAAAAAAAAAAAAAAAACACAGGCAAGAAATAAAACTTCCAATCGAATATCGGGCACAACTTGTCAAATCCAGTTCGGAAATTAAACTCCTCGTGTGTACGATGACTAGGCTCGAAAGATCTCGTTTTTGCCATATATTGGATTCAATCAGACGGATCCATATCCCATATCGCTGGAATTGGAGGGAAATTGATGTCCCATACAATTTGCACAAAGCAGCTGGTTTTTCGTTTGTTTAGTTGATCTGGGACGTATTATGCCTGAATTTCCTTAACCCTTTGCCGGCGCCGAATAATCGAGCAGTTTTAGTTGTGCGGAAGAAAAGAAAAAAAAATCAAAATAAGAGAAAAAATCTATAAATTGACATAAATAGAAATAGAATTTGAATTCTATGTGGATTGATCCCATAGTTTAAAGAGAAAAAAAAGGAAGAGAAAAAACATAGTAAATTTAACTAACTGCTCGATTACTACAAAGGTTAAGAACCCTATTTAAATTAGACGCGTACAAAATTATCAATATTTCCAAACTACCTGAACAATGTAGAATGAATACGGATTTAGGAAATATACCTTCCAAACTAATTAGTTGTATTACCTGAAACTAATTAGTTGTATTGCCTGAAATTATCCCCTTTAAAGGTCATACCAAAAAAAGTTTTAGATGTATATAGTTTCTAAAAGCGCGTAGAAGATTAATCAAGTAATAACACTGATAAAGGGAACAAGTGGTTCCCGAAATACGTCTTTGTAAAATGAATTAAATTTAGTCAAATAAAGGGAATTTTCCATAACCTCCATTTCTGGCCACAAGAAGTCCGTTGTCATCTCACAATAGCAAACATAATTCACGATAACTGTTTGGCCAACCTCATTTTCGAAGAAGTAAAACCCGGTGATGCTACCAGCCCATAAACTGCACCAAACAGTCACTCTTGGTGGATGCATCGGCTTTTCAACAACCACTCGTGGATTCTCATTTGCCCGAATGCGGCAATTCTGCTTGAAAACGAATCCACTGATGTGAAAGTGTGCCTCGTCGCTGAAGATGATTTTCTTTGTTAAGTCACCATTCCTTTCTATCTGTTTAACCAACTATTTTTCAAAAACTGAAACAAAGAAATGTTAAACTAAGTTGGGCGAAAAGCTTGACGTTATGGTGTGACTCACAATTAACATCATACATTATAATTGAACTACCCTTTATATCGAATTTTTTAATTCTTTTGGAGGAGAAAACGACCAATCTGATTCAGTGTTAAATGGTAACCATATACGAGTACACCTTCGTAAGTCTTAAAAAATATTGAGCCTTTTTGTCATTTTTCGATTGAATATTTCTTTTATTTAAAATGAATTTTATTCAAGTACATATTGTTCATTATTATCTATGATCTTTTGCCATATTTTGGGTTGAGCCTTTATTCCATCTGTGAAGAACTTCTGTGGTTTATCGGCGAAAAACTTGGCGAAGTGATTTTCATAATCCCTTTTTGGTGTGAATTTATTTTCATTAATGAAGTTTGGCAGAGACTGAAACAAATGATAATTTGATGGTGCAAGGTCTTGACAATACGGTGGATGCATCAAAACTTCCCAGCCAAGCTCTGTCAATTTTTGCCGGGTCATCAAATATGTGTGTGGTCTGGCATTGTCATGATGGAAGACAACACCCTTCTTATTGATAAGTTCTGGCTGGTTTTTTGAATTGCTTGTTCAAATCTGGTTAATTGCTGACACTGAGCGTTTGGCCAGGGTCTAGCACCTCATGATAAACAGTTCCCTTCCAATCCCAGCATACACACAGCATAACCTTATTTGGTGTTAATTCTGTTTTTGAAGTCGTTTGTGATGATTCACCTTTTTTGACCATGATCTTTTTCGAACGACATTCTTGTATCTTACACATTTTTCATCGTCCGTAATGATTTGCTTCAAAAATGGCCCGTTTCCGTTGCGTTTTACTAGCATTTCGCAAATAGAAATTCGGTTGATCAAATTTTTTTGTGTTTATTCATGCGGCACCTAAACGTCGAGCTTCTTTGTGTACCCAGCCTAACGCCATCGTTTCTAAAAAGTTTGATGATGGATATCTAGTTTTTTAGCAATGTCATGGCTGCTTATGTGTCGGTCTTCTTGAATTTTTTGTAAGATTTCATCAACTTTTTCAGTGATTCGTCGACCTGAGCGAGGTGCATCTTTGACATCAATATTTCCAGAACAAAAACAAGCGAACCATCTCTTGGCTGTGGCTTTTGATAAAATATCTGGGCCGTAGACACCACAAATTTTTTCACGAGCATGCGATCCATTCTCACCTTGATCGTAGTCATATTGAAAATATAACGAATTTTTTCAAAAATTTCACTCATTCTTAAATGAATACATCGTTTGATACGAATGACGAAAAACAAAACTGTCCACATAAAAATTGTAGACTGGAATGCCACCTTTCAAACGCATGTCAGTTTGACTCAATCTGATTAGTATTACCTGATATATGACAATGAACACCATCTAGTGGCAAAAAAGGCTCAGTACTTTTAGACTATCCAATATTTATAAAAAATTATCAAAAAATATGTATATAAAATTTTACGTAATGATAAAATCTAGTAAACATTTTGAAATAAACAAGGGTACTCAACGTATACTTATGTTTGCAGTTTTATCATAAACAGGATGGAATGGAAGTCAACATTCACCACATTATTGGCAAGATACGGCCCCAATTATTGCTGTGAGTAGTTGAAAATCGGACCTCTCGGCTGGAAATTATATTTAAATAAAGATTATCTTTCCAATAAAACCAATTTAAGTGCTTTCAAAATAATTTATCTGTATTTTATTTCATTTCAAAGCTCTATGCCTATATAAAACACCCTACACATACTGACTCAGAGCCAGACATACTCTACTCTAATCCGAACTGAAATACTTACGCTAACTGAAATCTATAAGCTACTACACTGCAAGCCGACCCAAAAGCACGGAACCAATCAGTCGCGGATTACATATAACTCTATCGAGTTGACGTAATACTCACCTTCCGCATCTATTCCCGCTGAAAATGTAATCTGCTGGAAGGAAAGAGGACATTTATGTTAATTTAACAATTCATATTTGTAATGTTTATTCCGTAAATAGTACTTCTTTTACATACAATAAAAGGTGAGTTATTCCGAATTTGAAGTACTGAACGCAAAATAAAAACGTTCAGTCAAAAACAAATAAATAACTAAACTGAATGGAAATTTTTGTTGGGTAAGAAATTTTAATTCTTACTGCATAAGAAAATTTTAAAAATTGAAAATTTTTATAAGCTTGGTGGAGGATTTCTAATCATCGCAAAAGGGGAACAGAAGAAAGAGATCTGCTATTTGTTGTTCGACGTCTCGTCTTTTAATGACCTTGTCCTGTATTTAAGTATTGAGTGCATCTTCTGGTCCTGAGAAGTATCTTCTGTACTTTCTTCTAAACTAATAGCTCCGATAATATTGAATACCTCTTTACATTTGAAAAAAAAAAATAGTATATGCTCTCCTACAAGTACGCAAGCTTATAATAATGTGCTTTTGTTTTTACACAGTAGGCGAGGCATATTGCTGTAAAATTAAACTTTACATTTTTATGAGATTCACAGCTTTGTGCCAACAGTCCAGTAGTTTTTCAAGCTCACACGTCTGAAAAATTCACATATCGTAGCCACAACAGGCTCAATCCCTTGCTTTTGACAGCAATCGATATTCTCTCAATAGACCTTTCGGTACATCAATTTTTTATCCATAACTTGCTTACCATTCAGTTATTACAGGCAGTTCACAACTCCCAATTAAAGCATTGGAAAACTTGATGGTGTCCACCTGATGAAAACTTTGTGGAAATTCAATTCCCATGGTTTGTACTTAAAATCCACTTCACGTCATAGGACACGTTCAAGTTTTTGACCTTCTTCCTACGTATTTCCATCTGCATCAGCCGGAAGAATCACAGTCATGACAGGAGCGTTAGATTCAGAAAAAAGCGGTTTTAGGAGCAAGATACTTTGGTGGGTTGCTACAAACCATGAGTATATCATAAAAGTCCAAAAATTCAATGGGCGTACTTAAAAGGCGAGCATTTTAAAGCATACTTGTCATTCGACTATAAGTTTCCCGAGGTCCAATATAAATAGTCTACTTTTTCAGAGCGAAAAATCAGCAACAACGAGTCAACGAAAAACACAACCTCACTCCTCCAATTTTAACTATCCCCATTCATTCATACCCTGTCAATTGTCATTTTATTTTACGCGGTGCCCGTCCAAAATTTTTAAGCCCATCACAACCCATCTCCACTACCGAGATTTCGGGGTCAAGTGACACACTACTAACCACTGTAGTCTCAATTACCAACTTCTGAGCACTAGGCTTACTGATTATTGACCTGATGTCTGCATCAATTCTTTTAATGTCGAAAATGTGCTCATCAGACCTATTGAATCCTTAGAAAACTAGCGAATCATGATCTACTTCCACGCATAGTTCAACCGTGAACACTCGACATGAAGTTTATTCGATTATCAGACTATAGTACACGGTTTTTCTCGTCTACCAATACTTTTTTTCTTTATTTAACAACGTAGCACCATGTGGTTCTCAATGTCCAATTGCAAACGAAAATATACACAAAACTCGAATTCTCTACTAAATTACAATTAAACCGTCGAAAAATCGAAAACTGTTTGCAAAACTAAATGAAATAAACAGAAAATTGATTGGAATAATATATATAAAAAAATTATGCTCAACCACAGAAAAGTGCAGCACTGACTCTTGTTCCTTCAAGTTGTGGTAGAATAGTCCAACATCGACTCCTACGTAACAAAAACCAAAATCCCTTGGTATCAGAACGTGGTGGAGCCCCCAGCAGTCACCAATTACCTGATTACAGATTCTCTAAGCCCAGCTCTTGCAACATAAATCTTGATCTTCTGATACAGAAGTCGCCTCTTCAAACTATTGTCCAAAAAAGTCAGACCTTTCCTAGATTTTCACGTAAATGTATACTTATAAATAAAAAAAAAACACTTTGACAATCGTTAGACCATCTACAAATTATAATTGAAAGAATATTTTTCAACTGCTGTTTTTTTAAATTTTTATCAACATCTTCTCTATTTCATCTTGTTTTTCACTGCCAAAAAAACAATGGAAAAACTTTCTCAATTTTTTTCTAGCCTCTTCAGACAGAATTCTTCTTGTCTCTTAGAATTACTAAGTTTTTTATTGTTCTTTGGATCGTGGAAGTTTCCGATTTGCAATATATAATTAAAACGTATGGATAATTACAGTTGATCCACGAGCCTGACCTTATGGCATGGATTTCTTATACAATACACTGGCCCATCTTTTCTAGAGCTATGAGAACACTAATTTGTGATTTTTTAAATGAATGCTCGAGCTAAATTACCTTCCAAGGATGACAACAATGACAAAATAGTCGTGTTCCGTCAACCATGCCGGTTGCGTTCAATGCCCGATATAAGTTTACTGAGCCTTTTCGAAAGTGCTACGTGGCCATAATAATTATACATGTCGCTTCCGTGGCTAGTGTGTACGTTATGTAATCTAGAGGGCCAGTTCTCACACACTCTTTGCAGTAGCTTAGGCTGTATTTCAGAAATAACACGTCAAATGTTAGCTTCCATCTACTTAATTATTTCTGGTTTATCGGTGTAGACATTCAACTTTACATATCCCAAAAGAAAGTAATCTGACATATGGACCAAACAATGACTTTTTCTGGATATAATGGTGTTCGACAATTGTTTGCGGACTATCATCACTCCAAATGTGGCAATTCTGTTTGTTGGCATAGCTACTTAGCCAAAAAAGTGCTTTTTCACTGAATAATATTTTCAATGGATGGAACAGTGTTTTTAAAAATAAATTTGTACAATTTGTTAGCGTTGCTGTGGCGTGAGTTTTTTAACGATGTATTGTCACACAGAACTAACCTCAAAACAGCCAAGAGGTTGACATTAGTTTTCACTGCAAAATGTATTGCCCATTTTAAGCTCTCTGCGTTTAAAAAATACCCTTCAGAAACGCTCACCGCTGGCACAACAGTTCGAAGGCTCAAATCATGTTTCAGGCTTGAATTCTGATTTCGTTTTCCTTCGGTAAAATTATAAATTTACTCAGTAGTTATGACGAGTACACTAAAATAAGGTTGAAGTTTTGTAAACCTCATCCTAATTCAAACAACTTCACAGTGATTTCAAGAATTTTTTCTAAAGTTTTTGTAAAATATAAGCATGCATGTGCATCCAAGCAAAAACCGAAATGAAAGAAATTGTTTTGGCTTAATATCTTGGTTTTTTTTTTTGGGAGGTAATATAATGTTACATTGCAGTCATACGACTACGAAATTGTTCATCGAAAGGGCGGAGTTCATGGAAATGCTGACGCCACAGTGGTGTGCAATTCATCGGGGATGGTCTGCAAAAGCTCGGCAGCTGGGCCTCTTAGAGCAAGAATCAGCGCAGTTGCTCGTTCCTGGTCATTCCAGCGATTCGCCCTTGCGGCAGCTTCAAACTGGGTCTTGAAATGGTAGAATGTCGAAGTACTGATGGAGGATCCCAGCGTCCAAATCCCCAAGATGAATGTAGTGGTATGTACTGACACTGATGTACCGAATTCTTCCGAAAGCATTGTATGGGCCAAGCTTGATGGTGATTCTGAAGACCACCGATCTTATCTGATAGAGCCAACGAAGACATCGGCATTGCGCAGTTTGATTGTAGGACGAAGCCTTGTAAGATCTTTAAGGAACGGATATGTGCCGGTTAGAGTCCTTAACACCGCAGACTCAACCACGAGCATCAAAGCGGGAGAAGTCATCGGCAGCTGCCAGCCTGTTTCCACCATCACCTCTTTGGAAGCTACTCACAACCATCATTGGAAAAGGAGGCAAGACACAGAAAAAGCCAGGGAATCCACGTCTGCAATATTGAAGCAAGTCAAATTGCCGGTGCAGCTATTCAAACGAGCCTCTGATCTGGTCACCAAGTACAGTGACATCTTCTCAACAAGCCCGGATGACCAAGGCCGAACGAGTTTGGTAACTCACGTCATAGACACACAGGGAGCCAAGCCGATTCGACAAGCACCAAGACGTCTCCCTATAGCCAAACAAGGAGAAGTGAGCGCGCTGATCTCGGACATGGAAAAACAAGGCATTATCGAACCTTCTGTAAGTCTATGGGCCGCGCCTGTAGTTCTAGTAAAGAAAAAGGATGGTAGCACTCGCTTTTGTGTCGACTATAGGCAGCTTAACGACGTCACTAAGAAAGATAGTTACCCGCTCCCACGCATCGATGACATCATGGACACTTTAGCCGACGCAAAATGGTTTTCTACACTCGATCTCAAGAGTGGCTACTGGCAGGTAGAAATTGACAAGAAGGACCGAGAGAAGGCCGCATTTTCAGTTGGGACCGGATTGTGGCAGTTTGTGGTGATGCCGTTTGGGCTTTGCAATGCTCCAGCCACTTTTGAACGCTTGATGGAATACGTGCTACGTGGTCTAACCTGGAAAACCTGCTTGGTGTACCTGGATGACATCATCGTCATCGGGAGAACGTTCGAAGAGCATGTGCGGAACTTAGAAGAGGTTTTCTCCCGACTGCGACTGGCAAATTTGAAACTTAGTCCCGACAAGTGTACCCTTTTCGCAGCGGAAGCAAAATACCTGGGACATGTCGTATCAGCTGAAGGGGTCAAAACAGACCCTGAGAAAATTGAAGCCGTGAAAAGCTGGCCAACACCAAACAACAAGCGCCAACTACGAAGTTTCCTGGGCCTGGCAACCTACTATCGAAGATTCGTCAAAGACTTTGCCAAAATAGCTAAGTGTCTTCATCAGCTAACCGAGAAAAATCGTCCGTATGTCTGGAATGAACAATGCCAGACAGCTTTTGAGACCCTGAAAGAAAAGCTATGTGAATCACCCGTACTGGCATATCCGAAACCTGGAAAAATGTTTGTGGTTGACACCGATGCAAGCAACGGCGGTATTGGAGCTGTACTCTCCCAGCAAATCAATGGCGAAGAAAGAGTCCTCTCGTATTACAGTCGAGTTCTTTCAAAAAGTGAGAGGAACTACTGTGTGACCAGGAAGGAGCTATTGGCTATAATAGAGGCCACCAAGCAGTTCCACAAGTACCTATATGGCCAGAAATTTGTTCTTCGAACGGACCATGCATCATTGAGATGGCTACTTAACTTCAAAAACCCCGAGGGACAAGTTGCGAGATGGATCGAAAGATTGCAGTCATACGACTACGAAATTGTTCATCGAAAGGGCGGAGTTCATGGAAATGCTGACGCCCTATCTCGTCGCCCATGTCCAGCTAACTGCAAGCATTGCCGACGGATTGAGGAAAAGGAACCGCCCGTTGATCTGCGACTGATAACGGCCGAATTTGATGAAGGTTGGTCATCGGAGGAGATTTGAAATGCCCAGCTAGCCGATGAAGACATCGGACCATTGCTCGTATGGGAGGAGACGACTGGGCAACCTGAGTGGAAGGACGTTTCAACGCATGGCGCAACCCTGAAAAGCTATTGGGCACAATGGAACTCCCTTCAGGTGGAGGGTGGCGTACTCAAGCGGAAATGGGAAACGGCGGATGGTAGCTCCTATAGGATGCAAACTATACTTCCCAAAAGCCGAATCCACGATGTGGTTAAGGAAATGCATGAAGGATCCTCGGGAGGCCACCTTGGTGTTAACAAGACCTTAGCGAAATTGCGGGAACGGTTCTACTGGCTCCACGTTCGAGAAGACGTAGAGGACTGGTGTCGCAGATGCACAATTTGCGCTTCCGTCAAAGGCCCAAAGCGACGACTGAGAGGACAAATGCAAACCTATAACGTAGGCGTGCCATTCGAAAGGATTGCTGTTGACATCGCAGGACCCTTTCCTGAATCCGATTGGGGAAATCGATATACGCTGGTTGTAGCCGATTATTTCAGCAAGTGGCCCGAGGTCTACCCCATTCCCAACCAGGAAGCAACTACCGTAGCTGAGCAGCTAGTGTTAAATTGGGTCAGTAGGTACGGCGTACCTTGCGAATTACATTCGGATCAAGGCCGAAACTTTGAGTCACTAGTTTTTGGCGAAATGTGCGAGCTGCTCGGAATACGGAAAACGAGGACAACACCGCTGCATCCCCAATCCGATGGAATGGTCGAACGTTTCAACGGCACGCTCAATAAACACCTTGCCAAGATGGTTGACGAGAACCAAAGGGACTGGGACCGACATATCCCACTATTTTTGATGGCGTACAGAGCTGCCGAACATGCATCGACGGGCCAAGCCCCAGCCAAAGTCATTTTTGGAAAGACTATTCGTCTGCCAGCCGATATAAAGTTCGGAACACCCCCTGAGGAACCCCAAACGGTCTCGGAGTACGCAAGTGATCTAAGACAACGGTTGAACCAGATACATCGGACAGTGCGGAAACACCTCGAATCGGCCACTGACCGCATGAAGACCAGGTATGATCTAAAGGCTAATTCTACTGGCTTCCAGCAAGATGAATTGGTGTGGCTTTATAACCCGCAACGGCGAAAGGGTAGGTCTCCAAAGTTGCAGCATAATTGGGAGGGACCATACCGAGTTACAAAGCGAATCAACGACGTCGTATACCGAATACAGGAACATCGTAAGCCGAGAGCTAAAATGAAAATCGTGCATCTGGACCGTCTTGCCCCATATTACACCCAGGGAGAATTGACTACAAATAGCGACACATCTTTTCGGGGCGAAAAGAACTGAGATGGGGGCAGTGTTACATGTACAAATAATTACATGTACAAATAATTCTGCGAGCTACTGTCGCAATTATTTTCATCATCATTAAGAACGTCAACAAATGAATTTACTCGAACCCACGAGTAAATTCAATAAGCATAATCAACATCTGCAAGCGACGTCACTCCATTCATTAATTTGCTCGAACCTACCAGGTACCTCTCGGTAGAACGTTCGCCAATATGCGAGAAATGGGTGAATACTTAGAGACCCTATATAAAGGCGAGCTGAATGAATGGGGGAATCATTCATTCGACCGCGATAAGAACTGCGAAAGTGTGTGGGAAGTGTGTTTCGTAATAGTGAAGTGATTTAGAAGACAATTGCGATAAGAAATTTATGGACAAGTGTTAGATTTTATTTTAATAGTGAAAATTAAAATTAGTGAAAGTGTTAAGCTGATTATTGTGAATTTTCTTGAATTAAATAAACTCTCTTTAACTTAAATTAAAAGACATTGCGTTTTCACTTTCCCGGAACGTTAAAATTATAGGCCGCGAACCAATAACACGCCACAATAATATGCAACAAGATAGGAACGAAAAATTGTAAAAAAAATTCTTTTTCTCATGCAATACAATCTAACCCATATTCATATAAATCAATTTTGCCGCTTCGTCTGTTTGTAATATAGGTTAGCAATACCCTGGTTGCAGTAGCCGGAGATGGCCATACTACGTCATGTCTGATTATTGTGTATATAGTGATCCATACCCTTAGGTATGAATTTTAGTGTCATGATGTGAGCAGACAAATCTAATGATCATCATCGCGGACGAATCTGAATTGGATCTTAGCATTAAAATTTTTAAAGAATTTCATTCTTTGATTGCTACTGTGATTTTGATTTTTCAGTTAGTACCCATTATAGCAAACTCTAACCACAATATAAATCAGATGATTATCAAACGTCATCTCATATTTCAATATGGCGGACTCTTGTGCTAAATATTGAGCAAATCTTAACAGTACCATAATTTATTACTTCAGCAATCTAAGATCAATGTAAAAATGTAAGCAAAAAATGTTAAGTAAAATAAACTACTGATAAGTTAAGTTAGTACTTATATAAGACGGCAAAATTGCAATAAAAAGCTCATTCCCGATACGCTGGTCATTTTATTTGACTTATCGCGTAAGTACAATATGTATGTCCCTTTGCTAAGGGCGTGAAAACGCTTGCATGGCGATATTTCTTCATTAAGATAGATGCAGACTGCAAGGGATTCCACACTTGTGCCTGCATTCTACAAGTCACAAATAGTTGTGTAATTTCTAAAACAAAATAAGTAGAAAACAAGCAGGAAGGTGTTTACGCTTGTGCTTGTTTCCACATAATGCAAGCGTTTCACCCTCATGTTCATACTTGATAAAAGAAATTAAAATAAATATAAAAAAAATTCGCTTCAGAAAAATGTCCAGAGCTACCAATAAAACCGAAACATCACAAGAAAGAGCCTCTTGATCGAGCCCGTTGCCGTCACTGAGCTCTAAATCTTGGAACTATACTGAAACTAGTTGAGTAAGCATGAGAGTGCTCCTACCAAAAGGCCTTGTAAACATCCTAGGCCTAGAAACAAGTTTTCTAATAGAGTGAATCAATAACTTGAATTATTCATCCAATACTTGGATATGTAATCGTTCAAATCTATGCAAAAGATGCACAGTTTCCTTCATAAGCACAGTGCGGCCGCCATTTTGACTAGCTTAAATGATTTTTCTGATGCTTGGTCGATTGAAGATATTCATGTTAAACACTATTCCTCAAATTTTCATGAAAATTGAAAGAAAATAAAAGTGCCTCGGTTAATTTAAAATATGTATCAACCATAAACATTTGTTATTGTTTTTGTAATTCCAGACAATTGAAATGGCTATAACTCACTTGATTATGATTCGAACTCGATTAAAATTTGCAAACATAAATATCTTATATTAGTCTATATAATTGCAAAATTTCAAGAAATTTATATATATATATATATATATATATATATATATATATATATATATATATATATATACATATATATATATATATATATATATATATATATATATATATATATATATATATATATATATATATATACAGTCTTCCACAAAAGTCAAGGTACAGTGATAAATATCATGAAAATTGTTTGATATTTTTATTTAAAAAACCTATAGTGATAAAATTTTTTTTGGTATTACTTCAACTATAATCATTACACTTTAAATTCATGTAAAACAAAACGAAAATTCTGTCGTATTAATATATTATTACATATGATGTGTTGGAAAGTCAATGAATGAAGTCCACAAAAGTCATGGTACACCTAAAGAAAAATGATACAAATTGTAATTATAGTCTTGCATAGTTATTTGAATTATACTTTTCTTAATATTTTGTCGGATATCCTTTCATCTGAATTACTGACTTCAGTCTTTTAGGCATAGAATATACCAATTTTTTAGTAAATTCGCTGCTGATTCTGGCCGCCTCCTCCAATATAACATCCTTAAGCTGCGCCTTGCTTGATATCACTCTTTTTCGGATTTTTGTCTCAAGCTCATTCCAAAGATGCTCTATAGGATTCAAATCAGGGCTTTGAGGCGGTGTAGCAAGCATGCGAGTATTGTACAATAGCCACATTCGAACTTTATGCGCAGTGTGCTTAGGGTCATTGTCCTGTTGAAACAAGAAATCTTCTCGCATACCTAATTTGGCTGCACTTCGTTTCATGTTGTTTCGTAGAATCTCTAAATAAGAGTTCTGATCCATAGTATTTTCGATGAATGTCAGATTTCCAACTCCAGCAGCAGCCATGCAACCCCAAACCATAACACCACCGCCTCCATGTTTTACTGTTTTAATAGTGTTCTTGGGATTAAATGCTTCTCCTACTTTTCGCCAGACCCTCTTATGCCCATTTACACCAAATATACAAAATTTAGACTCGTCCGAAAATAAAACATTATCCCAAAACGTTATTGGTTTGTCAATATATGCTTTTACAAATGTTATTCTTTTTTGTTTGTTTATGGAACTTACAAGAGGTTTTCTTCTAGGCGTACGAGATGAAAATCCAGCTTCTACGACAGCTCTACGCACAGTTTCTGCGCTAACCTCCTTCTTATCATTAATTCCAAGAACATTGCAGATTTTTCTACAGCTTAGAAATGGATCTTGTTTTACCATTCGCAAAATTTTTCTCTTGTCCTTTGCACTTAGTTTAGATGGACGACCTGTTCGGGGCACATTTTCCACTCTATTTTCCTTCTTAAATCGATTTATCACTTTTTGAATGGTTGACCGACTTCGCAACACTAGTTCAGCTATTTCAGAATATGATTTGCTCTGATTTGAATGCAGATTAATAATTATTTCACGCTCCTTAATACTCAACTCCTTTCGACTCATTTTTTAAAAATTTTATTAAATAAAAGATACACCACGAATACGGACGCGATATTAAAGACAGCGGCCTACGGTTGTTAACTCACTCTGATAATATGAACTTGGGGGATTCCACTTTTTACAAATAACAGGGCATTTTTTGCAACTGTACCTAGACTTTTGTGGAGTAGAAAAGAGACATTGCCAACAAAAAATTATTGTCTTCAATGATCATTATTGCCGAATCCCTTTAAATTTATGAAAACTTAAATTCAACAGAACTCGTATTATTACCATTTCATAACTTTTGGTTTTCAAATAAAAATATTGATTCAGTAATACAATTTTCAGTTACCGATTCTCTGTACCTTGACTTTTGTGGAAGACTGTATATATATATATATATATATATATATATATATATATATATATATATATATATATATATATATATATATATATAATTTTCTTTATTAGAATGTATGCGGTACAGAGGCCTTATAATATAGTAGGTGTTCTGACAAAGTCATTTCACCATCGTTTGAACATTAGTTAAAACTATGCATATTAACGTATTTCTATGTGATTATTACAATTAGCTAGAGGAAAATTTAGGCAAAAACCTCTACTGAACTTATACTAGCTTAACATAACTTAACTTTCTACTTATAACTAGCTTAAATCTATGAGGCTAGGTTACGGCCAAAAGATAAGTGGTGGCAACTGCTGATTTTCAATTCGCCAGGGCATGTATTAGCGGATTGGGCGAGTCTTTTGCTTTCGCGATTAATTTGTCACGGCGCGATGCAGCGAGCTTACGAATTGGACTAACGCCAGCAAGGCTGTGTAGCTTTTCAGAAGAGAAGTAAAATGGTTTATTAAGTACCATTTTCAGGTATCTATTTTGGGTGATCTGAAGCTTTGTTACTAGATATTTAGCACATTGGATCCAGGTAGGTGAGCCGTATAGGATGATCGGTTGGATTACCATTTTGACGATGAGGACTTTGTTTCTGGGGTTGAGACGCGAATTACGATTAAGAAGTGGGTAAAGCGAAAGCACGGCCTTAAACGCTTTGGAGCTAATATGCTCAATATGTTTTCTGAAGGTTAGTTTTGTATCGAATATAAGTCCAAGATATTTAAGATCCTCGCTCCAAGGAATAGTTTGCCCTAAAAAATTTATTGGTCGCTTGGGTAGGTGAGCAGGCTTACGCTTCCTGGTGAAGTATATTGACTTCGTTTTTGCAACATTTATTTTAATTTTCAATCTATGGTAGTATTGATAAGTAAGTTCTAACGCCGTTTCAAGGCTGGAAATAATGGAAGTTGGATCTGCGCCTATACTGTATATGCAAATGTCGTCTGCAAAAGCTGCAACTTGCTAGTTTGGTAAGGAAGGGAAGTCAAACGTATAGATGTTATAAAGAGATGGGCTTAGGCAGGAGCCTTGCGGAACACCGGCAGATATACTTTTTACTGGGGAAATGCTTTCCCTTACTTTGACCTGGAACTTCATATCAGTTAAAAATGATTGTAAAAGGTTCAACAAGAATGGGAGTGTATTATATTTCTGAAGTTTGTAGACCAGAGCATCATGCTAGACTGTATCAAAGGCTTTTTCTATGTCCAGTGTCACCAAACCTACAGACAATTTATTGTACATCGCTGCTTTGATGTCCTTTGTAACACGGAGGAGCTGATGCTCAGTCGAATGTCTGTTTCTGAAGCCGAATTGGAAATAAGGTAAGATATTATTGTTAGCCATTAAATTATTTAATCTTTTCAGGACTACTCTTTCAAAGAGCTTACCTAATCCTGGTAGTAAGCTAATGGGCCTGTAGTTGTCAGGGGAGTGCGGATCTCTTTAAGGCTTCGGGATAGGTATGACTAGAGCTTGTTTCCAGATGGATGGAAAGAAGGAAAGCCTAAGGCATGCGTTGAATAGGTGATATAAGAATACTATTCCTTTTTTGGGTAAATTTTTAAGTACTATATTCGGTAGGCCATCGACACCTGGTGCTCTACCGTTTTTAACTTTTTTAAGTAAACTTGTTAACTCCCTGGTTTTTATTAATGCACCAGGAGGTAAAGATGTTTGTTTAGGTTGATGTTCCAAAGCTCTGGCCACCATCATTTCTGCTAATTCGTTGCAGAACCTATTGGAGATTGTAGTGAATTTAAAAGTTTCAAAACCGTCCGTGAAGGACTGCAGCGATGTTCTGCTGCCTCGGCAGAAGAAGATGACAATATCTGCCGAGAATGCCCTCGTCTGGAGACGCGTGAATGCGCTGGCAGGCTAGCATTGCGGTGTCATGGGGTGGGTTCATTTCCCCAGCACGAGGACCCACTACAAAAAAATTTCGCACTCACGAATTGGATGTTGTTCACTAGGCGACCGAAGTCACAAAAAGTGTAGATAACTACACCGAAGTCGCAACAAGTGTAGATAACTACACCAAGGGAGATAGTACTTGCTACGAAAACAGGAGGAACCTGAGAAGAAAGGCGGACTTGGGGTAACCTCGTCATTACCCGACAAAGCTCATGGCCCACAAATGAAAGAAGTGCAACCGGGTGGTGATGGAGCCCCTCCGCACCCACCCAACCGGAATAAATCCATATTTTGTTGCAGTGGCCAGGTATTCCTCTTCTGAGTGGAAAACTCATACAACTTGAATTGCATGAACTTTCCCATCAGAAGGGGAGTACCCCGGTGACCCATTTATGCCATAGAATTATACAATTTGATTGCATAACGCTATGCCATAAAGAGGCACTCTGCTTGGGCCACTCAACCCGCGATGTCACCTGAAACGAAAAAAGAATTAATTAAGTACCCGGCGGCTGGCTCATGTTTTTAGGGGGCAGCCTGCCACCGTACCGGGTCCTATACCCGGTTAGAAGGTTGGGAAAAGAAAGACCGATTTTCAAGAGATATAGCGCTTCATTTTTTTTCCTACTTTATAAGCATTGACATTATGATATTTTTAATTATATTTAAAATTCTAATTGATAAAAATTTCCAATGAGTAATCTCTCACTCCCATGCAAAATTTTTATAGATATAAAAAAGATTATAAAAAAATTATGTTTAAAATTCTAATTGATAAAAAATTTCCAATGAGTGATCTCTCACTCCCATGCAAAATTTATATAGATATAAAAAAGATTATAAAAAAATTATATTTAGGTAAAAATATATATATAAATAATAAAATGTAAGGGTACTCACCCAAACATCCTCGTCGGGCGCCCGCTGACGATGTGGGTGGTCCTGTAAGGCAACTTGACTGCCGTTAAATCTACTTCTAACGTTAACATGCATTTACTAGTTGCTTCAGGGAATTTATCCTTGGGATGGTTATAGATTTGCTCAGCTCCACAAAATTCAGTTCAAAGCTACACCTTTCCGTTATTTTGGTTTTGTTTAACTCCACGATATATACGCTCTAAATTTCAAATTCAACAAGGAAGGGGAACATCCAAATTGACGCGCACTCTTTTACTCCTCTCTTTTCTATTAGTTTTCATGAGTTGATTGATTTTATGTCCATTCAATAATATTGTTCCTTTTTCAGATGGTTTATTTCAACATAACAGAAGAGACACGTAGAAAATTTGGCTCAAATTTTATTTTGTGTACTTTTTCTTACTAGTCCGAATTTGGTTTAATGAACCGAGCTAATTAATTTGGGTAGCCTTATTACAATATTAGGTTGTTGCCATTTTCATACGAATGGATTGACCTGTTGGTATGGCGTATCCCGTCTGTTGTGGCACATATAGTGGTGTTGGACCTGGTTGGCCTTGTCCTGCCTGGGGTGACTGCGAGCCCGGAGGAGGCTGCTGATGCAAGATAGTCGCTGAAGGATTCTGTTGTTGTAAGATATGATATGGCTGTGGTTGTTAGTCTGGAGGTGATTGGGATGGAATGTATGAAGCTTGGGGCGATGGTGACTGTGTTGTCTGCATTTATTCAGATTTGATTATGACTTGGATTGAACTGAACATCATACTTCGTATCCGCGCACACACTTCCCCGGCAGCACGGGGTTAATGTCAAACACACGAGTGAAGAAAGTGTCGCTAAACCTTATGGGATATCGTAGTAAGCGTACTAACAACACACATATGTTTTTCCTTATCAATGCAGATGTAACAACGGTTTTGCCAAAAAAAAGTCCCTTCGAATTTTGGCTTCTTACTAACTGCCACTAACTATTTCGCGATATACCGATCCCTGTTTTCGTCGAAAGTCCACTGAGTTTACCTGGCGGGTGACCTCAAAACTTTTTGTACTTCGTATCACTTTTGGAAATCACGTTTTGAGTGGCAGGCCTCTTGAAAACGGAATAACAGCTTCCTGTTACTGGCGGATTAGATTCGTTGATAGAATAGGCGAGAATATAGGTATATTGGTAAAATGTTGCTTTCGACGTTTCGCTTAGTAATTAACTTCGTTATAATAAAAAGGCAGGACTTACAAAAGAAAACTTGATTGAAAACGAGATTAGCTCGTAGTGACTTTTAACTTAACTCCTATGTTTACGTCAACACATGGTTGTTACACGCTAGGATATATCGCCCGCAAATATAATGGGCTCTCCTCGCCCGTCTTTTTTTTTCCACGTCAACTCTAGTTATGCGCGCAGACACAGCAGCTGGTGAATTATTCGCTCGACTTTTTGCCTGCTTTTCCCCGAGATCCAAATAACCCCTCCACGGTCGCACTGATCTCAAATCAGAAATCATATAATGCACAAGTTGTTCGCAAGTCTTGCCACTAATGCTGCCAGAGACCCCTTTATAAAGGATCTAGTATGCGGACTGATCCACGCTTTCAACTAATTAGAATATTGGCCTTGCAAGACAGGAAGCTCCAAGTCGCGTTTCGCGAGGAATTCCGCGAATCGTTCACTGCCAAAACAAATAAACCAAGAAACCGGTCGAAATGGTCGGGTGGGTCGGAGTTGATGTTCAAGTCCTTTGGCCTTTCAATGGAACCACGGAAGCGCGGAATATGCGGATTGCGTGTAGTCACGAAGGTCAGATCACCTCTCTCGCGGTGAGGGTTCAAAACTGTCGACCGCCAGGGAAGCACTGAAATGTAGAAGACCGTAAAGCAGCGAGTAACTTCACCACCAGCCAAACTACCGTTGGGGCTGTGGGCGCGGGTGTTGGCTAGCTCCCACACTATATGCGTGCACTTCCGTTTGCGATGCGAACCTTCAAACTGTCCTATATGCGCGAATTGCGCGTTCGTTCAGTAAGTCGAATTGAAATATTGAATTTTCCGCTTACCTGTGGAAAACCCAACCTCAATTGTAATCGTCTTGAAAACACTTTCGCCAAGCAGCGGACCGGCCGATCTACCTCTTAGTATGTCGTGAGCTGAACTCCCATGTGCGCAAGTCCGTCCTGTGCCGTATCCTCAGCACAATTCATTGCATCAGCAAAGGTGGCAAAATTTTGCAAATTCTCGATGGACATGCGCTAAACAAATTAAACACAGGCAAGAAAATAAAACTGCTAATCAAATATCGCGCACAACTTCCCAAACGTGGGTTACCTGAAAAATCTTTCTTCTCACTCCTCCGTCCAATGGCAACTGCAGCTGTCAAAAGTATTCCATCGTCCCAGATCAATCTCAAATCGTACCAGTTTGATCGCAAATTGTTCCAGTTCAATCTGAAATTGTTCCAGTTCAATATGCAATCGTACCAGTTCGATCGTTTTAGTTGATCTGGGACATTTTATGCTTGAGTTTTCTTTAAGATATTATGGAACTGCTTAAATTTATCTGCAAGTATATCTGCTTTTCCTTGATTAGAGTAAATATGCTCTTCGTTGTTATTTGTAATCGAATACGGCAACGCATTATACTTTCGCTTAAAAATTCTATTTAAAAACCAGACTTTCCGCGAGTTGTAGCCTAGATTTGATAGCATGTTATTCCATCGGAGATTCCGGAGCTCCTTAATTTTATTCTTAATTGCTAGAGTGAGGATATTAGCTCCAATTTTGAGAGACCCAATGGAGGTTTTTTGCCATTAACGCCGCAAAGCATTACGCTTCCTTATTAGCTTGTAGGTTTCTTCATCAAATTCTATTATATTATAGGAAGCTTTTGATCGTTTTGGAACGCTAGACTCGATAGCTTGCCAGATAGTGTTTGTGAATTCTTCAATTTGCTCCTTACATACTGCGGGAGTATTGAGCGATTCTATCGTTCTTGGTGCTAAAGTCACTCTTTCATTAATAAAACTCCGGAATCCAGACCATTTTGCTTTTTTGAAGCAGTAGTATGTTTTTGGTGCATTGTGATTACTTCTCGTCGTTTCTAAAGAAAAGAGTACAGGTAAATGTGGAGATGAGTGGGCTTGCAAGACACTCAGCTCAGAGGTAGTAATATTTTGGTCACTAAGAACCAGATCCAGAGTGGAACCGACTCCACGAGGAGAGTAGAACGTGGGTTCTTTAGGGAAATGCACGTAGATATTTGTCTTTCTAGCAAGATTAAATGAAATGTGTCCCTTTTTGTTGTTTCGTGTGCAATTCCAGGGCCAATGTCTAGCGTTCAGGTCCCCGCAAAGTAGAAACCTTTGGTTAGCCTTGCTAAACCATTTCAGATCTCTTCTGAAAAGTTCGACTTTTTCCTTGCTTAGTTTTGTCCCAGGGAAGTAGACAGCGTAAAATTTTATATTTGGTTCTTCGATAATAACGCCAGTATTTTCAATTACCAATGTTGGGCTTTTAGGCAATACCGAATGTTTAATTTTCCTTTTTACGGCTATGGCTACGCTACCGCCAGTTTTGCCAACGCGATAATATCTTCAAATATGAAAATAGGGATGCTTAAAAGTATCATTTGGCCTTAACCAAGTCTCCGTTATGACAAATATATCTACATTACCATTTCCCAAGAACTAATTACGAGTTTAAGTAAATGTAGAACAAAACAAGAACAATTTAATGTCATTGTAGAGCTATCTATAAAATTTCTTTATGGATAAACAATTAAATGTATTAGTTTGGAATGCACAAAGCATTAAAAATAAGCAGACTGAAGCGTTCAATTTCATTGTTCAAAATAATGTAGATATATTTGTCTTAACGGAGACTTGGTTAAGGCCAAATGATAGTTTTAAGCATCCCTATTTTCATATTTACAGAAATGATCGCGTTGACAAAACTGGCGGTGGCGTAGCCATAGCTGTAAATAAAAAAATTTAACATTCGGTATTGCCGAAAAGTCCAACATCGGTAATTGAAAATATTGGCGTTATTATCGATGAACCAAATATAAAATTTTACGGTGTCTACTTCCCTGGGACAAAACTAAGCAAGGAAACAGTCAAGAAATTTAAAGGTACCAGTTTGATTTTATGCGCGTAAATGTAAAATCTACAAATCATACTATTATTAACAAAGTTGAGTGAATTTCGATTTCTGAGGTATTTGTTGCTCTTGTGCTCATCAAGGCACACATTGGTGATAATTTTCAGATTTTTTGGCTCATAGGTCTCAAATCGCGAGGGGGGAGCACCAATTTTTGGTACATTTTGCCTTCCCCCTGACCCCCTAATTCTAAAAGTTCTAATCAAGACGTTTCATTTGATATCCCACTCGACTGCCTTTGCCTAAAAAAAATGTTTAATGGCTAATTTGTTTCAGGGGGGGACCACCCTTAAAAAATTTTTAAATTTTTGGTAAGAACTTAACTTTTGAGAGGCCATCACTTATGACCTTTTCACAAAGTTTGAGCATTCTAGCTTATATAGTTTCTGAGGAAATTAGCTGTGACGCACGGACAGTTAGATGGACAGACAGGTCGCAAAACTAGTAGGACTTTGTAAAAAAATTTCATACAACGACCTAAACATTATGAACACTCTTATCATTATACCACGGGTAAATTAATAAGTGGCATCTGTGAACTTTTTCAATTCAAAACTGAGCTAAATAATTACTTTACAAACCAATTAAATTTTATCTCTAAAAAGCGCGTTGTATACGTGACTTAACGTAATTTGTTTATCTTTTTGTCAATATTCATTGCAAAAAACTACTTTACTCTTATAGTTACTAGGGGATAAACTTTTAACGTAAATTGTTAAATTGTTATTGCTTTCCGAATGAAGAAAAGACTTACAATAATTCTGCCAAACGGACTTGAATAATTCCTGCATAAATCTAATCTATTTAAATTTGCTTTTGATACAATGTATCGAGTGCATTTAAGTTCTTACGAAACTTGCGAAGTTACTGAAGAAAGTTTAACGATAAACTTTCCTCGTGGCAAAGAAACAATCGTTTTTACTTTATAATGCACAAGTTAACCACAACTTAAATTTTGAGTAAAATTCCGAGCAAACACTCGCATTAAACATTATTTGTTTCCTGCATGGAAGGAAATGTTTAGGCATCAAGTTTAAGGATAAAACTTTCTTGCTTTAGTTATTTGCACATACTGTTGTCAGAAATGTTGATAAAAGTCATTTGCGATAAAAAGGCAGCAGTGCCAATTGAAATGTGTTGATTTTGAAATTCAAATAGAGCTTGTTTTGAGGCTTTTTAAAAATTGTTTATTTCGGCTTTTTTTAAACATTGTTTATTTCAGTTGTTTAGTTCCTGTCTTCATTTTTCTTATAGTTAGAAACATGAAACCTCGTAAGTAAACGTAAAGTGGTCATCTCTTGAAAATTTCACTACAGATTTTTTTTTTAAGATGTTTAAGGGTGGTCTCCCCGTATAGAGGAGTGGCCCCTGAAAGAAATTACCAAATTCTAGCAATATGGGTATCAAATTAAAGGTATTGATGAGAACTTTTCATAGCAGGTCTTAAACTAACAAACTTTGCTTCGAGGGGTGCAGGGGGATGAGAAATGTACAAAAATTTTGTCCCCCTCTCGCGTTTGGACACCTTTGACTTGAGGAATTCGAATAAAATTGTGGAGGTAAGCCTTTGAGAGTACAAGGGCAACAAATACATCAAAATTCGAAATTCGCTAATCATTGTCAATACTAGTAATCATCATTGTTAATATAGTAATAGTAGTAATCTTATAAATTTCACGTTGTTGCCTATAAAATACAAATGGGACCCTTACATTTCTTATTAACTAAAATTTAAGTTTTCTCTTAGCAGTTGTACTTATTCTAAAAATTTCATACCAATCAAACATTGAAAAGCTAATTACACCCAATTGAATATTTGGCAACTACAAAAACATTGACACGTTATGCTAGGGAAATACACGTTTTCAACGGACCTAGCCACTACAATATATAAGAATTTTGGTCAAAATTTTGTAAATGGTTTGTAATATTGATGTGTTGTCATGACTATTTTTGAAATAAAATGGCGGCGAATTTAAATACATAGTAACCAGGATTTAATTCTCCGAACTCAATTTATGGAATCTGTATTTTAATCATATTTTTCTATTTAGTAGATGTTGTTTAAGTTAGTAATTGGTTCACAAAACCCTTCTGGAAAGAGCGCTGTCCTGCTACTTCAAGTTGTTTTAAGAATTTATCAGTTGTTCATAATGCATTTTTATGGTCTTATAATAACAAGCAAACTCCTATTGAAACTCCTATCTGCTTGTCTTCCAACAAATCCATTTGTCAGAGTGCCATAATAGTTTATACATACTACATTTTACATTACGCCACCGGGCGTTGCTTTGTTCAGTGAGCAGACGCATTTGGAGTCCTTTGAATCATCTTCAGTGTTCAGAGACACTGAAGATGACTCAAAGGTGTCGTAACGCGTCTGCTCACACAACTAAAAAAAATCCGGCGGCGGCGGAAAAAATCAAATAAACAAAATAATTGACTAAATTTTATACGTTAACCCGGATCGGTACCTTTCTAAAAACTCTAGTAAAGTAACGAATTCAAAAAGTTCTCAAGAAGGTTTCCGATTTAACATATAGAAGGTACCATAAATGGACAGGTTAATAATCAAATGAAACGTCTTGATGATAACTAGTAACGTTTTTGACAAGTTTTCATAGCTCGTAAAGGAAGCAGCAATACAATGCTGCCTCAGAAAACGATAACATATGAGTTCAGCTAGAAACGCCTCTCTCGGGCCATTGCTTCCTGAAAATAGTGCCTCCAACTGTCTCGGTCCATTAACCGCGTCCTCCGCTTCCTACATCTGAGCAACCATGAACTGTGTTCGTCGACTAAGTCAGACCAGCATTTCCTCGGTTTCCTCACTCATTTTCGGCCTTCAGATCTCCCAGCTCATGGTTGCATCGAATTTTCCATTAGTCCCTGTCTAGCTTCGCTCCAATTATTCACCTCAGGACCCGTCGCTCAAAGCCATTCAATATATTTGCGGATGCTTGGGTTAGGGTCCACGTTTCACACCCATAGCATAACACACATGCTAGCAACTAGCTTTCTGTGGCGTTCACTTTCTCCAGTACAATTTTTCACGCATACGAGTTCTTAATTCGTGTGCATGAATTGTGAGGTTAGAATTGATGGGAAATAATAAACCAACGGAAAACACATCCTATCTACCTAATAGGGAAAAGCGCGCAATCAAAAACTACTCACTAGCTGAACCACCAATAAGATGGGCATTCTGTTGAAATTGGTGTCCATAGCACTTTTTCCAACTGGAATTAAAGTCCTGATTGCATGAGACGACGTGTAATAATTTCCCATTATCGCAAAAGCTCCTACAATATCGAAAGGTGCTCGTAGCTACAACCCAGTGTCTGGATTGGTGGTGGAAGAGAGAATCAACGAATCAAGTCTCATACCTGATAAAATCACAAGGAGAAGACCAAGTAGAATTTAATTTTTGTAAGTTAATTTATTCAAACAAATCGTTATTATTATTGAGTCGCATACGAGACGTTGGTTTGTCAACATCTCCTGCAATTGATGAATTAAGAAGTGTGCAGTTGGAAACTAAAAAGTATATAGTAAAGGAAAGTGCATGCAAGAGAGAAGAGGAAAGAAATAGAGTATAGGAAGAAGGAGACAGAAGATAGGAAGAGAAGGAAAAAGAAGACAGAGAATTGAAGTGAAATAGAGTGAGAGGGCAGATATAGTGAATAGAAGATAGAGTCAGACGGCGGTTAAATAGAAGATAGAGCGAGTAAGAAGATAGAGTGAGAAATAACTTATAATGTGAAATAGAAAAGAGGTAGTGACAAAAGACAGAAAGAATGACATAGTAGATATAAAGCCCGGTCCAGACGCTACGTCTTGACAACGTTTTGCCTGCGCAAACTAAAACGTTGCAGGCAAAATGTTGTGTGTGGACGAGAAAAATGCAACGTTTTAGAACTGGGCATAGAACTATGCAGTTGCAGCGATGTTTGAGCTGGTAGGGCTTAAATATGACTGCGCAGGCAAAACGTTGTGCAAGACGTAACGTCTGGACCGGGCTTAATTCGTGAAGAATACGGAGGACTCTGGGTGAGTAGTTTGGTATTCTTTTGGTGACCTGAGTCAGTTTCAGTCGTATTTTCTTGCTTTTTCCTAATTTTAGATTTTTAATAATATATTGAAGTGAAAGTTAGTTATTTGGCGAATATTGAACACTCATATGTATATACATAGTTGCCTTTTAGCGGACAGGATGTCGATGGACGGCGGCGTGGTTGCCGGACGTGACTTATTCGACAAAAACGAGGAAATGGTTTTTTTTTTATTTCCTCTTTTGGGTGAATCATACGTATTATTTCATCAAACGCGCGTTTTGGAAGGTACTTCTTTCCTTCCTCAGTGAGCAAATAAATTTTAAATTAGCAATTCTTACATTTACTTTTCTACTTTTTTTTAAAAACCAAATTTAACTATCTTTTAATTGCTTTTAGCTGATCCTATTTTACATCTTTATCTACTAATCTATTTTGAAGGCAAATTTTACAATAGCTAATTACGTTTGTTACATAATCTAGGTAATCCTAAGCCAATATTTATTTTTGTTTCCACAGATCGTTAGAGACTTAATGCATATAGAGAAGAGGTGGTCCCATCAATAACGACGAAACAATTATGTCATTTGATGTAAAGTCGTTGCTCCCCACTTTACTTATAAAATCGGCATTATATGATTTCGAGCAATGGCTGTCACGAGAAGATGAAACAATGGAATGGAGGAAACCCACCCACTTTCACCGATATTGGCAGAAATTTACATGACAGCTATGGAAAAGAGAATAGTAGAACTTGGAATGATGCCTAGAGTGTGGCTTAGATATGTGGATGACGTACTAGCGATAGTAAAAACAACGGAGCTTGACGAAATATTGATAAAACTAAACACGATAAATAGCAACATACAATTTAGCATGGAGCTAGAAAACAAAGGAAGAATCTCATTCTTGGATGTAGTCATCATCCGAAAAGATGAACAACTGCAATTGGATATTTACAGGAAACCCACAGCAACACAACGGAAAATACCAGTATCGTCAAACTACGCAATACAGCGAAAACTGCCGTCATTTAATCATATGCTACACCGGTTAACGACATTGCCCCTCAGCGTAGACTGATACCAAATGGAGTTGGAAAACATCAAAAAGATAGCAAATATTAACGGTTATCGTAAAATAATGATCGACCAAATGATAAATAAAAAGAGATCGAAGGACGCAACAAACCACCATACCACATTAATCGGGCAAAATAGTGAATCCAAAAATATCAAGACAACGATAACGTATTCAACATTGTTTCTAAGGGCTAAAACAATACTGAAGGAACATTGACAAAGTTGGCTTGAGCAGGAGTATGCAACTGAAAAGCATTTTTGGAAGCCCAAAGGATCCGAAAAATATGTGGCAGAAGAATGGCATTTATAAATTAACATGCCCGGAATGCGAAGCTGTATATATCGGACAAACCAAACAGTTGATCGGCTTAAGACTGCAGGAGCACTTCAAAGAAGCTTAAAAACTGCCAAACTGGCAAAAAGAGACAATGCAATCTTAAATCCACAGTGGCGAAGCATGTAATTGAAACGAACCACGCAATTAGCAACGACAACGTTAGAGTCATCAAAGAGGTTATAAATTAGCGGAAATTGGACCCTTACGAAAGCCTACACATCAGCCGGATAGAAAAGCAAAAAACGGATGAACACCGACCTGGGCAATCATTACTCTCCTCTATATGCATTAAGTCTCTTACAATCTGTGGAAACAAAAATAAATATTGACTTAGGATTACCTAGATTATGTAACAAACGTAATAAGTTATTGTAAAATTTGCCTTCAAAATAGATTAGTAGATACAGATGTAAAATAGGATGTAAGATTACCTGCTATGAGCTGAAAGCAATTAAAAGATAGTTAAATTTGGTTTTTCAAAAAAAGTATAAAAGTATCTAAATGCAAGAATTGCCAATTAAAAATTAATTTGCTCACTGAGGGAGGAAAGAAGTACCTTCCGAAACGCGCGTATGTGGTAATAAAATGTATAATTTACCCAAAAAAGGAAATAATAATTTATTTGTTTTGATATTACCCCGAGGTGAAAACGGTTCGGAAACTAAAAAGTTTGCTTCGCTAGTTGCCCAGCTCGACAATATTATGTTGAAGTAAGATCAAGTGTTTGGAACTCTGATGCAAAACACAAGAAATCCTGGCATAAATTAATGCCGAGCTGGCCAACCAGCGAAACAAAAATGAATTGCTAGCTGCAAAAAATGCAGTGCTTGTTTCACAGCTCAAAAATAAGGTTAAGGTGAACGGGAAATCTAAGGACTTACAGTCTCAGGCTTTCAGCCCAATAGAAGCCTACTATATTTAAATGAGGGAAAGTAATGGGAGAGCTTTTTGCAAAGTCTCGAGCCTTGGTGTGGAAATTTCTGGAGAATGTCCAGATGCTTTTGGAGAAGTAGTAAAATTGTATTACCGCCTATTCACGACCCAAATAGCATGCAACTCTACGATGCAGGTAAGGCGGAAGCACTCGCAGATTCTTAAGAAATGCAGTTCCGTGAAAATTCTTCAGATAAGTAGGACTTTGAAACTGAGGAAAGAATTGAATCTTTTGTGAACAGACTCCTAATGGATATCATTCAACATGAAGACAGGGTTCAACCAACGGATTTGAAAGAAATCAAAAACATTAAACAGACACTCAATAAACATAACGCAGCTGGACATGACACTATTACAAATGCAATGATTTTTTGAATGCCAGACGGTACTTTACTACTATCCCAAAATGTGGTAATCAGCGGTTATTATAGTTTCCCTGAACCCTCAAAAAGACCCACGGTTTCCATAAAACTAGAGACCCATCAGTCTCCTCCCACCGCAGTCAAAAATTGGGGAAAAAGTGATTCTGCATCGATTTAATGAGGTTGTATCCGACAAAGATATTATATCGGAAGAACAATATGGCTTTATAGCTAAACACTCTTTTGAACTCCAGTTAATTAGTGTGTTTCAACACATCAGAACAGGTTTAAATCGCAGGAAGTCAACAGGCCTAGTTATGTTTGGCGTAGCTAAGGTCTTTGGTAAAGTCTGGCGTACAGGACTTATCTTCAAAATGCATCATTTCAATATGGCATTAGAGCTCACTCAAATTATTGGCTCCTTCTTGAAAGGCACTACATTCCGTATCAGAATTGACAAACAACTCTCAAGCTTATGACCAATTGAAGCTGGAGTTCCTTAGGCTCACCCATCTCACCGGTCTTATACAAAATATTTACTGCAGGCTTTTCCGCTCTGTCTCCAAAAGTAAAACTATGACTCTACGCTGATGATACCTGTATATTACTTACAGCACGACAAGCAAGAGTCATTATTTCAAACTTGCAACGATCAATAAACATTTTATTGGAATGTTTTCGTAAATGGAAATTTAAGATTTATTCTGATAAAACAAAGGCCGTATTCATCACAAAGAAAAGACTACAAACTCCACAATGACTTATCGTTGACAATGAAACAAAAGGCTCGATACCAACGGCTAAATACCTTGGACTTACATTCGACAGAAGCCTGACATGGAAACAACATATACAAAATAAACGGGGACACTGTATTGGACTTCTCTCCTCTGTCTACCCAGTCACTACGTCTGAAAAATTTGGCCATAAAAATCGATTGCTCATATATAAACAAATTATATGATCGACGTTACTATAGGGTAGTTCTGTTTTCTACTAGATGACAAAGCCTGACAAAATGGCACTCCAGACCTTCCAAAATTGAATTATAAGAAATATCTTAAGAATCCCATGGTACATTAGAAACGCTGACATATACAAGGACCTATGGATTGATATAGTTGAAAAATACGTACGCAATTAGGCTCTGAAACTTTTTGACAGAATAGACAACCATACTAATAGTACTCTGGCATTCCTTTGAACTTTGCGGAATGGGGACGAATTACGTTTCCCAACTTTCTGCCAAATAACTATGTAAAAATTTATTTCTAGAATCATATAATGACTGAAACTGGCTCAGGAAGGTAGATGGGTACTGAAGTACTCACAGGTATGAGGGAGTTAATGTGCTAAATCACACTCACTCCCCATCCCCCCACATTCTAAACAAGAACCGGATTTACTTGGGACTAAATTTTGCTGCGGACTAGGATATAGACAAGGAAGACATTGTGGAAAATATCGAATCTTCCATTGAATACGCATACAATGAGAACAAAGAACAGGTTTGTAAACTAGCCATACGTATGATGGAAATAACAAAATCCACAGCACGTCAACACACGCATAGACAACCGTCACAAAAATTAAATGAAAAGCCAGTGTACTTTATTAGAGCGGAGAAAGGGAACAATGTTGTTATCATGAACCAAGAGGACTATGACCAATAAATATTCAAGAAACTTGGCAGCGGAAATTATTTCAAATTTGGAGAAGACCCTTTGCCAGACTCAATACGAAGGTTTGATAAAGCCATAAAGGAAGCGTGTATTAAATTTCCGAATATTAATAAATTAAAAATGCTGGACCCATGACTATCACGGATCAGATATATGCTAAAGATACACAAACAAATCAACGAAATGTGCAAAACAAAAGCGGCCTCGAACTCACCAACTTATAATATCGCAAAGTGGTTGGGTAAGGAGTTGGAACACTTAAGAAGGGGAGCCAAGTCAGTCCGTATCACCCAGGATATGCAGAAGCCAATATACATTAAATTTGAAAATGACATATTACTTGTTTTATTTGACGTGTGAGCTTTGTGTCCCAGTATACCGATTGAAGAGGCTATACAACACATGGAGGCGCATTATCATGGAAAAGAAAATTGAAACACTATATTAATTTGACAGCCCTCTGTGTGAATGAGAATTACTTCATCTGCAAAGAAAATTTTGAAAAGTGACTTCTGGGAAAAAATCGAAGTGGTAGTCTTGACGAAAAAATGAATCACCAGAGCAAGAATGATCAGTATTGGAGATAAACTAATCGAATCAATGCCAGTAGTGAAATACTTGAGGCTACTGATCGACTCAAAGATGAGCTTCTCTGAGCAAATCGAGGCGATGGCTGAGATGGCTGCTTCGGATGCATTGGCTCTTAATTGACTTGTGGCCAATTTTGGGGGGACCCAGCCATTCAAAAAAACGCCTCTTGATGAGTGCAGTAGGGTCAGTGCTACTGTGCGGAGCAGAATATGGGGGTGAAGTTCTTAGAAAGGAGGTATATCGAAAAGCCTTGCCACAGGTACAGAGAAGGAGAGGACTGAGGATTGCAGCTTCGTATCCAACAGTGTCTGATTTGGTGGTGAGAGTTATTGCAGAGAAGGCGGACTGTTTACCTCATCCTGGATGTGGGACCGTGGCTGAGTAGAAGTCATGGTGAGACTGAGTTTTATCTGACCCAGCATTTGAGTGGGCACGGTTATTTTTAGTTTTACCTGCACTAGATTGGTAAGTTACGGTCTTCCGATTATCTGTTTTACCCAGGAGAGAAAGACAATACCTGCCACATATTTTTTGTGCGCAGAAAATGGGAAAGGCTGTGACGCAACCTCTACAAGGAGATGGAAGAGCTACTTGATGATGGTGATGCTTGGATCGGTTGACAAATCGAACCATGTGGCACTTTGTGACACAGATAAAAGCGGTTCAAAGCAGTCAAGGCTGAGAAATCGCTTGTCTGGCGATTCCTTTACCGGCGCCTTACGGCTTAACAAAGTGAGACCTGGCCCAAAGCAACGTTTAAAACGGTTTCAGGCTGGGTTCTCGGTTGAAAGTAAATGTATTTAGTGGGCTGTTCAATTGCTTGTGAGTATGGGAGTTTTACACTCAGTACGTGAATGGCATTCACCTTACAACCACAAAAAAAAAATAACACCTATTCTGATATGATATTTTAGCCTTTAAAACAACTCTACAAAAAAAAAGAATAAATAACACAATAACTACGGATACAAAAACACGGAATCAAACTATAAAGTAAAAGTAAAATTTCTGACATTTGCTTACCTGTAGAAAAGGGCAATAAAATATCCACGTAATAAACAAAACAATTAAGGAAAACAACCCTTTAAAAGTGAATCCTGTAAACCGCTATACAAAAACGAATGAACATTTTCTTGGTCTCCAAGTATCATATAACCTAGAAAATACTAGTTTGAACGAAAAAAAGGCACTGATAATGGCATATGGACAAAACCCGTCTATTGAAGAAAAAATTATGGCAAGGGACGGTCCAGAACCCCTCCAAAACCCATCACCATCAAACGCTCTCGGAAAACTAGGCAAATGTCAAGAATTGACTAAAATTTTTCTTAAGTCAAAATTTTCCGGGAGACACAAACATCAGTTTCTTGTTTGTAGTGCTCCAGTTCTAATTCTAGGCCCAAAACAAATTATTCCCACCAAAAGGAGATTCACGCCGACAATGTTGACGGAATACAATATAACATTATATATGTTATATTCAGCATGAACGCAGGCCATTATTTGGTTGAGCGTTAATTTTTTCCCCTTAAAATCATGAAAAAAAAACTTTTAGAAAAACCTACTTCAAAGTGCACTTAGAAGGGTGAAATAAGATTTATGGAGTCGGAGCCTAAACAGTTTCCTCATTTTGAAAGGTGATTAGCCCTAACTCATGAATCAATCGTAACATTTTATTTCACCCTTCTTAGCGCATTTGAAGTCGGTTTCCTTTTTAGGGTATTGTAAAATTATTTTACCACACCCTACTAGTTTCGCGTCCTGTCTGTCCGTCCGTCCGTCCGTGTGTCACACCACTTTTTCTCGCAAACTACATAAGCTAGAAACATAAGATTTTTTAAGTAGGTGCGAAGTGACGCCCCCTTCAAAGTTTCAACACGAAAAGAAATTTATTAGGTCTCTAAGGGGGGTCTCCCCATATCGAGGAGTTGCCCCTGAAAAAAAGTTTTCATCGCATGTAGGCAATATGGGTATCAAATGAAAGGTCTTAATGAGCACTTTTCAAAACAGGTCTTAAAATGGCAAATTTTGCTTCGAGGAGTGCAGGGGAAGGGGAAATGTACGAAAATTTTGTGTCCCCCCCCTCGCGATCGGACACCTTTGACCCGAAAAATCTGAAAAAATCATGAATATAGGCCTTTATGAGTACAAAAACAACAAATACATGAGAAGTCGAAATTCACTCAACTTTGTTAGTAATAGTATGATTTATCGATTTCATATTTTCTTGAATAAAATCTTAACGCTATCCTTCAATTTAATAAAATTCTGTACACAGATGACTGTTTATAAGATTACTCTCTCGTGAAAGTTTCATGAAGATCGAATGATATTTAATGAAGTTATAGCGATTTGAATTTTCCTGTATTACTATGGAACAATATGCGCTGTATTACTATGGAAACATATGGCTATGGAACAATATGCGCTTTTTACCGACTCAGATACAACAGCTTTGCTAGGATTTGCATGAAAGTTTCAGGAATGATAGGTATCCTGAATTGCTTTGAGAATTGGCTCAGCTAGTGGTATTAGTAATCGTCAAGCAAAATAGTGGCTGTTTTAAATGCAAAGATTGAATAGTTTTGAGTTATTTTGCCCCAACTTCAACGTTTAAGGCGCATGCTTTTAACACTTGATTCAATTTCATGACTGAATGAAGATGAGTACCTACAATTAAAACTCATAGGTGAAACATATCAAAGAGGCAAGCTCCTAGCAAATAGGTTTTGTAACCATTCTCGGGCTCGAAAAAATAGGCCACGAATCGATGATTACAGCACAGGGGAGTGGCCGCTGAAAAAAAAAAAAAAATTTCATCAAAGGTAGCCAATATGAATATCAAATGAATTTTCTTTGTAAGAGCTTTTCAAAACAGTACTTGAACTGACGATTTTTCCTTCACAAGGGCAACAAATACCTTAGAAGTCGAAATTCGATCAACTTTGTCAATAATAGCACATTTCATAAATTTTGCTTTTTAGGGTTTTGTACTAAAATACAAAACCCTATTGCAATCACGACCTGTGTCCGTCTGTCCGTCCGTCCGTCCGTCCGTCCGTCCGTCCGTCTGTATGTCACAGCACTTTTACTCTGAAACTATAGAAGCTACAGCCATGAAACTTTGTGGAAAGGTCAGAAGTGGTGACCTCTTGAAAGTTCAATGGTGCAAAGAATTTTCAAAGGGGTTTAAGGGGGGTCTCCCCATATAGGGAAGTGACCCCCCAAAAAAAAATTTCACCATTGGTAGTCGAGTAGGATGTCGTTGGAAAGGTCTCAACGAGACCTTTTCAAAACAAGTCTTAAAATTGCCTTATGAGTACCGATGGGGGCAGGGGAAGGGGAAATGTACGAACTTTTCGCGTACCCCCCCCTCGCGATTGGACACCTTCCATCCGAAAAATCTGAAAAAAATCATGGATGTGGGCCTCAATGAGTATAACAACAACAAATACATGAGAAGTCGAAATTCACTCAACTTTGTTAGTAATAGTATGATTTATCGATTTTGTGTTTTCTTGAATAAAATCTAGACGGTACCCTTAAATTCAATAACATTTAGCACGCAGATGACTATTTATAAGATTGACCTTCTCTGAAAGTTTCATAAAGATCGAATAATATTTAACGAAGTTATAGCGATTTGAATTTTCCTGCATTACTATGGAACAATATGCCCTGTATTACTATGGAAACATATGGCTATGGAGCCATATGCGCTTTTTACCGACTTAGAAACTACAGCTTTGCTAGGATTTGCATGAAAATTTCAGGAATGATAGGTATCATGAAGATGAGTATATACAATTGAAACAAGTCAGAAAGGCAGGAGAGTGCTCCTAGCAAAAGGGTTTGTAACCATTCTAAGATTCTGAAAAACAGGTCATGAATCGATGATTACAGTACAGAGGAGTGGCCCCTGATAAAAAATTTCATGAAAGGTAGTCGATATGAGTATCAACTGAAAGTTCTCTATGTGAGCTTTTGAAAACATTTCTTAAACTGACAGTTTTTGCTTCTGTGGGGGCATAGGTGGGGGGGGGGGGGGTGAAATACATGAAAAATGTGCTTCCTCCCTCGCGAATGGACACCGGTAATCTTACAAAATCTGAAATAATTATCAAGGGAGATATTTGTGGGTATAACTATAACAAATACCTCAGAAGTCAAAATTCTTTCAACTCTGCTAATAATAGTATGATCCTCGAACATGACATGTTTCTTGATTTTATTCGTTAATGGTTACTGCATTTTGTAAGTTGTGTACAAAACCCTTCTGACATGAGCATAGGTCTGTCTACCCAACTTGTTTGTCTATAAAATCAAGATGAGACCCTTAAATTTCCCAAAATCTATAGCTTAAATTTTCTGAAAATAATTGTACATTGTTCGAAAATTTCAAAATAATTGAATAATAAACAGCTAAGTTACAGCCAATTGAATATTTAACAATTACAACGTTAACAGGTGATACTAGGTGATACACGCTTGCAACGGACCTAGACACTACAAATATGTAGGAATTTTGATAAAAATTTTAGAAATGGTTTGTAATACCCATGTGTTATAATGACTATTTTAGCGACGGGGTCAAACCACTTGAAACAAAATTGCGGCGAGATTAAAATCATAATAACCATAATAATTTTTCGAACTCAATTTATGGAACCTATATATTAGTCATGTTTTGATATGCAGAATATATTGTTTGATTTACTAATTGTTTTACAATACCCTTCTGACAGGAGCATCCTCCTGCCACTTTAACTTGTTTTTCTGAAAGTTTGCTGGACTGTAAACATTTTTTTACAAAGAACTACTAGTTTCGTGACCTGTCTGTCCGTTGGTCAGTCCGTCTATCCGTGCGTCACAGCAAGTTTTCTCAGAAGTTGTTGCAGCTAGAAACATCAAACTTTGTGAACAGGTCAGAAGTGGTAATTTCTCAAAAGTTTAAGTCTTATCAAACATTCCAAACTTATTAAGGGGGGTCTCCCTGCATAAAGAAGTGGCCTTATAATTTTTTTATCAAGTAAAGTTCTTGATTAGATCTTTCAGAATCTGAAACAAAACAGTAATGTCATGCATCAGTGGGCAAAATGTAGGAACATTTTGTGTGTTTATCCTCCCTGTCGTGATTGAACCTCTTTGAGCCAAAAAATCTGAAAAAAAATTCACGATGGTGGGCTTTTATGAGAAAAGTGCAACAAATCGCGCAGAAATCGAAATTAACTCAACTTTCTTTATAATGGCATGACTTGTAGATTTTACGTTTTCTACCATAAACTCAAAATGTCCCTCCTGAACTTTTTAAACTCTTACGCTAGATTAGTACAAGGTCTCCATGCTCACAAATTTTTATGTAAATTGCATCATAATCAAGTGAGTTATAGCCATTTCTGTTATATGCAATTACAAAAATAATGACACGTGTTGATACATGTTTAAAATCCATATAAGCACTCTTATTTTCGTCGGATTTTCATGAAAATTTAAGGAATATTGTTGTAAGTGAATATTTTTAGTTGGCCGTGCATTCAAAAAAATTATTTAAGCTGGAACCAAATGGTGGCTGCAATGTGTGTTATAAAAGAAACTCTTGATTTTCAGGATTTTGTAAAAAAATTGTTTTTCAATACCCCATTAATATCGATATCTGTCCGTCTGTTAGTACGTGACAGCATGTTTTCTTAGGAACTTTAGAAGCTACAGTCATCAAATTTGGTGAACAGTTCAGAAGTTGCTGGTTTATAAAAGTTCCATAATTGAAAAATAAATTCAATAGCTTTTAAGCGAAGTCTTCCCATATAATGATGTAAGCCTGTTACATAGCCAGTATACCCTATGTATACTGGTATGAAATGGGAGCTCATTTGATGTCTGGCTCCCGGGTAAAGAACTCGCTGTATCACCACTCGTGCCGTTGACGCTCCCGCCGGCCTCCTCGTGGACGCCTCTGTTTGGTGGTGTTGTCGGTGGTGTCCAGGGGCGCCTTCAGCCTCCGCAAATATTCGTCCTTGCTGATGGGTCAGGGCTCTTCCTTGAGCATCTGCTCCAAACTCCGAGTGGAAGCCTACTGTGGACGGGTTGATTTTCCTAGCTGCCTGGTACCACTGGCCGAAAGGGGATAGAGCGGCACGCAGACGCTGTTAATCCTTACCGCCGGAGTCCCTGTGCTGCTTGCTGCTGTGACGGCTGCTTTGCCACGGTGTTGCTCCTGGAATACCTGGAATAGTAGGGAAGATTAGCAATGGTGGCCAGCAGCGGTTACACTATTAAGCCTGGAGGAACACGGCTAGTAATGCCAACACCTCACCATTTGCTTGTTACTTCCAAGTATGTATTGGGATTTTCCGTTATGCGCGTCGTTGCACATTCGGCTTCCAAATGGTTTTTTCACCTCGTTCAAGAGCTTTAAATACTGTTCTTTTGTGAGCTTTCAACGTAAATTCTCTTGAAATCCGCTGAGTAGCCTAACACGTGCGCTGTCGTTCCACGAACGTTTTTCCTCCCCGCTTCGTATCGCTTGCTCGGCTGGTGAATATGTGAAACTGGGGATATTGAGCGTAATAGTGTTTTTTGCTTAAGCTTTTGACTTCGAACGAGTGCTTTCAGCTTAAGCCTTCGGCTTTCTCACGATCTCCTGAGGTGAAATAGCAAAACTGGGGACATTGAGCGAAATAGTGTTTTAGCCAGAACTTTCGGTTTTCCCACGATCTCTCGTGGTGAAATAGCGAAACTGGGGACATTGAGCGAAAGAGTGTTTATACCGGAACTTTCAGTTTTCTTTTCCGCTTACCTCTCTTCGAAGCACCCCGTTCGTTCACAATGTGAATATCATTGCGGGTTGAACTTTCTCCTTTACTTAACTGCTCGCTTATTTACTTGCGTATGTGTTTCTTTGGCTAAATTTCATTGGCGAAGTGCGAGTACATAGGTGTTGTTTGCTCGCTACTACTGCAGTTATGGAGCGGAAATATATCCGAGCATGTATGTGATCGCTCGCAACAAGCCTTTAAATTTTTTTTCGTCAAAAAGAGTCGAGTAGGGTATCAAGTGAAGGGTTTCCATGAGATACTTTTTTTTTTTTTTTAATTACCTCCCTTCCCTACCACTCTCTCCATCACTCTTTCTTCGTCGCACAACGCTCGTGCGATCTGCATTCACATTACGTCGCTTGGTCCTTTGTGCCACCCAGACAATGTTTAACACATCGGTATAAGGGGGCACACAATATAATGTGATCTAGTCCTTTTCGTGAGCATCTAGTCCAAAAAATCATGATCAGCTCTCAGAGATAAAAAAAATTCAGTATCATACGACGCATTCAAAAAAAAATTCTGAGTAATTGTCACTTCAGTATCTCGCCGATAGGGTCAAAAAGAACGCCCTAAGATACTGGGCTCATGAAAGTAGAATTACAGGTCCACGCTTCAATCAGTGCTCATTAAATGCTCCCTTAGTCTTTTCTTAAATACCAAAAGTGAGTTTGCTTCCTTAACAATTTCTGGTAGATTGTTATATATACGCAGAGCATCATTCGTTGCATCGTTCTTTAGTCGATCCGTTCTGGCAAAAGGTACTACGAATTGATTTGCATTCCTCGCATTATATGGGTTGATCTGTGATACCTTAATTAATGGCGCTCGTTCCGATCCATTAGTTTTTAAATTTCTGTAGATAAACTTCGCTTTCTCCATAATAATAATTTGACTAAAGGTTAATGATTTTGCCAATTGGTAAGCCAAACTGGTTTGAGTAAGCATTGGCAGCTTCAGAATGTTTTTATACGCTTTGGTCAGCAGCCTGGATATACTGTTTAAATGTTGCTTCGCTGATTGACTCCAAATAAGTACTCCATAATGCAATTTCGCCAGGACAAACACATTTACAACAAGTTTCTTGATGTGCATTGGAAAATCCTCATATCTTCTTAACAATCCTATGATTGGGGCTAATTGCCTTCTTAAGCTATTTATGTGTGGTAACCAGGTCATACGATGGTCTATGATAAGGCCAAGATATTTCATTTCTAGCACTCTTTGCAATTTTCCGCCGTTAATATTTAGTTCGACATCTATGTCTCCTTTGTTCTTTTGCTTAAAAACAATATATTTTGTCTTTGATGTGTTCAATACTAGTTTGTTTCCAATTAACCACTGATGGAATTTTCCTAGATCGTCGTTGATAGTGTTCTCAATGGCAGTTTTGTCTCGTCCTGAATAAAGTAGAACTGTGTCAACAGCATATAATGTGTGATATCCCGTCAGCCCACATGTATTTAGATTATTTGTGTATAGCAGGAACAAAGTTGGGCCCAGTATTGAGCCTTGGGGAACTCCTGTTTCCGTAGGTGCATGGTCGCTCAGGACATTGTTGATTAAAGTTCTCTGCGATCTTCCCTCCAAGTAACTCTTAAACAACTGCTTAGGACTACCCTGAATACCATATGATTCAAATTTATGAAGCAAGAGGTCATGATCAACTGCATCAAATGCTTTTTTCAAATCCACAAAAATTGCGATGACATAATCACCTCAATCAAGTCCTAGATTGATGAAACGTGTGACAGAATGTAGGGCATCCAAAGTACTCTTGTTCTTTTGAAATCCAAACTGATGTTGGCTTATGATAGAGTTTTCAACTAAGAATGATGTTAATCGATTGTTTAGTATTTTTTCAAATATCTTACTAAATCCCGTCAGCAGCGCAATCGGGCGATAGTTATTCGGGTCAAGATGATCACCACCCTTAAATATAGGAACTATTTTTGCAAGTTTTTCTTCTTCCGGAAAAGTTCCATTTGCTATAATCTGGGCTATGTCCTCCTTTATTATACTAATCTCATTCATCGTGATGCTATCAATGCCTGGCGCCGTATTCTTTTTCAATTCATTGATTACATTCAAGACTTCCCTTTTTATTGTTTGATGAATGTGAAAGATGGAATTTATTGCGATATTTGTATGATTTACATTGCCTGCTGAACTGGCAACGATTTCTTTAGTGATTCTTCCACTAATTGTTGAAAAAAAGTTATTCAATAAGTTCGCCGCGTCACGTGGACACGATGTGTTAGAGGGCCCATCAGGATTCAGTTGAAAGTTTTGTGATATACCCTGGGTTGAAGAGTTATCCTTTACCTCATTTATTATTTTCCATATTTCGCGGGAGTTGTCAGCCGCTGTTTCCATTCTTCTTGAGAAATATCAGAATTTAGCCTCTTTCACCAGTCGTTTCGATTCTTTTTTCGCTTGCATATACACAAACTTGAAAGCCCGGTTTCCACTGTTCTTCCTGAAGTCCATGTATGCCTTCCTTTTTCTAATACTTGCATCAATTACTTTTTTCGTTATTCAAGTCCGTTGTCGGCACTTGATTTTTTTCTCAATCGTAGAACTTTGCTTAGCAGATATGATGATATTTTTGAGTTCAATAAGACTATTTGGTTTCCGCTTTTCCAGTAACTCTCGTATGTTTGATTTAAAGAGCTCCTTGTCTGGAAATCTGAACGTTTTGTAGGTCGGCTTCTGTTTGTTCAGGGTTTGGCCTTGAATAGCAGTTTTTAACACACGATGATCCAGTTCCGGCGAGTCCTCAAATATGTATGTCATGCTGTCAGCGACTTTTAAATCATTGGTTACTATATGATCCAGACAGGTATTTGACACTGGGCGAGTAATTTGGTTGTTGTTTATGATTACCGTTCCATTCGTTTCTAGCGTATCTTTATAAATCCGTGTTTTTGGTGATTCCGTTAGCACATCAATGTTTGTGTCCGCTACTGTGATTAAATTTTTTTCAGTTGAGAATAATGTATCTAGTACTGTGCAAAAATCTTGCGCATTCATACGATTTGGATTGTAGTACGTCCCTTATTTTATTTTTTTACCTGCATGGCGTACTTCAATTATAATAACGTTATACTTATCAGGCGTCACTCTCTTCGTAATGAAATTGACTGTATTTTTTACGTACATTGCTGTACCTCCACCTCTTCCAGGTCTGCAGGAGAATACCGCATTATGTCCTTCAATATTGTAAAACCGTGCTTCTTCTGGGTAAATCCAGATTTCATTTAGAATAATCAAATCTATGTCAGGATTTTGCTGCAGGTAAATCTGAATATCACTTAGCTTATGTCTTAAGCTTCTTATATTAGCATACATAAGTGTTAAATTTGTTCCACTTGATTGATTAGAAAGATTAACAATCATCAAAGTTGTAGTCGGTGCTCCTCCTGGCGATCAATATTCTGCATTGAAGCTCCGGACACTCTACAGAGTCAGCTCTGGGAGAATGATCAGCATTGTTATTGTTACCTATACAGTTCGAGCACTTCTCAATCGTGCTTTTGCAGTCCTTTAGGTCATGCTTTCCTCCACATTTTACACATATTTGCTCCCCTTCACATTTTGATGTTTTGTGGTTGTATTTTTGACACTTATAACACCTCGTTACGTTGAAGTCCTCCTTCACGAAATACAATCCATAATCTATATTAATGTATCTATTCGCAAGCCTCTTATACATGCTCCCGTTTACCTGGATGATGTGCAACCACCTTCCATTTCTCGTTTGCCTAGCATGTACAAGTTCCATAGAATCACGCTCCTCTATATTGGGATTTAATGCCTGGATCTCATTTCTTAATTCATTATTTACGTATTGTTTTTCTAGTCCATTGATGACAAGTCTAGGCTGTCGCAATCTGGTCTCAGCAACATCATACTCCTCTTTCATTGCATCCATTGCTATATTAAGAAGCGAAGTAGTATTTTCATTTGTCGATGTTTTGATAATCGCCCCACCATTACGAATAGGCCTCATTAGCTGTAGAGGAATTTTACATTTTGATGGCCTGATCCTCGACTTAAAATCCATCAGTATTTTTTCTGATGAAGAGTGATTTCTAGGCTTAATTATAATCCCTTTTTGCGATATTGTATTAGATCGATGCACTGATGGAAGAGAAGTAGAATTTTTAATAATATCGGCATATGAGGGCTTGCTCGCAGACGTAGATTTATCTATTAATAAGGTGACATTTGAGCTCATCTCTTCGACTTGGCTTTGCAAATTTTTCATTTGCTGGAAGAGTTGGTCTTCTTTAGATTTACGGTGCTGAGCTCTACATTCGGCACACATCCAAATCACATCTTCGGTGATGTCCATAATAGCTCGATATCTCTCCTCCGACATTTTGATACACCTCAAATGAAACCACTTGAGGCAGAAGCCATCACACCCCATAGCCGAGTGGATATCCTCCACGGGTTTCCTACACTTCCCACACTTATCTGGTTTAGTAGCCATTATATTTTTAACTTTTTTAATTATTTACTTTTTATAAAATTTTTTATTATCCTTGATTTATTTAATATAGTTAGTGAAAAAAACGTAGAAATCCGTACTTGGAAAAAAAAATAATTTAAAATATCAAAATATAAATTTAAAATTAAATTCAAAAATTGTTTAGAATAAATTTAGCTACACGGGAATCTCACTCCTAGACCAAAGCAAGAATTCCCGGTTCCGTTAATTTTCGTTCGCCTAAGTAAAAATTGAATCAATGAAATTGATGACTTGAAAGATCGCTACTTATCTCGAAAACTTGATAGAGCGACACTAGTAACCACTTCACTTATTTCACACAGCTGATTATAATTTATGACAGATTTATAACTTCACTATAGCCAAGAAATTCAAAGAGCTGAAACTGACACTTCTTTGTTTTGACACTTCGAATTGTCATCTTTAATTCCTGTTACCAAAATTGCAATATCGTTGATGGGGTGGGCAGGAGAAGGCGAAGAACACGAAAAATTGCTGCCACCCCCTTGCGATTGGACACTTGCCGACCAAAAAGTCTGAAAAAAATCACGGAGGTAGTTCGCAATGAGTACAACAACGACCAATACCTGAGAAGTTGAAATTCGCTAAACTTTTTTGGAAACAATATTATGATTTATCAATTTTACTTTTTTTTGCATGAGATCGTAAGGATACCTTTTGTTCAATGAAATTTTCCATCCATATGGTATAAGATTAATGAACTACGCTTTTAATTGGAACTTCTAATTTCCAGGTAAAATGAATAATTAATTAATTAATGAAAAATTTCTTTCTGGTTTCAATCAGTCAATGGTTGTTAGTAATATTGCAACAAAATGGCAGCAAGTTAAAATGATATAGTAAAACCAGTATGTGTTTGTTGTAGATGTCGTTAAAGTTTTTCTTAAGTTTATTCATTATCGGTGTCTGTATATCGTAGGCTGAGTACAAAACCCCTTCTGACAAGAGGTAGCTCTGTCTATCCAACTAGTTTGCATGAATTTGAATGATTTATTATACAAGTATTGGACGAATAGTTTGAATCATTAATTTATGCTTTCAGAAAACTTGTTTCGAACCCTAGGGTGGCTAGAAAGCCCTTCTGGTAGGAGCACTTCCCCGCTTACTCAACTTGTTTGTATTACATCTAAAACTGATCACAGTGCGTTGGCTGGTTTAGTTGAATATGCGTTCTACATCCCGATTGCGCAGTTAATTTTTTGGAGTAGAGTTGCTGACATTTTGCACTTTCAATTAATATTCTCTTTCATGATTAGTAAATTAAACTGACTATCAATCCTGGCTTAGATCGGACAGTGTTAGAGTACCCTCCGCATTTTAAATAATTGAGTTGAGTTTGGCTATATATTTCTCAGACACTTTAATATTCATTTAGTGTGAAAATTCTATTAGCAAGAACGCAGCAATAAACAAAAATCCCCGTTCCCAGCACCAGCCGTATCTCGTATATAGCGTAAGATATCGGAAAAAAATTTGGCTTGCATACTACTGAACTTCTTACTGCAATTTTCGCACCACTACATGGGTATTTATTGACATAAAAAGAATCTGCCGACGTTCGTATTTAAAGACCTTTTATAGAGGCGCAAATATTTTGCTGATTCAATTGAAATGCACATTTATGGGTCATATATTAAGATCGGCAGATAATATATTATTATAAACATATAAATACAGGTGTTGTCCTTCTCACATTTGCTGTTTATACATTTGACAGTGGTTACCACACAAAGGTGATAACTTGTCGGCTTAAATAGCTCAAATAGATAATTTCAAAAGATTGCCATAACAATTTAAACAGCACTTGCGTTGCTATTAATATAAATATTTTCAATTCTCTTCTGAACCACCAGGAGCCACCATTTTGAATTTCTATTGAAAATAGCTGCTGAAAATATTAAGCTCTAAATTTTCGACTTGTTCATTTGTCATCCGATTTGTATAATTTTTTACAGGTTAAATTAACTTACTTTAATAACTTATAATTTCAAATTTCATCGGAATCTGTTGAGAAACTTGGCTGCTAGAGGGCTACAGAAATAAAAAAAAATCACCCCACGTATGGGGAGCCCCCCTTAAACACTTTAAAATATTTTCTTGCACTGCAAATTTCAAGAGGCACCACTTTTGACCTACGTAGAAAATTTCCTCATTCTAGCTCATGCAGTTTGCAAGGAAATTTATTGTGACACACAAACAAACGGACGGATAGACGGATGGACAGACAAGTCACGATTTCATAGTTTTTCAGAGTATTGTAAAAATATTTTAACAATATCCTGAAAATGGGCTGCTTTATAAATACTTCCAAGTTGAGTCATTTAAAAAGCTTCCATGAAAAATATTCATTATTTCAGTTGCTACTAAAATAGCGAATTGCGCTTGCCTTCTGACCTCTGGGGGCCGCCATCTTGAATGCATGCATTTGATTTTGGATTATTTTAAATCTTTTTATGCTAGGACTTCATCAATCAACGTGCCAAATCTCGTTCAAATCGGAGTTTCACTCTAGACAGGGCAACATTATTCAGTTTTTAGTGAAAATGGCAGCTAAAACTATTTGGTTTTAAAATTTAGAATTTTTTATTTTTCATTCGATTTAGAAAATTTTCTGCATGATACAAGAACTTAGCACAAAGATCCATAATTTCAAGTTTCATCAAAATCCATTGGAAAATGTGACCGCTAGAGGGCCACAAAAACCTGAAAAAGTCGCATATTTAAGCCGCCGCTATTTTGTAAATTGTAGATGTATGATCATCAAACTGTCAATGTTTCTAGATCTAATTGATTTCTATCTTAAAAATCATATACAGCGGATCAAAATCGCGACTTCTAGAAGACTTTGAAGTTTTGAGTTTCAACTGGCCGCCATTTTGTTTTATGTGACTTGACCTCCAGTTTTTTACACAACTCTTTAGACACTTATAGTTTCTATCAAACTGTTGAATTTCATTAACATTGGTTGAAAGCTTTGGTCAAAACTACAACAACAAAATTTTGTACGTTTTTCAACCTTCGAGCGGCCGCCATTTTGCTTTAGCTGTACCGAATTTGGATTTTTTATTGTGAGCTTCATCACATACATCAGTGAACTTTTGTACCAAATTTCATGCAAATCGGAGCTATACTTTGGCCAGAACAGAAATCACGATTTTCCGTCTAAAATGGCCGCCATTTTGTTTTTGCCTGGCTGATATAGCTGGTTCACAAATTTAGCCGAGATAGGTACTCAATAGACATTTCCTGAAAATTTGATGAAAATCGGAGCAAAACTGCAACCTCTAGCGTGTTCACAATTTTCGATATATCCCATATGTATATAATGTATGGCCTTAGGGCCGATTCGAACTGCATGCGGATCTTCCACGTTACTATTTTTACTAACGTTGGAAGACTCCGCTCCGTATTTTTCCACATCGCCGATTGCTATTTGCTCGACATTTGCGGCCCATAGTAGCTTAATGTCCGCCTCCCTATACTTAACAGCTTGTATGTCATAATTGTGAACAAGCACAAAAAACTACTCTATTATTGTTGTATTATCTTATTGCTTCAGTATACGTTTTGCAAACAATCTTGTGTAGTTGGTTAAGTGTAATAAGCTTTCACTTCATTGCTGGTGCTTAGTAAAGGGCTTGAGAGCTCAATTTGTATTTTTACATGTCTGGAAATAATGACTGCTATGAAGATAATTTCAAATGCCATATCGAGTAAATACTTTTTACTATTCAATGTATCTTATCTCGAATTTGTACACTTAACGTCCATACAAATATGTCTTAAACAATAAACGTAAAGAAAACATCTTTCACATGAGAATGTTAAACTTGTTGCACATAGCTCTGAAGAATTTTTAATCTTTACTAATATAATAAAATGCTGTGTCTGTGCAACTTGCTAAGCCCAGTTCATAAGTTTGAATTCTTTTTATGACTTCCGATCCTTTGCACATAATCAATAGTCAATTCGCTTACTTAACACATCCCACAAAGCTCGACAAAATACCGGCAATGTTATGAAAGCAGCACTTTACAACACAATGTGTAGCACTTACGCGGGATTACTCTAAATCCATTTCATGCACTTAAAATGAGGATTATGTCCGCTTCAAGGTGGGTATGTCGCAACAGTTTATGCTCAAGCTTATGTATATCGCAACCACGTAGCTGCGATAAAGTCCTGGATGACTAGGAAAAAATCCTTGTGGCATGGAACTAATAGAGCTCCGCGGCATTCACAGCATTGTATCGTCGTCGCATACTGATCCATAGAGTTTACCTATTCACACCGACTATACGAGTAGCTCGTTTTTATTCAGAAAATTTGCATGAAATTCATTTTTAACATCATTTTCCTCTAAAAAGTGTTGAATTGCACCACTTCCAAGTGTCGAGGATGAGTGTTGTCAGGATTATGTTTAACTTGCTGTGAAAAAATATATTTTTGTAGTGTTCCACAATGTGACACAAAAAGCATTCAAATAAAATCGGATATTGTTGACTAAAGAATCTACTGCAATGCTGAGGCATTTCCGGACTACACGTGATAAATTCAATTTGTTAAAATCATGAAATAGCTGGTACAGGTACTCACTAGAGCACTTTTTATTTATCAGTAGTTTGAGCACTTAAATCGTATGAAATTCCATTAGTTTGATGGATTATACATGATAAAACAATGCACAAATTAAAATACAGTTAATGAAATCTAGAATAAAATCTGAAAAGAGAGCCGACTTAATAATAAAATTTGTTAGGCCTGCATATTAGATGTATGTAAATATATAAATTGGTTTCAAGGTGAGGCTTCAATTTCAAAATGGCGGCTAGTCACAGTTTAAAATTTCAAAGGCTTAAAAGAGTAACAGCTTTCATTCGAGGTCCATGAAGCTTGATGTTTAGATAGGCGGCGATTAGTTCCACGGGCAAGTTTCAAAATGGTGGTGGTTCAAATATGCTGTATTTGCATATTTTCGTGGCGCTCAGGTGACTAAGATTTTCAACGGATTTTGATGAAACTTTGAGCTCTGAGTTGCTGGAGCAATTTTTTCTATCTGATAAAAAGCTGTGAAAATCAGATGAAAATGAAATCATTGAAAATTAAAACTTAACAATTTTAGGTATACTTGCAACAAAAATCGAATATTTTTGTTCTGTCCAGACAAAAATTCTGAGGTAAAAAAGATCTAGTACATTAACTGGTATAATGCTTAGATAGTCATCTTTCAAAATAATCCAAAATCAAACGCTTCAGTTCAAAATGGCGGCCCTAAAACACCAAAAAGGAATTGGTATTTTATTACAAACTGATAAGCTACTTATATTTTTATGAAAACACCGCAACAACGTATCCAAATTTCTCAGCTGTATTACGAAAATCAGTCTTCTGTGAGAAATGTTTTTCATGTTCTGAGAGCATCTTATGGTATGCATCGTCGACTTGCCGAAGCCACTAGTGCCAATACCATCCATCTGTAGGATTTGGCGAAGAGCAACGCCTCTTCAATTTTTCAAATGCCTTGGCCATGGTCCCACCGCACAAGTATGCAAAGGACCCGATAGGAGTTCTCTATGTTACAAATGCGATGAAATGGGGCATAAAAGGAAAGAGTGTACGAAGGAGACACATTGTATTCTTTGCAAGGATGCTGATCCAAGAACTGATGTTGGACATGTCTTGGGAACGGAAAACGCCGGGATTTTCAGCAAGCCCTACCCAACGCCAAATTAGAACTTCGATGACCCGCATCCTGCAGCTAAACCTAGACCGCAGTTCAACTGTCCAAAATCTGCTTGAGCATTTTGCGATGGACATGAAAGCCGACTTCTTGCTGTTGAGTGAGCAACATCATGTTCATCAAGTTCAGCATCATGGTATCCTGATGAAACTGGTACTGCCGCCGTCTGGGTTCAAAATAGTGATTTCCAGGCGGTGAGCTGTAGACGTGAAGATGGTTTTGTGTGGGTTCGGCGCTTAGGGACCACCATCTTTAATGTGTACCTAACGCCAAATGAATCCAAAACAACCTTTCAAGCCAAACTTAATGCTTTGGAGGGCGCTGTTTCGAACGCAGAATGGAACTTGCTCCTTGGAGGAGACTTCAACACGAAAGCAACGAATGGGGCATGCCTCAAAGAGATCCGCGGGAAAAACGAGTCCTAGAAATGGCGTCGTACTGAACACTGGTAATACTATACCGAACGTGACATTTACCTTGATATCCTTATTACGGAGGATGCACAATTGGAGAGTATTGGAGGACTACTCAGCCAGTAATCATTAGTGCATTCTGCTTGAGATAAGCGATGTCTCTCGACGTCCGTGCTCACGGCTTTCTACAATTGGATGGAACATCAAAAGGATGGACGTCGAGAGGCTCGTCGAGGTTCTCACAGCAGCTGTACCGCTCCAGGGGGCTTTGGAGGGAACGCAAGAACTGGCACCTCAAGACATGGTAAACTCAACTATGAGCATCATCACGGCTGCTTGCAAAGCTTCTATGCCCTGTCGAAAACCTCGGCACGGCAAACCCTCAATGTACTGGTGGTCAACTGAAATCGCTGAAAAGTGAAGGGAGTGTCACAAGCTTCAGCGTGAGCCTCAACAGGCACGGAGCTGGGACGAGGCAAGCAACCGCGCAGCAGCATATAAGTCGGTCAGGAAATGCCTTCGCAAATTGATCAACAAGAGCAAGGCTCGCTGCTGGCAACATCTAGTGGACAGCGTGAACAAGGATCCGTAGGGCCTTGGCTACAAACGAGTTATACGGAAGCTTGGTGCCCTACGGAAACCTTGTTTACATGATGCGGAAAAGATGGACGAGATAGTGCGGGCACTCTTCCCCGACATTCCCGTCCATGTTGACGCTGTCCATGGTGAAACAGCAGTTGAGTGTTCACTCGTCACATAGACGGAACTTAAAGAGGCAGTCCTTTCGTTGAAAGCGAGGGAGGCTCCAGGTTCAGATAGTGTTCCAGCTGAGTTGTTGCGGCTTGTCTATCACCATTGTCCTGACTTGCTGCTTAGCACATTCAACGCGTGCTTTCGGGACGGAGTTTTCCCGATACGATTGTAGATGGCGAGGCTCCTGCTGATCAGCAAGGGGAAAGGAAATACTGAATCATCGTCTGCATACCGCCCGTAATGCACGCTAGACACGGCTGAGAAAGTGCTAGAGAAACTTATCAAGGGAAGACTCACTGACGCGATTCGTGCTGCTGGGAACCTATCTCTTCGGCAGTACGGTCTTAGAGCAGGATGTTCCACCATTCATGCGATTGCAGAGGTGGTGAACGCGGTCCAAAAGGCAGAGGCATATAGTCGCACCAAGCGGCGGATCGTCCTGTTGGTAACACTTGACGTTAGGAACGCCTTCAACTCTATTAGATGGATGGATATTCTGTACACGTTGGAAATCCCTTTTCAAGTTCCAGAATATCTAAAGCGGCTTTTGAGGGACTACCTAAAGGAGGGACTACCTAAAGGAACGAAGCCTTCTTTGCGAAACGACACAGGGCCAACAAAGGATGGAAATTACATCGGTTGTTACCCAAGGATCTATCCTGGGTCTGGACCTATGGAATGTGTCTTACGATGGGCTACGGAGACTCGAGATGCCAGATGAGTCACGCTTGGTCGGCTATGCGGATGATGTTGCGGCTCTGGTCACTGGACGCAACGTTGAACAGGCGCAACTTAGGCTAGGTATGCTAATGCGCCGAGTCAGGGACTGGATAACTGCTTGCGGGTTCAGTTAAGCTCTGGAGAAAACCGAAGTAGTCATCTTTACAAAAAAAGAGAATCCTTAGATTAAGGATGATCAGTATTGGAGATATGTAAATTGAATCAAAGCCATCGGTGAAGTACCTGAGGCTACTGATCGACTTACAGATGAGTTTCTCTGAGCAAATCAAGGCAACGGCTGAGAAGGCTGCTTTGGGAATATCGGCTCTGAATCGACTTATGGCCAACGTAGGGGGACCCAGCCCATCAAGAAGACGCCTCTTGATGAGTGCTGTACGATCAGTGCTACTGTACGGAGCAGAAGTATGGGGTGACGCTCTCAGTAAGGAGGTATACCGAAAACGTTTGGCACAGGTGCAGAGAAGAGGAGCACTGAGGATTGCATTTTCGTATCCGACAGTCTCTCATTCGGTGGTGAAAGTTATTGCAGGCATGATGCCTGTCGCCCTTCTTGCTAGAGAATGCCACGCTATTTACCTGCGCCGAAGCGAGGATGCGAGGGAGACGTTTGTCCGTGAGGATAGACAGCGCTCGGTCAACGATTGGCGCAGTCTTGGGTGGATTGCATGAAGGGAAGATGAACCGTGCGCCGCATCCCGGATGTGAGACCGTGACTAAATTGAAGGCATGGTAAGACTGAATTCTACTTGATCCATCCATGGATATTTTCAGTCTTACGAGCACAAGATTGGTAAGTCACGGTCCCCCGATTGTCGTTATTGCCCCGGTATATATATATATATATATATATATATATATATATATATATATATATATATATATATATATATATATATATATATATATATATACACATATATATGCATATATATGGAAGTTTAACTAAATTGGGTTTAGCATAAAGTAAAATGAATAAAATATTTGAATATTTTACAGCTTGATATTAGAAAAGTAAATTATTGAATCACACCTGAATATAAGGATGACTGACCAATTACATGGTAGTTCATGAAATATTTAGGGTGAAGGCTCTCATCACATTTGAACTTTCATTTCCCTCCACAATGATTGGCACAATGGCTTTCTGTACTTATTGGTAATACCCAATGATCTTTGCTATCATATCATGTGGTAGACAAAGGTTTAGCGGATTTTTTACCTTGATGCAATGGAGTTGCATGTGAGATAAGCAAGCTTCGAGCAATATATATATGAAGATTTGTTTGCTTTACAATGTATCTTACTATATCCTTGTGAAAAAATAGTTTGAAATATTCTAAGGGGTCTTGACAATTTTGACTTTGACGAATATGATTTTGTGACAAATTCTGGGCATGAAAAGTTAGGCGACTGGTTTTTCCACAACGTAGTCTTCTTCTTCTTAGCCTTAGACTTTTTTGGAGTACTCTTACGCGCCTTTAGATAAGAAAGTGGTTCATTATCTTCATCGTCACTTTCTTCACTTGATGAATGTGCCTGCGAAACCTGAATGGGCGATGACGGGAGACCTGGAGATGTAGACAGCATTGCTTCAACTCTGTTTGCTTGGAAACGTCGTAGTTTACAGCCACTTTGAAGTAATATGCGCCCTAAGTGATTGAGACTGCCATCGTGCTCATCGTCTGACTTGTCACTACCCTCATCTGTTGTTTGACCACTTTGTTCTATTGGTGGTTCAACATAGATAAAGCGCTCTGTATTCTTATAATCATCTTCGCATTTTAAGGCTGCCAAAACTTCATGCACCGTTAAGTTGTAAAAGCAGGCAAACACCACCACTATTCAAAGCGTTCGAAATATATTTACATAAACACACATTTTTTAACACATGCAACTTATTATTTATTTTTGATAATCGATAACAAGAAAATCAAAAGAAAAGCTAACCTTTTCCTCAAACAAGACTGACCGTGACCCACAATTTTCGAGAATGACAAATGACAGCTGACAAACGTCACTCAGCACTTACAAATGGGGTTGCCAGTATGAAAAAAAATATATAAATTTCGTTCAGAAACAAAAACTACCAACTATTTATTTACTTTTTTTTCGAAATTTCTAGCGGCCGATTTATCGCACGTTATGCTGGAATGGGTTAAGGTAATGAATCAAAAGGCTGCAAGAGGAATGCCTGCTGATAGCCTGGCTTTTGGGAATTCAGTCACTATGGAGCGTACCACCGATTTGATGACCGTTGCGCGTGAAAAATTCAATGGTGCGCCAAGAATTTTCTCATTCGAAAATGGATCAAAAAGATTGAAGAGACCCGTACACTCACTTAAAAAATTTAAATCCAGTGAGCTGAGGTCATCAAGAATGAGCGTAGTGTTAATCAATCATAACGAAGTCTTCCTGCAAAGCCGTCATAAAAAGTTTAAAAGTTCAATTAAACAACTGCCTCAAACGTGAGGTTTCACATTTGGACAATATTACATATCTTTAAAGCATAATTCCGAAAATATGTATGCATATAAATAAGTATATATATATATATATATATATATATATATATATATATATATATATATATATATATATATATATATTTATATATTTTTAATCTAGTAGACCCTTCAACCTCGTCAGCATTGACTGATACTTCACGACTTTTCTCTCCAGACATCACGCATCTCTGTACGTCTATACCCGTCGATGAAACACTAACCATGCCAAACGAAAAACATTCCTTCAATAACAGCCAACGATTCACGGATCGACTACTCAATGTCACAAAGACCACAATGAAGCAGAACTATTTTAAGTTCAATAAAACCACATATATTGCCAGGGACAGTCTGGGTAAGGGTATCGAATGTCCTCAATAATGTCAAAAATATTCCTCCAATTTTGGAAGAAGTCTTTATATCCGAACTCGTTAAAAGAACCAATGTAATATTTTACAGACGATATGCGGATTACTGCTTCATTGTTATTGACTCACAAGAAAATAAACAAGACGAACGTCTTTCTTATATGAATGAAATGCACTCGACCATCAATTTCACTATAGAAAAAGAGACAAACGGACAACTCAACCATATGAACCTAACCGTGACACGTGAACAAACACGATTAGACTACAAAATATACAGAAACTAACCACAACTGTTCATACTATCCCCGTAGCATCTAACCACCCCACACAACATAAGCTAGCAGCATACAGAACAATGGTGCAGAGACTCCACTCTATCCCCATGATCCCTACTAACTACTCCAACCAAAAAACAAGATTTGAAGAAAAACTAGCCATAACGGACACAAATAATGTGACATTGAAAACTTATTACAAGGTACAAAAACAGGAACACCAACTGACTCAAGTGCATAAGAAAGACCAACAGTGAATTCGCTATCATACGTAGGCAAAGAAATAAGTAAACTATCAAACTTTCGTAAGAAATACAAACTGCAACCATAATTCAAAACTAAGAACAACATTGGAAACAAACTGAAAGCAAGACTGGATGACACATCAATAAACGAGAACAGTGGCATATACAAACCGACATGCAAGGACTACGACATGCTATACATAGGACGGACAATTCGGAAACTAATAACAAAGATACAATGAGCACCTATGATCTTTCTCACATACCAAGGCAAACTCCAATTATGCGACGCAACTACAAAACCACGCACACGAGCCTGATGTTATGACAAACTCTATGACTTTGCCACACAAACAAAGCAAAGGACCAAGACTTGACATCCTAGAAAGGCGGTAAAATTATCAACACACCGGTTATAACAAATACAGACGTTATTTTCTCAGCACTAGACCACACTCTCCATCGGAAATGGAAGGATATGAAACAAAACACACGGACATCCAACAATCCAAAAAACTGAAACCTTGTATTCCTCTATCTCTCCTGAACACTAATGAATATTTTGACATGAAAATTTTACATAGATGTCACTGACAGTACGACCAACCTAGAAAAAATAATTCTCCAAATCCTTCGACGCGCGCAGTTTAAATTCAAATGTCACCTTATTTTTTAGTCACAGTAGTATATTCAAATAAGAATGCTCAAAAGCTTTGCACACAATTATTCAAAGAAAGTTCATGACTCAATTTTTTTGAAACAAAGATGAGTTGTATAAAAAATATATCACAGAGCCTCGCAGACTACATCATTACTCGAATTGCATGGAAGTGCTTCTTGATGCGAACAATTTGTTAATTACATTCGATCCCTTTCAACCCCCTTGTACGGAAAAAGAAAAATAATACTTCTTAAAAAATTTTATTTTCCATTCAGTCCACGCCTCATCGTTAAGTGCTGTAAAGAACAAGGAACGAAAAAAATACTCAAAGTTGCAGACATCATTAGCATCATCGTGAAGTAGTGAAACCAATAAGTGCACAAGTTTCAAATCAATTAAGCCATGAAATGAAAAAGTTTCCCCAATCCCAGGAAATTTTATCAGTTTTCGACAACAAGCTGAGAAAAACTTCTTCGTTACTTTTCTTTGAATGCACAAATTCTCACCAAGTTACTTCAATCCTCCATCGAGCATTTCGTTTCGCTCTTCTTTTCGGCAGATAAGACTTTCCACTTTTCAAACAAATTGTTTCCCCGTGACTGAAACTTTTCCAAACAGAATGTAAAATCAATTAGATGTAGTCTTTTTATGTAAAGTAACTGCAGAAATCGTGAATCGAGTTTACAAGTACTTATTCATATCTGAAATTCATCCGTGCAAAACAGAGGGAAAAATAAATCCCTACATAAAAGACAGCTGAGTTGTAAAACGAAATTTATCGTCAGTTTCTCGGAGATATTGACCATTTTGAAAATTCATGGTTGGCATAACTTTGATCCCATTTATAAACATTGTGAAAGAAAAGTTAAGCCAATGTCTATGAGTTCTTATTCTTTGAGGTAGCATCAAATTTAATTAAAACGATCTCAATCCATATGATGTAACTACAAGAATTTCTATGAAGATTAAAAATATTTATAATTTGATCAATTCAGTGAAAGTTTTGAAACCCACATTATGTATATAGAATTTTATTTTATGAACACAGTGGATATTAGATGTTGTTTCTCAAAAAGGTTTTGGAAATCAAACATTAACGAGTAGAATGAAACCAATGATCTTGATGATAAAACGTACAGGTATATCGCATGTATGATGCAACATTACTTTAACTATGTACATATCATTAGATAAGCTCAAAATTTTAGAAAAATTACCGGTCTGAAACAAAATGCCGTCTTTGAAATGTAAATAAGTTGGACAGATAGAACTGCTTTGCACTTAACTTAGTATCAGGAGACACAAACAAGTTGGGTAGACAGACCTATGCTCATGTCAGAAGGGTTTTGTACTCAACTTACAAAATGCAGTAACCAGCAACGAATAAAATCAAGAAACATGTCAAAGACGATTTAATTGGAGAAAATGTGAAATTCGAGGATCATACTATTATTAACAAAGTTGAACGAATTTTGACTTTATAGTTATACCCATAAATATCTCCTTTGATATTTTTTTCAGATTTTTTAGATCACTGGTGTCCATTCGCGAGGGAGGAAACACATTTTTCATGTATTTCCCCCCTGTGCTCCCACTGAAGCAAAAACTGTCAGTTTAAGAACTGTTTTGAAAAGCTCTCATAGAGAACTTTCGGTTGATACTCATATCGGCTACCTTTAATGAATTTTTTTTCAGGGGCCACTCCTCTGTACTGTAAGCATCGATTCATGGCCTATTTTTTCGAATCCTAGAATGGTTATAAAGCCCTTTTGCTAGGAGCTCTCTCCTGCCTCTTCGACTTGTTTCAATTGTATGTACTCATCTTCATGATACCTATCACTCCTGAAATTTGTATGCAAATTCTAGCAAAGCTGTAGTGTCTAAGTCGGTAAAAAGCGCATATGGCTCCATAGCAATATGTTTCCATAGTAATACAGGGCATATTGCTCCATAGTAATACACGAAAATTCAAATCGCTATAACTTCGGTAAATACTATTCCATCTTTATCATCTCTTTGCTAAATTTTATTGAGTTTAAGGGTACCGTTTAGATTTTATTCAAGAAAACACAAAATCGATAAATCATACTATTACTAACAAAGTTAAGTGAATTTCGACTTCTCATGTATTTGTTGTTGTTGTACTCATTAAGGCCTACATTCATGATGTTTTTCAGATTTTTCGGATGGAAGGTGTCCAATCGCGAGGAGGGGACACAAATTTTTGTGTATTTTCTCTCCTTGTGCCCCCCTGTCAAATTAGAACCGAAAAGTTCATACATTTCCCCTTCCCCTGCCCCCCTCGGTACTTATAAGACAATTTTAAGACTTGTTTTGAAAAGATCTCATTGAGACCTTTCCAATGACACCCTACTCGACTACCAATGGTGAAAATTTTTTTTTTGAGGGGTCACCCCCTTATATGGGGAGACCCCCCTTAAACGCCTTTGAAAAATTTTTCCACCCTTGAACTTTCAAGAGGTCACCACTTCTGACCTTTCTACAAAGTTTCATGGCTGTAGCCCTTATAGTTTCG